>CAWZYM010000252.1:0-180000 GCA_963966185.1 Rhabditoides inermis
GGAGACCAGATGATAGAGGCCGTATTCCAAGATTGGACGGACGTATGTACTGAATAAAGACGCATAAGTAGAGATATTTGGATAAGCGACAGCGCGCGCAATGCGCACGCAGTTGCAGTTGCGCGAACCGACTTTGACATCAATGTGGCTGCGAAAGTCAAGATTTGGCGTCATAAGGATGCCAAGATCGGGGATAGAGTCCTCAACCTGCTCCAGTCTCACGCCATCCAGTCTCAGTGGGACAGTCGTGGGCGCTGAACAAGGACAGGTGACGACTCTTGGCACAGACACTTCCATCTCCCAGTCATGTGACCAGGACGAGAAGTGTACCATGTCCACCTTCAACTCATGAAAGTCGATCATAGGCTCCTGATCGTACGAACGAATTTTGCGTCGTCTGCATAGAGTACTACCTCCGAGGATATCTTCGATGGTAAGTCATTAATGAAGATTACGAACAAAAGAGGCCCCTAAGACGCTCCCCTTGAGGAACGCCGGAAGGGCATGCGAAAGATTCAGAAAATTTTGAGCCGCACATAACTTTAAAAGAGCGATTAGAGAGATAGCTGCCGAGCCAATTGATTAGACCGTTTCCGATACCGTAACGCGAGAGTTTGTGCAAAAGAAGACGGTGAGACACCTTGTCAAAAGCCTTGCAAAAATCAATATAAACAACGTCAGTTTGAAAGCCTTCGGACAAACCATCGAGCCATTTCGAAACGCACAACAAAAGTTGTGCGACAGTTGATTTGGACGGTCGAAACCCGAATTGACGCGGGTATATCAAACCGGAGAGCAAAAGGTGGGAGAGAATTTTGTCCTTGATGATAATTTCAAGGATCTTGCAAAATCAACAACGTCCTCCGACCCTTCTTGTGCAGCGGCGATACGAGAGCAACGCGCCACATTTCTGGCACAGATCCAGAGATGAGCGACACGTTAAACAAGCGCGCAAGAGGTTCAGACAACGACAAAGCTAGTTTTTGATAAAGTAGGCAGGAATGCGTTCGGGCGTGAGCGAAAGCTTGCTCTTCAGTTTGCCAATCGCCTGGAACACCGCATATCCGTCCAAAAGGAAATCAGACAAGGGTGGGGCGTCAGCAGCTGTTAGCGGAGGAAGAGGGTTTTTGTTTGGCTTGTTATAGACGCTTGCAAAGTAAGAGGCAAGTGAGCGCGAGATGATTGCGGGGTCGGAGGTGCGCGTGCCATCAGGCATAGTGAGAGCACTGATGCCGCGCGAGTTGTGTTCAGTCTACGATTGATGTAGCCAAAGAACCTGCGCGAATCGCGCGAGTCGATAATTTTGCGTTCGGTGTAAGCGGCAAACTTGGCGCACCTGCTGGTATAGTCTCTCCTGGCGGCGACAAAGCGAGCGAAGCCGTCGGAGGTCAGCTCGCGCGCCTCCCACGCCTCGTCTACTCGCCGACGGGCTCGCAGGAGATGAGCGGGCGCGGGTCTGTCAGTCGGTCGTCGCTTGAGAGGAACATGAGTCTGAATTATATCATTCAAAACAGATATAATTTATTATAAACAGTATCGATGCAAGAAGTATCGGAAAACACACAACTCCAATCATAATTAGCTAGAATGAAGTCCAGTTTGGAATAGTCGGCCTTCGTGAAGTCGCGTGAGAAGTCTTCTTGGGTCTCGTCGGAAGCAGCTACGTCGGAGAGAAGGGAGAAAGTGACGGCGGCGTGGTCAGAGGAGGAGAATGGGCGGACCACCTCGACTTCCGAAAACACTGGTGGGGAATCGACGAGAGCGACATCAAGAACGTACTTTCCGCGCGTTGGCTGTTGTACAAGATTGTACAAGCCAGCGTTGTTACAGAATTCAAAGAAATCACTTACCAGTCCCGCTACCCGCGGTCTGACCCGGGGTACAATTGAAAGTTAAGATCACCCAGAACAACTACAGGCATAGCAGAGGCAGATATGAGAGAGGAGAGATCAGATAGAATTGAGGCGAGTGGGCTCGGCAGGGGTGGAAGGTGGCCGGTACAACAGAAATACACGATATACAATGGGTGTGAGAATGTCAATACAAACACATTCAGAATCATTGGATAATGGAATCTCAAGAATGGCAATATTCTTTTGGATGAAAATGATGACTCCACCGGCCGTGAGGGCCGATCTCGTCGAACAATATTATAAGCACCGCGGGGATCAAGGAGACCATTAGGAAAATTTGGCGAGAGCCAGGATTCGCAAAAAGCAACAATGTCATGCTCAAAGCTATATAGAAGAAGTGTAATTCGTTCAATTTCTTAGTGAGAGAGCGGCAATTCGCTAGATAGAACTTCACGCGGGCGCCTCCGCTGGCAACGTCCGAGGGGGGGCAGGAAGAGGTCGGGGGGCACGTCTGCTGCTGTCCGACCGTCGCAGGCGATCGCGCGGGAGTTGCAGTCAGCCTAGAATCAAGAGCGGAAGGAAGTGTCTGTTCAATGGTAGTGGAATGGGAATAGAGGTCGTGCGGTTCCCGCTACGGGACCGCAGCTGCTTCGGCATTGAAGGAGGCTGCTGGGCCGACTCAGCGAGGCGCTTTTTGCCCGTTCCTTCTCCTTCTTCCTCTGGCTCTTACTCATCCTAGGAGTGCGGCTGCATCCAGCTGCGCCCCAGCCACCGGAGTGGTGGGTTGAGGACCGCGTGCGTCTCCACAACGGCAGAAGAGGTGACCTCCATCGGAACAAACAATGGAGGCCGTCTTACCGCCGCCCGAGTCATACGCGGGCTTCACCACCTGCTCCTCCGGAGGGTAGAGAAGGACGGGGAAATAAACATTGGTTCGGTCATCGCGCCCCCTTGGCCTGGGGAGCGGAGGGGGTGCTGTGCGCAACCCCCCGCTGCTTCCAAGCCTTGGTACGCTCGCCTAGCATGTTGTTGTGCGCTGCCAGCTCGGACGGGTTGTAGCCCATCCTCGCCGACATATCACCAAAATGCGAGGGAAACATGCGCTTGTGGTGATTGAACTGCGCGACAAAGTGCTTGGCCGTGTGGCTGTTCGTGAAAATTAGCTTCAGCTGCGCGACCTTTACCCCCCCTTGTGGCCCATGCGAAAGCACTCTTTCACAGGGCGTCCGCATTAATCTGGTTGATCAAATTAATCACGGACTGCTCGTCTTGCATATACGCGTAATAAGGTTGGCACCCCGTGGGCTCACGGAGGCCACGAAGCACCACCATACGATTGTGACTCACAGGGGAGGAGAACGGCTTCGTGCAACGAGTGGGGGCGGGGTGGGCGGCCCGGGGCGATTCGGCGGCGGGACAGCAGATGTCGTCATCATCGGCGGTGGAACAGAGAACATCGGCAACACAGGCTCAAGGGCAGCACGCTTCGTCGTCAAATTGCGAGCAACCTCAAACTTGGGTAATTAAACCGGCATCCTGGAAAAATTCATCACATCATCACGTTGAAGTGATGAAGTGATGAAGTGATGAAGTTTCAATTTTCGTTTTTTTAACAAACTTTTTTTTAATTTGTAAAAAGTAATTTGTAATCTGTTTTTTGTAAATTTTCAATCGGCAACGGCAACAGATGTCCGTTTTCCGTTTGTTCGCTTACTCATAAACTACATCATAAAGACCAGAAAGTACAAGACCAAGATGAAGAGAATCCATACTTGAAAACTTGTAGGATGCAAATGATGATGTTCTACTGTAGAATGCTACAACAAGATCGTTTTGTACCAACTGAGCCCTTGACATACCAACGAGAGATGACGACGTATTGACGACGTCAGGTTACGTTGGTGGATAAGGGTTTGCTTGTGTCCGGCGCGTATTTATTCCAACAAATAGGTTCTCTCTCTACGACAGCGCTAGTGTCAGTGCGTCCCTCAAACACGGATGAGGATGAGGAGCTCGATTTCCTAACTCACTAACCATTCCGCTACCCCGCTGTTGTTTGACAGGTCGTTTTCAAGGGTAGTCCTATTCGGTGCGTGTCCAAATCCTCTTCAAAGTGCTATTTTGGAAAAAGTTAGGGTCATATTCGGATTCAGCGTAAAAAGTTGTGTACAGGTGCTCAATTGCATCAAAATCCGTTACCACAAGTGCGTGGGCTGCCCGTGTGAGTTCACCGGTCAGTGAACAAATGAGTGACACTACGGCCGGGCCGTGTCGAGAGAATTATTTTACATCTTCTATCTTCATCTGACATCGATGGTATACGCGTATACAGCCTTCCATAAAAAAGTGAAAACATATGAAATATTTTATAAATAAAAAAAACGACAGAACATATTTGACCAAACACATAGGTATGAAACTGGGTTTTTATTTAAATTATTGATTTTGGCTGTTTTCTTTTATGTATGTGTTCATATCTATTGACAACACACAGTTCGGCTTTAATTGACTATATATGTGAAACAATCGACTAATGCATAATCACGTGACTACGACCGCGGTGTTAGAGTTGTTAGTGGCGATAGTTGTATGGATAGACGAGGACTTCCGAAAGAGTTGGTGGAAAACTTGATTCATTTCTCGATGCAACGAGACGTACACAACCACGTTGGTGGATCCAACGAAGAGCAGACCAACTGAAAAACATGAAGTTGGCATGCTGCTGTCGAGTACTCACCAAGATAGAAGGGACCGATTGATTTGAAGACAGAGTATCCGAACATTTCGAAAATGCCCACGAGGACGGACGGAATTGTGATAAAAATCTGAACGTAATGCGAGTTGATGTGATTGGCCTGTGATAACACTGACAATACACACTACTAGCACTCCGAGTGACAGCATGTTAGCTTGCAAGAGATTCTGCTGTTCTCGAGTCGAAGCAAACGCCCTGTTTCCTAATCCACGAATCTAAACACAATTCATATCGTTCTCTTACTTTATTTTTCCCGCCGTTCTGTATTGAACAATGCAATACGAGTTGAGTGTTCGGTACTGACTTCCTCGGTTTATTGAGGAGAGATTATAAGGTTTTGGTGAAATTATCCGCGATTTTCAATAAATTAAGCTGACATACCTTGACAATAACGATGAGAGTGAGAAACACGAGAATCAAACCGAGAATCTGAACGAAAAAACCATTTCCGGTTCACAACAACAAAACCTATACTATTCTGAGAAATTCAGCACACACCATGTTGCTGATGCCCCAGTAGTAGAGGAAGCTATCCGCCACCAAGCAGCCCATAGTAGCGCAGTTGTACTTCGGCTGTATATCAGTGAGGTGAAACTCGAGTACAATATCAGCGACGGCTGTTGCGATCCCTATGACGAGAGCCGCGACGGAGAACTTGGAGTGGTCCTTGAGACGGTAGACGACCGGCCAGCACAGAGCCTGAGCAACGAGTGGTTAGTTTAGTGGCTAGTATAGTGGTAGTCTGTCTGCGGAAACCGAATCGCCGGTTCGACTCTTTACTCGCCAGAAATCGATCAGTGGCTATGGCGATGGTGAGGACGCTGTTGATCTTAAGTTGCATGGGCAGGGGGATGGAGGCGTACATGAGGAAGTGCGGGTCGTACAACACTCCCTCCGCCCTCCAGTTGACAGTCATGTAGATGACGTACGGCATCGCTGCAAAACAACGATGTATTCGTTCCGGATACATCGTTGTTTTCTTTATTATGTTAACATTTAGTCTCTTATTTATTATGTTAACATTTAGTCTCCATTATGTTCGAAAGTGTACGTTGGATATGATGACCCATCATACTGTACTGGTATGTGGTACACTTCCCGGTTGGACTACTTTAATTGTATGAAGTGCCAGTCTGGCTAGACGCAGTTTTTCGCGCCTAAATTCAAATCATCATCGGTCTACAAAATGCTACAAATCATGTTTCATGTACTGTAATATTTGTATGCCTCATTTGCGACATGTGCCTCGAACTGACTGGCTATTGCAAGAAGGAAATCTGTGGCCGCTAAGAAAAGAAGGAGACGTAGTGCCTGGTTGTGCAATAGCTGTTTCGAGCTGGAACAATCAAATTACATCGAGTTGTACACGTTTCACGCACCGGAAAAACATGTAGATTACGAAACCGTTCAAGAAAAAACCGGAAATCTGCAGACACAAGATGACGATGTCACACACCAAAAACGCTGTGGTCGACATCTCGATAAGACCTGGAAAACATCAAAATGAAGAAAAAAAACATGCGCTAGAAATGTCTCTGATTCTGGAAGCGCGGCATTGTGGATAGACCGTCGATCTTCCAGTGTTCAGGTTGGTGCTTCGATTCACGATTTCTCAATCGTTTTAGCGAAGAGTATACTGATGTTGTGTCTACATACATAATACATAGTTTACATGAGTTTTATCATAAAAGTTTTATACCCTTTCCAATCGAAAATGACAGTACCCATAAATGGTCAAATAGAGTGCGTTTCCTTTTTTGACCGACAAATGAAGAGTGCGTGAATTATAACAATAACAATAATAAAAACTAATGTAAACCGCATGTAAACGTGCTACTATTGATCATTGCTAACATTTCGGTCAATGCGCGGTTTGTTTTCTGATGCGGAAATAGAATAGTGGACGTTGAAAACATGGTGGACCTTAGGAAAGTAGTCGAAACTCCGGTTACTCATAAGAAGCTAGAAGACTGAAATTGAAATATGTTGTACCTAACATACATATATTGTGATAGGGAGTTCAATTTGAAAAAAAAAGAAAAGAAATGAGAAAATGTTCAGAATATCTATGCGTTTTTGAAGAAGATAATCACGGTAAAAGATATCCACGGAACGATGACAAATGCCGTTTTGAGCTGTAGCCAACTGTTATCAAAATCCGTGTCAAGACAAGTTTCACACCCGCTGATAAGCGCTGATGGCCACTTTGATTGCGCAAAAAAGGTGGCATTGGAAAGCGTAAGAAAGGTCAAGTGAGGCGAGTCTCGCCGCGAGCCAGCTGGCGTCTCTAATACTACTTGGCGTGTGATCTTTTTATGCGAGGTTGCGCTGAATTATTATTTTGAACTTTAGTCTCAACAAAACAAAAAAAATAGCTGTATCAGTATCAGTACCTGAGATATGAGATATGAAATACTTTAAGTAAATCCGCCGAATGCGAAACGATAAGAAACATTTGTAGCAAAGTTCGCCATAAATTGTAGCATCATTGTGTCGAAGATCAAAAACTTTTGAGGTTTTTCTCAAATAAAAGAGCAAAATCAGAGAATGGGAATTGTAGCACAGGCGCCGTTGCATGGCTAACACGTTAAAAGAAAGGAGGAACAGATTACTTGACGCTTAATCAATAAAACGATTGTCGTCGCCTGACTGATTGAGAGAGAATTGACTGCCGCCCCTCGATCTCAAATGCTAAACGGAAAAAATTATTAAGAACAAGCGAAGTTGTATGACATAGTCACATAGTTTATGGAACAGTGGCGACTTATTTTTGATTCGGAGTAACATTACAAACGATATCAACCTAACACATTTGCAATTATCTGTTAAAAAGTATTTGCGTAAAGAGAGTCAGTTTGTCTCGACCCAATTCAACAGAAGCGCATGCATAAAACGTTCACAATTACTTACTAACCCAAACCTGCACCTTTCTCTCTTTCCCTATCGCTCTCCTCTTCCATCTACTGCGTCACAATGACGATGACCATGCGTGTTGACGATGAGAGTGACTCACCGCACTCTGTTCCCTTACCGCACTTACCTCCCTTACGTCTGCCATCAAATTGAGTACGCCGCAAGATCAAGCGACTGGATGTGTCGATACAAATAAGGAACCGAAAAAGTTCCGGTTTACTGGAGGGTGGAATCATGTGTTATGAATGTGAAAAGAGCACAAACGCGTTCTGCGTTATGAGTTTTTGTTTGTGCAAGTAACGGTTTTTTCAAAGTATATGAAACAGTCATCATGTAATTATAGTATTCGCCATGTATTCATCATACTTGTATCAATACAAGAGTACAGTCAAAATCTGCAATTTCCCCCCTTCAGGAGCCTAGCCGCCAACTGCGGCGCGCAATTTTTGTACTCTTACTCAGTAGAAGAGAGAGACAGAGAGAAAGAGAGAAAGAGAGAAAGAGAGAGAGAGAGAGAGAGAGAGAGAGAGAGAGAGAGAGAGCACTTTCAAAGTGCGAATAAAAATATGACAAATATTCTCAATTTGTAGTCGGGGGTGTGATTTTTTTCGAATAATTTGCAATAACTCGGAACTCGGTAACTTCCTGTACATTTTTTTAAAACTAGTTTCGAAACCATATTTAGATACTTTGGCCCAATGAAAGCGTTGAACCTGTCACTATCATCTGATTTTTCTCTCGGCTTTAGCTATTGAACTTATGATCAGTTTTTTAAACGAGAAAAAAGTACAGAAAGTTTTTGTGCCCCGGTGTCAAAAAACTCATTGACTAATCATATTCAACCTGAACGCTCGAAATAATCTTGTTTTATTTTGAGTGTGTCAAATGTGAAATCATAATCACAAATTCGCATCTAAAAGCATGGTAGCTGTCATGTGAACAAATTCTGCCAAAGTGAGACAGTGACAAAATTCTCACATCATATCATGTATCTACATGAAAAAACTGCTCGGTTCAACTTCAACATCAACAGAGAGTGTTGTGTCGGAGGAAGTCGTCCAATCGAGGCCGCATCTCGAAGTAGAGAGCGAAACGAGTGGTGCACAGAGAGACGAACCTGCAGGCACAGCCGTAAACAAGAGAATAAGTGATTGTTATTTAGTCGCGGCGGTAGCGCAGTGGATAAGTCGCGACCACCCTGACACGTTGTCAGCCGATAGCCAGAAGACACATCGTCATCGTGGATTCTCATTGCTGGTTTACTGGAAACATTCTACTGCAATCTTCTACCCGTTCATTGTCATTGTTCACAGGCATTTCATGTGTGGCGCACAACTTGTGGTGTAATAAATTTATTTAATTTTTTTTGTTTTTTTTTAAATTCTGTTTGCCGTGAAATGCGATGGTCGTCGCTAATTCTAAAAAAAACTAAATATCAAATAACAAACATGTTGCAATAACTAATCAACCTGGCATCCAACACTCCAGTCTCAAGCTGAACGAGCATGTAAATGGACCAGACGAGGAGAGGAATGCACGAGAAGAGCTCCGACTGAAACTGACTGTCTTCGGACATTCCCATCTCCCCTCCCTTATCCCTTCCACCTTTTTACCTCTCTCTCTCCTCTCCTCCTTCTCTTTCTCCCTCTTCCTCTATCTTCCCCCCTTCCTCTGTTTTCTTCCACTTTCCTTTTCTATCTCTCTACCTCATTGAGTACATGCGCCACGTCCTTCTGGAAGTCTCCGGTGAGATCGGTGTGCGGGCAGTTACCGAAGCGGTGCTGCAACCAATCGGTCTCTCGCTCCTCGAGTATTGCTAGTCTCACCTCATATACGCTCTGCAAGTATTTCTCCACGTAACGCAGGCGCATCGGCCGGCCAGCCTCCCTGAAACAATCATCTCGCTACCAAGATTGCGCGACAAATGAGTGCGTGACAGTTGGTTGTGGACACTTGTTGTCTTACCTGAGCAGCCTGGGTTGGCAGTGGAAGAATGGCGGCTCATCGCAGTCGAAGTTGAATGCGAACTGCCCGAACACTTGGCCGATGTCCAGCGCCCTCAAACATTACAATGTTTCACTTTTTTTTCAAAATTAGAAATAGGGTGCGAGCTTGATTGGAAAAAATACTTTTGTATTGTGAGCTAATAAGGTAACCTACCTTTTTTTCAAAACTCTCAAAATCTTTTGAACTAGCTTGAAAAAAACTTGAAAACTAAGTCTAAGTTACACAACTGATAATCTGCTAGCGAATTCTATCCAATAGCAAAACATTGTACATACCTGTAGTTGTAGCTGGCGAAGTCTGTGTCGATGAACACTATTCCATCGGGCATGGGGTTTCCGTTGCCGTCGATTGGGCCAGTTGGCAGTACGGAGCAGCCATCGCGAAGCAGGATGTTGCCACACTGCAAGAACAACTACGTGTATACTACTACACACTTTGTTCATAACACGTACTCACACGTCATTTCATCACCAGTATGTTCCACCGTAATTTCCTATCTGCCTTCTCGCGCATTTGTCATACACTGTAATAGAATCACCTGCGCGCCAATTGGCTTGACTTCCATGTCAGAATGCCGCGAGTTTCATTCTCAATTCTTATTTCTCAAGCGATGAACGAGTCCGACTATCTCTATCCACTTCACACCCATTATCAAGTCACATATGGAAATTTCGATTTCGTCATTCAACCAATCATCTTTGTCAACACGTCTCACATCGATAAACTTTGCTTGAACAGTTTGTATCACAATGCGCTGTTCGCGGAGATGATTTTGAAGGTAATCGTGTGTCGTTGTTATTGATAAGTACTGTACAATGTTCAATTAGATAATAGTGATCGTGCAATCGTGTTTTGTCATTCGCATCGCTCGGAAAACAAAAGATGTTCATCCCAACATCAACAGAACTCTCGTCATAGCGAGAGTAATATTCTTTTTTAACGTATTTGGCAGAATCGTCGCGTTGAGTTTCGAGCTTGAGCTGACATCAGGTAAATATCGCAAACATTGTGATATTTGCGATTAAACGTTTTGCCAGCAACCTGGCTGCTTCCGCTCACACTCTTCCGTGCTATTCACCTCGTGTTCATTGGAATTGTTCCGTACATAATGTATATCGATCGAATCCTCTCGACCCTGTGGTTCTCCGACTATGAGCGCAATCCCCGGCGCTGGCTCTCCATCGCAATCAATACCATATGTCTAGTCCTCACCACTCTATTCTCGCTCATGGTGTTCTTCAGTAAGAACTTTATTCAATTCTTATTAGATTTATAATCTACTATACCGGATTCATTTCAGACGTTGGTATCTTCTACGTGCTGTGTGCGGTGTTAGTGGTAATGATCACAGCAGTTCTGCTCCTTCTCAGCTCTCCTTTCGTCTGGCGATGGAACACACGCGCGCACCGCAGACTCAGCCTCGCGCACTGCCACAACTACACACTCTCCAAGCGATTCCAAATCACCGACAACATACGCACACTCAAGGTATCCACTTTCCACTCTATTCCCTTCACGATTAGATTGCAGAGCTTCGTGATGATCTTTCTGATCATGGGCGCTGGCGTGGCCTTTTCATTCAATGTGTTGAAGTTTGGTATGTATGTGTACCCACTAGCCAGCTTCGAGTCGTGCGCGTGCCGCATTCTCTACGAACCCGTTTTGGATCTGTATGTTTTACTATTCTCTATGATTGTAGGTAAATTCATATTACAGAGTTGTGATACCCGAACTCTTGTCGATGTTAATTCTGAAAAATTGGAGAAACTGTTTAATGGACATGTTTTGTTCAAACAGACGGAGACAATCCATCATCCCTTTGATTGCAAGTTCAATATCATCTTTCGTAGTTATTATTGTATTTTTCTAGGATTCGCAACGTCCTTCGTTAGTTCAAGACAACACAGAGAACTACTTCGCTCAATTTAGAAACGCTTGGAATTGAATACATACTTTTCAGATGAAATAGGTACAAGCCCCATAAATATCATTGCTCATCGGTAGCTATTTCTCCACAGACACATTTTGAAATTTATGGTACTGACAGATGAAATTCAATGTACTTGTCGTATTGTTTTTTATTCAATAAACATGATTGTATCAGTTTGACTGTGTGTGTGGGCACAGGTGAAATATTTACAGCTTCGTTTTCGAAGCGAAAAAAGCGAATATCACACGACCACAGTCTGGAAAAGTGCTTTAAAACAGTAGAAACTGACGTGAATGTCGTTGTGGCACAAGACGACTGGACTGCCACTCTGGTGCATGAAATGCTCGATGAAATCGAGCTCCCGAGAGAGATCACTGGCCGAGAGAAACGAGGGACACTCAAAACAAATCATTCGTGAGAGAGAGAGAAAGAGAGAGAGAGACAGAGAGAAAAAAAAAGATAGGATGAGAGTACTGAAAAGTGTGAATATCGTGCGAATAAAAACTGCAATGTAACCTTGCTGCCGTCGACATCGGCGATCGCATGCATGCGTATGCCCCTCCTTCCCGCCTCACTGGCCGCCCAGCGACCGAGGTAGCCGCGCGCCTTGTCCACGTACTAAACTGTCCTCCATATATACATAGCTTACGTATCACACATAAGTATGTTTTGGTTCTACAGTTCCTAAGTTATACCTACATAAGTTTGAACATCATAACCCACGCCGACATGGTTCTTGACGGGGGCGTGGATGGAGTGGAGACGGGCATTGATGGGGGCGATCAGATCAATGTACCTGGAGACATTCCACATCCACTCACCACAAACACGCCTTCGACACGTGCTTTACATTATTTCCCTTTCCCCCTTTTCAATTTTCATCATTTATTCTGTGTTTGAGTGAGCACACAACTCTCGTCTGTCTGGCAAGCCAGCGCTATAGCCATACGATTAAAGAGGGGAATGGCCTATTACCTTTGCTCGCAGAACTCGTCGTATGTGAGCGGGCGGCTGGGGATGAACTGCTCGAACCGACCGCCCGGGAACACCTGCAAGCAACAAATTTCATCAGACATTAGTAGACGCAATTATGTGAATGATTTGACAAACTGCTTTGTGACTTTTGAATAGTAGTAAAGTAGTACAGATGAGTCACATAATCACAAAGTTCCGTATTTCCACTTGCCCCCATCATCCTCGGTCCGAAGCCTCTCTCGGATAGAACAGAGAAGAGAACGGTCTCGTTGAGAAGATGTGCAGAGTCCGTGACAGTGTGCACTCTGAGAGAGAAGGATGAAGAGTGAGAGGGAGAGAAAAAGAGAGAGGGGGGAGGGATGCTAGCTCACCTTAGCAGTGTCTCGATCGGCCGTCCCGTCTCGTTCTCGCTGCCTTCGATCCACACTCGAAACGTGTAGTTGTACCAACCGCCGCTGGAATGCCGCATTAGCATATAGACATCGTGTGTGAGTGGTATCTCATTTTCTATCTCTTTCTCGCGCAGTCATTCCCCCCGCCAGTCTCGGCCCTGCCCCGACAGCGCGCGGCTGCGAGAGAGATGAGCAAGAAGCAGAAGAAGAAGGGTGTGGTGCGTTTTCCCTTTCCTCCTCCTTTCCTTCAACCCCCTCCCTAGGACCCCGTCATCCCCTCCAACCCCACCGCCTCCATCTCGGATTCGATGCGCGCCGAGATGCAGCCCGAGGAGTTCGCCAACGCCCCGCCCACACGCAGCAGCGAGGTATACGGCACACTACAGTAGCTCACTGTCCGCTATTGCTGATAAGATTTGTCGGGGATGTTGTTGTATGTGTAACGCTTGTAGTAACGTGATAAAACGTTTAGTCAATTGATTAGTTCCTTTATCTCAGTCGCCCCGCCCCGCATCACCCGTCACACCCAAGTCGCCAGCAAAACAGGAGCGTCCCAAAGAGGTATCGATCGATTATCGATCGATTATCGATCGATTATCGATTTGATTCCAGATAAAAGTGCTGAACGTGAACCACCTCTACCACTACGACGTGGAAGTGGGCGACTACGCGTACTCGCAGGTATCGATCGATTATCGAGTTTGGTTATCGATTGCATTTTCAAGACGACCGGCTCGCTGTCGTACGACTCGATGGTCTCGATTCGCAGCAACGAGCGCAGTCAGTTCGATGCGCACAAGGTATACGGTAGAGTACAGTATTCTCCAAGTACCGTATGCCTAGAAATGCGGGCAGTCGCCGATTCCGCGCGAACCGCTCAAGACTAAGAAACTCGTGGAGGGAGATGCTCAAACGGTAGAGGAGAGAGAGAGAGAGAGAGAGAGAGAGAGAGAGATGGTTGTAGGCGGCGGTTCTGGGCGACGTGGGTATGTGTGAGATGGAGCTGAAGGCGACTCGGCCGTGCGACGACGCCGTTCGAGTCCCGGACGGAAAAGAGGGCGACAGCGAGCGCGCAATGGTACACAAGGTACGGTAGAAATGATACCGGATACCGTAATGCTAATGGTGCCCCGCAGGTGATCAAGGAGGCGGTGGATCTGTACATGATGTCGGCACACGACGATATCGACCTGCGCATCAACGTCACCCGCAAAAAGGGCACGCCCGCAGTGGAGCTGGAGCTACAGAGACACTTCAAGGTAGATTCTCTCTCTCTCTCTCTCTCTCTCTCTCTCTCTCTCTCATCCCTCCCTCTAGGCGAGTCGCCAGCAGAAGACACTGCGTCAGGAGGAGCGCGAGCGAGCCGAGGCAGCACAGGTGAGTGGAATGGAATGGTCATGCGTTGCCCTCTTCACTCCTCTCTCCCTTTCAGCTCTCTCTCTCGCAGCTGTCTCTCTCCTCCACTGCCACCGCCCAGTCGATTGCCCCCGATGGACCCATCACCTCTGTCTACGGATACCTCAAGGGTCTCGTCGGAATGAATTAGGTATACGGTAGTAGTGCGACACTTCTGCTGACATGGTTAGCTATACATACTGTAGCGGGATATGCTGTAGATTCTCGAACGCTGTACTTTCAGAATCAGTCGCCCTCTTCTCCCCCTTTCCCGCTCAAGCAGATTGAAATCGTCAACAACGAAAAATACTTCCAAGCTGTTCCAGTTAAAAATGCGACTCTTAAAATTGTGTGTGTGCCTAAGATTGTGTTGTCTTAAACGTTCGCGTAGTATAAACCAGTTAAGTTATCATGCCCTTGCCTAGTACATATGTATCCGAACAAAATGAACTAACTGAATGTTTGTTCATTGATTCATGAGCATGACTCACTGCATTCTGTGCAGATGAATGTTATTTTTGTTCCTCGCCATTCTCCTCCGAGGTATGTCGCACATAGTTGCCGCGCATTCTCTGCAATAGTTCTGATTCGTAATCAATACCCTTGTCTTTTCTAACTAATAAAACAAATCTTCGAACATTAGAGGGAAAAACTACATGTGATATTTGAGAAAAACTCACCAATAAGATCATTGGACAGAGCGTCGCTTCTACCCGCGAAAACATTCTGCAACAAAAAAATCAGAATTGTGTGCAAAAAAGAAGTATAATAAAAAAACACACACAAAATAAACTGACCATGAATGCTTGTTGACTGACAAACTCCGGAGGATACATCTGCAACGTATATAGGTGTTGCTAACGTACTATAACATTGTATATTGTATTCGAGTTCGAGTCTGTCTGAAGTAGCCGCCAAGACCATGATTCTAGAGAGAGACAGAGAGAACTAGATAGGGAGAGAGAGAGAGAGGGGGGGGGGGAAAGAGCGGCATAGCAATATAGAAACATACATATATAAAGAGGCACAACGCACATATAACATATACTTTTTTGTTTCCAAATAAGTCTCTGCGCAGTGAGGTAGTTGAGTGAGAGAGAAAAATGAGTAGTCAGCTCATGGCATTAGTGTGTTGTGTGCAGGTCACGGTGATGCAAGCGATGTATATCGAAGTACTCTCGCTGTTGCGCAGAGCTTGAGAGATATAGATTTTCGCAATAAGTTGCGCGCGGTGAGATAGATCAGAGGAAGACGGAGAGTCAGCTTTCGGCAATACGCGCAAAACAAGAGAGACAGACGGTTATGGCACCGTATTTCGAACTGCAAGCGAGGTAGATCGAAAACTATCGCTCTGGCGCCGAGCATAGTTAGATATGTTAGACAAAAAGAAAATTTCAATCGGTCAATCACATTCTGATAAATTCATATGATGATAAATGATAAGTAGTTTGTAAGCCATAAATACAATATAGGTTTTGATGAAAGCGCATGGCGTAACAGCGTCAGACAAACTGTAATGGAATACGCATGTGTTTCTCTCACATGAAGGCGTAAGAAAGTCGCTCCCCTTTGCCTTCTCTCGCGGTAGCAAAGCACGCTTGAACTCGTTTTAGAGAGAGAAGACACGTGCGACGACATTTACACACATACACACACTGTATGAAACGTCGCTGGTACAAGCTGCAGTCGCGTTTCCGTCGGTATTGCAACGATTCGGGTGCATGGGAAAAACGCGCATCCAACGATGCATTCAAGATATCGAGATCAAGTGACCTTACATCATTTTTATATAATCATTCTCTTTCTTCTTCTCTTCATCTCATTCTCTCTCTATCTTTCTTTCTCTCTCTCTCTCTCTCTCTCTCTCTCTCTCATCTCTCTCGCTTATCTGATCCTGCGGTGCGCAATGTTCCCGAGCACGTGACGCCCTGTTCTTCTTTTCTTCTCACAACACTCGGATCAGGATTCGCATTCGCGTGTTGTATAGTCGACGCCTTGCGCATAGCTTTGGATCTAGACGGCGGGATCAGATGGCGAAACACACGAGAGATATAGTAGCTGGCAATAAGGGGCGCGGTACTCCGGTGATGAGACGTATACAACGAATACCGCACTAACTTGAACTGCACTGTTTTCTGCCACATACACTATGCAATCTGCAAATGTATAAAAATGGCCACAAAACTGTCCAACTTCTGTAGAAAGTGATTGAGAGCATATTTGATTTTGCAGACAATTGCTTCCTGACTTTTTTCCGAAGGACTGTCAATACGATTAGTTTGCAAGCGGCGACAGTCGATTTAACTGCAATATGTGTGTGTTGGAGTTGAGTATCGATAATGAAGCGTTGTTCACCACAAACTTTGATCGCTGAACTGTACTTTACCGACGTGAACCTACCAAGATATTCAATCTCGTACATTTTTTTAAAATTATATTTCATGAAATAAAGACAGAGAACAAACTTCACACATGTTAGAATCTCTAACAACACAAACGAACTTGTACAGTAATTGATGCTTATCCAGGCCAGTTCAGCCGAGAACGTCGAACGAGTGGTCGATGTCGAAGTCGAGTGCGTGAAAGTCTTGGTGGTAGAGTCGCACGATCAACTCCCGCAGGCAGGGCTCCGCCCGAATACGCTCTTCCACAAACCTCAACCGGCATGAGTATATATGTATAGTGAACAACTCTGCTCTTTTTGCAATAAAAATACATTAGACTAAATGTATCATGTATCACATCTGCATGTTGACGTTGGTTTTAATAGATTTCCTACTTTTCAGCTATTGGATATTTACTGCCTGGCGGTTATTGCATAGTTTGTAGCATAGTTCCGACTCACGCTCTCTCCGGCGAGATGAGCGTGCTGTGATCGGTTCGTTTCGACCCGATGTGCTGTTCTATGTCGTGGATCGCCGCACCCTCAACTCATTGGTATGGCCACTTGCCAAGGAGTGGCCTACTCACATGTTCTCGTAGTACGCCTGCATGTCTGGCCAAAAGGCAGTGGAGGCGTCTCCAGAATAGCAAAGGAAGCGCATTCGAGAGCCGTGCTCGCGTAGCTTGCAACGAGACGACCTTTGGATATCACTTCTTGAAATTTCTAGCGCGAGCCCTATCCTAATAAGCCAGAAGAGAGGCTTCTCCTCTCACTGACCCGTATTGCAGTCATTATTTACAAGTGTTGCACCGATAAGTAAGGTATGGTGAACAGCGGTCAACTTCTAGCTAATCTCGAACATATTTTTATTCCTAATGAACACATGAAACAATTTGAATATAGAAATTCTCACAACACGACACTTGTCGACACATAACTGTTGAACTATATAAAACTCGCGGTTACAAACGACAAAACTAAGGGTTGCATGACGAGCGCCGCCGGTTGGACAAAGCCAGACAACGGTGCGCAACACAACAACCGTACAACAGACTACGTACAAAGAACACAAAGAATATATCTACTACAACACAATCTACGCTCGGATGGCATGAGAGCATTGGAGAGACGGCTGTGTACTCAATAGTACGTCTCGCGCTCCACCCAGCCTCCGGGATAGCGGCGGATGCAGAAGCGACGGATCTCGTCGTAGATGAAGATGAGGATCGAGAACGGCAGAGCAGGGAACCACCACGAGAAACTGCAAGAGAACGACGTCAGTCAAAGCAGCAATAACGAAAACTCCTTCCACATCGTAACGCTCGCGAAAACAGCTACGCAACACCTCGTTTGAGCACTTTCAAGGTGTGGCACTCACCGGAGTCCGTACATGCGCAGTCCGTTGTCGAGTCCGGGGCAGTAGCACATGAACGCGGCCAGACACGTCTCGAACACCAGTCCGAAGTTGAGCGTCCAGTTGCTCATGCCTTGCTGCACGATCGAGTTGCGGCGCGTCTGAAACACATACACATCATTACATGAAAGCATGAAAGTCGCTTTTTCAATCAACCAGATATATGCCACGCTATCAGAATTCATGCTCAAAAGAACGTACCTTGGAGATGATGAGATCAGCCCACTGCACGACGACAATCGAGACGAAGTAGGCCGTCTGGCAGGTGGCCTCGAGAATCTTGCGGTTGGCGTACGTCCACTCCTGACATGGCAATCATCATTCACTATCCACCCCATCCATACAGCACCATACACATCACACAGTACCCCTACAGTGCCCACCTGTCCGTAGCTGTCCTGGACGTTGTTGAAGGCGCGCGAATCCCACTGGGCGCGCAGCTGGTACAGGTCCTTGGGCCAGAAGCCGTTGTCGGCCATGATCCAGAAGTAGGTGAAGAAGCCGGCCGACGCCTGGATCATGCCTATCTGTCCGTAGGCGAGCGAGATGAGGCGCTCGTTGACGAGCTTGTCGTGGAGGGGGTCGCGAGGCGCGCGCTTCATGATGTCAGACTCGGCCTCCTCGTACGCCAGAGAGATGGCAGGCACCATGTCCGTTCCCAGGTCAATGCACAGGATGGTGACGGTTCCGAGCGGGAGGGGAATACCGAACAGCATGTACGTGAGGAAGGGAGAGATCTCGGGGATGTTCGAGGTGAGCGTGTAGGCGATGGACTTCTTGAGGTTGTCGAAGATGAGACGTCCCTCCTCCACTCCCACCACGATCGAGGCAAAGTTGTCGTCGAGAAGGATCATGTCAGCCGCCTGCTTCGACACATCAGATCCCGCGATACCTGCAACGAGCCAATGAGAACCTAGCCATCATCTCTCGTCTCCCCCTCACTCACCCATAGCCACTCCTATGTCGGCCCTCTTGAGGGCGGGCGAATCGTTCACTCCGTCTCCAGTGACAGCCACGATCTGGCCCTGCTTCTGGAATCCCTCGACGATCATGAGCTTCTGCTGGGGCGAGGTACGGGCAAAGACGATCTCCGTGTGGTTGCGGATGATGTCAGCCAGCTGTTCCTCGTTCATCTCACGCAGGTCTGTACCGTGGATGACTGCCGCCTTGGCCTCGCGCGGATTCACGTCCTCCACCGGGATGCCCTTCCTGATAGCCACGTCCTCCACCGTCTCCGTGCCCTCCGAGATGATTCCGACAGACTTGGCGATCGCCTTGGCAGTGATGGGGTGATCTCCGGTGACCATGACGACCTTGATTCCGGCAGAGCGGCACTTAGCGACGGCGTCAGGCACGGCGGCACGCGGCGGGTCGATCATCGACATGAGTCCCACGAAACGCAGTCCAGAGATGGGGAAGTTGATCTCCTCGGTGTCGAACTTGAATCCCTTGGGGAACTGGTCGACGGGCAGCTTGAAGTCGCAGAAGCCGAGCACGCGCTCTCCCATTCCTCCCAGCTCCAGGTAGGCAGTGTTGAAGTCGGCCTTGAGCTGGTCGTCGAGCGGCTGCTCCTTGCCGTTCAGAATGATCGTCGAGCACACGTCCAGGATCCTCTCCGGGGCTCCCTTCATCACAAGCAGGTACTGGTCGGAGTCGGGCGCGTCGTGGATCGACACCTGCAATGAGAGACAGTCAGTCGCGCCTTTCTCTCTCTCCCCCTTTTCCCCCACCTGGTACTTGTTGGTCGAGTTGAAGGGGATCTCGGCAATCTTGGGCGACTTCTCCCTGTATCCGGCCACGTTTCCGAGGGCGAGCTCGGTGAACTTGAGCAGGGCAATCTCCGACGCGTCTCCAGTGCACTCGCGACGAAGCACCGGGATGTCGTTCTGTCCGGGCTGAAAACGACAACGGCTCATTGACGGATCACCTCCTCCCCCATTCACCCACCTTGAACTCGGCGCGATTGCAGAGTGCGGCGACGCGTGTGAGTGCCGTGGCCGTCTCGCTCTTCTTCGCCCCCACAGTCGACGTCTGGTTCTCGGTCGTGTCGCACTCCTCGATAGCCTGGTCGTACCACATGTGGGCGACCGTCATCCTGTTCTGGGTGAGGGTGCCGGTCTTGTCGGAGCAGATGGTGGAGGTGGATCCGAGCGTCTCGACAGCCTCGAGGTTCTTCACCAGACAGTTCTTGGACGCCATGCGCTTGGCGGTGAGGGTGAGGCAGACGGTGACGGTGGCGATGAGGCCCTCGGGCACGTTGGCGACGATGATACCGATGAGGAAGACGACGGCGGTGAGCCAGTGGTAGCCGAGCACGAAGGCGATGATGAAGAATGTCACTCCGAGAACCACGGCCACTCCAGTGATCAGGTGGATGAAGTGCTCGATCTCGCGCGCGATAGGGGTCATTCCAGTGTCGAGGCCAGACGCGAGATGCGCGATGCGTCCCATGACGGTGCGGTCTCCGGTGTAGACGACCACTCCCTTGGCAGTGCCCTCGACGGCGTTGGTGGAGAAGAAGGCGATGTTGCGAGTCTCCAACGGGTTCTCGTTCGTGCAATCGGGCGAGCGGGACTGGGGCTCAGATTCACCGGTCAGGGAAGAGTTGTCGACCTGCAAGCAGACAAGTTACAATTTGAAGAGCATACCAGGCATTTTCAAACGTATCCACTCATTTTTTGTTTCTTTTCCCACCTTAAATCCGAAGGCGGAGATGATGCGTAGGTCTGCGGGGACGCGATCGCCTCCCTTGACCTCGACGATGTCTCCGACGACGAGCTCCTCGGTGCGGATCTGCTGTTTCTGTCCGTCGCGCTGGACGAGGGCGAACGTGGGCACCATGTTCTTGAACGAGTCCATGATCTTGGACGACTTGCTCTCCTGGTAGTACTGGAAGCAGCCCGTGATCACCACCACAGTCGTCAGCACGATGCCCAGATAGAGGTTGTCCTTGGACGGGTACTCCATAGTGAAGCAGTCCACCGAGTACGCCACGCAGCACAGAAACGCTCCCACCTAAAACAAAACATTATAGATTATTTGCAGTTTTTAAAAATATCCGATTGTAATTCTCTTTTGCATCATTCCGTTCTCTCGCCACAATCTTACTAATGTCGCCACCGTTGAGACGAGACAAAACAAACACGAACAAAAAGGTCACGATCAAGAGACCAGCTGCGACAACTATCGACTCGAACATAAACATTGAAGATTACTGTCCGAGTTTCCCGTCCAACATCAGCTCAGTTTGTGAATGATCACAATGTGTCGCTCGTCACTCGATACTCACCCAGAGAAGAAGGGCGAAACCTCCGAAGAGGTTCTTGCAGAACTTGATCCACTCGGGGGTCGTCTTCGGGGGAGAGAGCGCGTTCGGGCCATCGCGAGCCAGCACCTCCGCAGCTTTACCACGCGTTAGACCCTAAAACCTTCTTTCATTTAAAAAAAACTGAATGCAGTTCAGCCATACATTCATTTTCACACACACGAAAAATAGTCGTACTATCCCCCTATTATTATTTCCGGAGAAAAATATGATAGTGAACCAGACCCGCAGCGATAACACATTATTCCAAATATCGATACTTTTGATAGTGAACTACTATTCACTACGCATCAGCGGCGCAACACTCAACACCAATATCAGTTTCAACAACACAATCACCCATCATCCCATTAAAAGTCCAGCAACCAACCATAACCAGTAAAGTAAGTGTCCCTATGAAAACCCATAAAACGTAGATGCGCGCTTCAAGCCCATACACACAAATTCTTATCGACAATTCAGTGCTGCCCTGGCGAGTCTGAGTCTCTGAGTAGAGAGGCAATCCCCCTCAACTACATGCACTCTCACTATTGCCAAATCCACAAACGAGTTTAGCAATAGAATAGGAGTATTCAGCCTCCTCGCAGTTCTTCACAGTACTTTGAAATACAATTTTCTATAGCCTTTGCATCGTGTTCACGACAAACGAACCCTACGACCGTTCAGTGTTGCATCGCGAAATAACACAATATCATTTTGAGTTCGTAGCGTACCGTTTCGATGTTGGATCCGTAGCGAGCGATGAGCTCTTCCATCGGGATCTGATGCTCATCCATCTTCACCTCCTGTTTGAGCGCATCCACATCCTGCTCTTTGGCCTTCCCCATGTTCAGGCTGAAGACATACAAATGCATCAGTGAAGCAATATGATATCAAAAAACAGCGAAATTGCGACACGATAATACAATGCTAGATGGGAACCAAGGGGACGGATGTCCCTCTCTCCGAAGTGAATGTGAAATGTGCATTTGGCAGGCGGCGGCGCACGGGTGAGTGTGAGTGAGCGAGTGAGAGAGGGCAGGGGCGAGGGAGGGGCGGAGAAGCCCGCTGTCTGCCACCGCATATCGATTTTCGAGCGCGCTGCCTCCCGCACACAGCGACGGCATTTGCCGGGCGACGATATCATTCGATAACAACGACCTACTGTAGATATGTGAAGTACACACGGCCCTGTACGAGCAGTGTGAATACTGGTGATAACACTAGACACTGCCTATTAGCGAGCGAGGGAGCGCCGGCTGTGTGGATAAGCGAAGCGTTACAGACAGAAATAATGTATGAAAGAATACGAAGAGCGAGTGGGAAGCAAGCTCAAAGGCAAATACGCAATGAGGGAGAAGATTGGCGAGTAGAGCCTGTTTGCGAGCCGCTGCCTCCGCTGATGCCTCCGCTTACCTCTGACTGAGTACACAATGACAGGAGAGGGGGGGGGGGGGGGGTGGGGCACCAAGGGTAACGAGGTAATAACAATGGGTGACAACTGAACGATGCTGGTTTCAACGACCGTTGCAGCAATTCACGGTAGACAATAGGGTTGTCATTCAGATCTCATTGGATGGTGTTTTCAATTTGACCCGACCAAACTTTGCCAGGGTACTCAAGATCGAATCCGCGGGCCGCTGCTTTCTAAGCGAAAGCGTTACCAACTATTATGTGGTTATGTGAGATGAAAAGCGAAATAGAATGAAGAACATTGACAAAAAATGCATTGCATTTTATTCTGTGTTTTGTATGTTGACTGTCCAAGATAATGTTTTTACTAAGATGTCATGCCATTCCATCATCTTCCCTTGCCCCCGAGTGGTCGGTCCCCCAGTTTATTTTCCCCCGTCGCACCCGCCAAGCCCGGTCTACGTGGAGAATTGCTGGATCAACGGTACCCGCTACATGTTCGCTGCTGGCTTTGGATTTTGAGGAATCCTCGGAGCACGGAGTTGAACCCGCCGAGTACACTTTCTACAATGGCTGTCGCGACGTCGACCTAAGCGTGAGACCAAGGACACCACCCCTCCTACAAGTCGGATGCCGACAAGAAGGAACCACCGACAGATACTTCACGCAGACTAAACCCTTTGTGTTTCATCTCCGTTGTTGTACTCTTGATATCGGCAGTAAATCAATTCAATTCAAAGTCATGCCATATCATGCAACCGCAGCATTTCGTGCAACTATGAAAACGCTCTAATAGAACAAAATGGTTCATTTCGTGCAACCGTCTAACTACATGCAATTTTGAGGCACAAAAATAAGCAGGGAAAATAAATTTTTCCGGCAACTGTCAATAATTCATTTCCTGCACTTTTATTTAAAAAAAAAGGATTTCCTGCAACCATAATTTTTGATCAAAAACTAAAGTATACCACCTGCAATCGTGGAATCAGCCGAGCACGGTGATCGTTCGGTGATCGTGCTCGCGCACTGGAGAGCGGGGGCGTGGTTTAGCCTGGGGGCGTGGCTTTAAATGGCAAAGAGTGCACACTTGAACGCAATTCTGATTTCTCTCGAAATTTACATAACTAAATAAGTTTGATTGCAAGTTTGGATGAAGACAATGATAACTTATCAGATTTTGTGATAACAGTTACGCCAAACGTCATGATGAATGTATTATAATGAATTTGGAGATGATAAGTATTCCATCAGACCCTAGAGAAGATTGATAAGATAAAAAGTGTTTCAAAATTATCACGATTCTGAATTCAGCACATATTTCCACTTTTTACGTGATTGATAACGTTCTCAAATGAATATAAATTTTGCAAAACCAAATGCGTAGGCAGGGATCGAACCATTGACCTTCAGAACAGAGTCCTCGCTCGCTATCCATTATACTAAGTTGCCATGAGAGTGGGAGCTAAACCGCTACTTCATGGCGGGGGTAAATCGCTATCAGTGGATCGACGTTCCATCAAATCGGTCGATAGTGAAAATCACAACTATGATATTATTTCCGAATTGAACACGCACAATCTTTTGTAAGTATTTTTGTGTTATTTATCCATATAGTTACAATATATCTGGAATACCACTTCGCTATTTATGACGTACATTCTTTGTAACCATCCAAAAAACCGCGACGCAGCCGCGACGCGCAAACTTTTGTACCTGATAAGTCAGTATTGTATGGCTTTTATATTGTGTTATTTAGCTGATAATTAGCAGAAAAATATTACAGAAAGATTGTGCGCGATGAAATTTCGAATAACTTGCTCAATAGGGATTCTACTCATGAAGAAGTAATGTGATTTGATTTATATCAATAATGGAAAACGTTTTCAAAAATGTATCGCGCACAATCTGTTCGAAATGTTTTTACCTACGTTTTCGTGCCTTAACATCTCAAAAATATAAATTCGTTACTTAGTTATCTGGTACATTAGTATTAAATCACTACACTATACAAATGCCAACGCAGTGCGCGAGCCTTAACGGTGGCCGATCACCGTGGTATGTTATGAACCTATAAACATTAATTTATAAGTTTAACAGTTACGTGAAAAGGGGTACTATAGTTACTGTTTCATTTTGTTATGTTTGTCTTGTGTTGTGTCTATTTGCTGCTTTAAGGAATGTTTGGAGTGAACTGGAATGAAAGCAGAGAAAGCAGATCAATCTGCTTGTGAAGCGGATAAGAGCGCCCTTTTGGCAGCGAGAATAGGGCAATGGCTAACCCACTCTTCGTGGTTATCTTCGGAGGATTCCTCGTGCCAGTTGATCAGCTCAGATACGTCCTCCTCTGACCAGGACTACCTGCAGGTCGTCACATCAGATCAAGTACGACGCTCAAACCTGTCTTGTCTTGTCTCTCGGGTACCACTCCGTGGATGTGTGGAGGATGATAAGTGTATTCAAAAAGCGTCAAAGCGAGCGGAAACAAGAGCAACGGAAATGCCTTACAACAGGATGCAACGAACGTAAAGGCGTAAATGCATGTGTAATGGCGGGAGAGCACTTGAGACGATATGAGATAACACGCTAGACAACCGAGCACGATGTCGAGAAAGTGTAGTTTGTGTCTTTTGCCGATTGGTCACATCACTATCTCATTCTCTGTGTGCTTAGCGAGAGAAACTCGAGACGCTCTCTCGCTGAAAAGAACTAACAGCAGCTGCGTTTCGCTTTCCCTGGAAAGTTTTTTTTGTTTTAAATTGTATTCTGAAACGCCACATGTGGCAGAATGTTTCATGCACCAATATGGGATGTTATGGCGCAACCTCTGAATATGAACAGCTAAATGTGAAAGCGATCATATCACATGAACTACAACATCAACAGACGAGGGGAACGAAGTGATAATCTAGGGGTCGCCACAAAAATCATAGAAGAGAGGAGAGTCAGTGCTGGCGAACAACACTACTTTCGCATGTTGATGATCCGCAAATTGTACGTACGAAAGTGATGTAAAGTTCCGTCGTATTTCATTTTCTTTTTTTTCCTGAAACATATTACATATTTCACAAACCTTTGTGAAAGAACTACTTTACTACGTAATTATATACTTTTCGCATGCTTTCGTGATCGTCATGTCTCGTTCATGTTTTTTGTTGCATATAGCTCTGACTCATCACTTTTCCGTCGACAATCGCAGCGTCTCGTAAAATGCGCGTCAATCGGTCCGCATTGCCGCACAGGCGTAGTTTTTATCAGTATTTAGTGGTCTTATAGAAGTATTGTATTGAAAAAAACTTTTGAAAGCAATGCATGAAGTATGGCACTCACTAGTGCGTGTATAGTGGGCCCGTAAATGAGTTCCAATCTTTTTACAAGAGACATTAGGGTGGTTAGACAACGATCAGAACCCAATACATGGTGTTTTAATTTTGACAAAAATGTGCGGTGGTAGCCAGGGTCGAACCAACGAACCGTTGCTTGCTGAACGAGGGCATTACCACTACGCCACATGGTCATGTTAGACAAAACGTGAAATAGAGACATGAACGCCAAAGAAATTCTGCAGTCAGCAGTCTCCTTGGTCTCCTTGGCATACGGTGCCAATTAGAGCACGATTATTTTTTGTTCGGAAAATTCTGAGCTAGTTGCGGGCGTAATATAGTTAGTTCATTTGTTTCAGCGAGCAGTCGACTGTGTTTCTGAGTGGTCGATTGAGTGGGGTCTCACTATATCTAATAGCAAAACACAGGTTCTTCACTTGGGCAAACGAAATCCACTCTATGCATATTCCCTTGGCACAGTGTCTCTAGAATCCCCAAAGTGTGTTAAAGATCTTGGTGTGTATATCTCCGCTCGCCTCTCTTTCGGTGACTACAATCATTTTTTTGGTCATAACTTTTTTCAAAATAATTTTTTCGAAAAATATTTTTTATTAAAAAGTTCTTAAAATCTAACAAGGAATCGAACAAGCACCTATTTTAAATGTTTTGGAAAAAATTGACCGATTTGAGGTAGTGGTCCCTTAATGAGCCTAATTTGCATATCTGACAAAAACTAACATATACATCTTGTAGAGGACCTTCGAAAACCCCTAAATGCGCCAACATAGCTCCTAGTATCCACAAGCCCGAAAAGTGTTCGATTCTTACAGAGACGGTGTGGTATTGTTCCATACGCATTTGTATCTGTTTTACCAGTCTTTCATTTGATTTTAATCACAAATACGTTGCACCACTTATTACAGCCACATATTTTGTCCCCATATGTTACCTGAATACGCAATGATAAACAATTGAGTTGAATTGAATGGTTCTAGAAAAGAATACAATCAAAACAACCGTTGGATGAGTTTTTTTTTTTAAATAAATGTAAGAACAAGTGTTTCATAAATAGGCGTAAGCAGAAGTGACGGAATATAATATTACAACTACAACAACTCATAACCCTCGCTTATAATCACAACAACCGCATTCACATAAGATGAGATCACTTCTTTTCAAAAGCGTTCTTCTGAATATAGTAGAGCGACAGCCGGTCCATACCGATAGACCAGAAATCAGCATCGATCGTCGTCAGCTAAACATGGGTAAAGGGTTCGATCGAGCGAAATGATAGGGCGAAAGACAGACAGACAGACAGAGAGAGAGAGAGAGGGAGAGAGAGAGAGAGAAAGAGAAAGAGAAAGAGAGAGAGAGAGGGGGAGGGGAGAAAGAGAGAGAGAAAGAAAGAGGCAGAGAGACATACAGAGAGACAGAGACATAGAGAGACAGAGAGAAAGAGACAAAGAGAGAGAGAGAAAGAGAAAGAGAGAGAGGGGGGGGGGGGGGTGAGTTTCGCTCGCCTCGGCCTGCCTGAGGTTCCACACGCCCCAGTATAGGTTGACACATGCTAGGTGTGCCTCGACGGATGAGTGTAGAGAGGACGCGTCAGCCGCCCGATCACCGCGGAAGTCCGACGGCAGCGGAGAGTGCTGCGATCGATAAATGTCAATGCACACAGTCTTCAAGTCTTCAATCGAATCAGTCAAGTCGAACCTTCCATTGGTGCTGGCAGAACATGACTATTTCGTGAAAGACATTTTTATGATTGACTGATTACCTTGTACACTTCGTCCACGTATTTCTCAATAAAGAGTCGCCGCCGCTGCGCGCCCGTCGCCCCGATACTCATCTCGGCTTCTGAAACAGATACAGTGACAAAGAGAGAATAGGTGTGGAGAGAGAGAGAGGGAGAGATGGAGATGGAGAAAGGGAGAGAGAGAGAAAGAAAGAGAAAAAGGAGAGGGAGGAAGAGAGAGAAAAAAGGAGAGAAAAAAGGAGAGAGAAAGAGAGAGAGAAAGAGAAAGAGAGAAAAGAGGGGGAGAAAGAGGGGGAGAAAGAGGGGGAGAAAGAGAAAGAGGGAGAGGAAGAGAAAGAGAAAGAGGGGGAGAGAGATAGATAAGAAGGATAGAAAGTGAAACATACCACAAAAGAAATACGGCTTCTCCTTGAGCGAGTAGTCAAATGCGAACTCAGCGAGAGTATTGGCAATGTCGAAGGCACTGCAATCGAATCTCTTTCCATTTCTAAAACCCACATTCTCCTCACTCTCTGTCCCCCTCACACAGTCCATGTCTTTCATCCCCATCCCTCACCGATAGTTGTAGCTGGCGAATTCGATGTCGATGAATAGCAGTCCGTCGTCTGCCGGCTTCCTTTCTCTCATCACTCCCTCCTCCGTCACATCACAACCATCCACCAGAAGCATGTTCATACCCTGCAACCCTGGTTTTTAGAATGATTTACACTTGCCACATGTGCAGTGCAATCATTACAGTATGTTTACCGTTGCGTCTTTTCTAGATTCGCAATTTCGGATCAGCGTGTATTCAGATACTCGATCACTCGATACGTTCAGTCTGGACAATCCACTGTGGAAAAAGTCACACTGACATGTAGGTCGTTGTGGGCGAAGACGACCTGGCTGCCGGCCGCCGTCGACGTCTTCATGAAGGCCTCGCAGAGAGAGATCTCACGGTGCAGGTCGGCGACTGTCACGGAAGACGGTAGCTGGAAGGACAAGGATCAAGGGAGGAGTGAAGAAGTGACTGAGGATAAGACATTGAGAAAACGGATAGGAGAACCCACCTTATCGAGCATCTGCTGTGTCAGTTGCAGTGTCACGGGGCGCACATCGAATGCCCGGCCATTCGGAGCCCATTCGTCCAGCCACAATCTACAACACAAAGTATGAGAAGCAGTAGACGACGTTGCTGACGCTATTTGAGTTTTTTGATAAATATATATATATATATATATATATATATATATATATATATATATATATATATATATATATCATATCGTTATTTGCAAAAATAATACCGAATTTAAGACTTCGACTTCAAACTTACCGCACGGTGTTCGAGTAGTTGACTGTTTTCCGGATCGGCATGGAGAGAGCGTGCATGTGGGACATGCGGGGAGCGATGGCGGATATCATACTGGAGGAGAAGAGGATTGAGAGAGAGAGAGAGAGAGGGAGAGAGAGAGAGAGAGAGAGAGAGAGGGAGGGAGGAAGAGAGAGAACACTCACTTAGGCTTGCTGATCTCGTGTGCCTTGAGTGGCCTGCTGGGTATGAACTGTTCGATTCTTCCTCCAGGGAAGACAGAGAGAAGTCTCGGTCCCAGATGCCTCTCCGACAAAACAGCGAACACGGCCGTTTCCTCGACGATAGCCGAGATGTCTTCGTTGGCGTAGAGACTAGAACAGTGAGTATACTAGAACATGTTTATAAGTTGAATGGGATGATCAGTTAGAGTGTGTTTCTCGCTCACCGCACTAGCGCCTGCTGTTTCTCCTCTTCTACTGAACACGTGACAAAGAAAATGTAGTTGACCATGCCGCCTCTGAAACAACGTTGGATACGTTTCAGATGGAACATTATACAGGGCTGACGTAGTTTCGTGCGAACGAAGAGTAAGATCTTCACAAGATTCCAATGCTTGCTCACGTGACAGCCTTGATTTCGAAGTGTTCCGGTGGACAGTCTGCCCAGGCGCCTCCTAGGTAGTGAGCACACAGGCTGCGGAGACACTCTGCAACTCCCGTGGGATGAATGGAGAAGATGGGTGGAGACTGGCCTTTCACCCTGTCGGGCATCTTGTCCTCGACGACGTCGGCGAGAAGAGCTCGCATCTCGACGGCCGCCATCTGATAGTCAAACATGTGGCATCACACACGGAATATTATGGAGAAAACAATAAGTTGGAGCGTATAATTCTATGATATAGTTTAAAAAAATACGTAGACAACAACGGAAACATATAGATATCGTTTAGGACTGTTGAACCTATTGACTTTTAATAATATTAATATGAGAAAAATATGAATGACATGTTTATTTATAATTGTTATAACAATCAAACAAAACTATAGAAACGTGATAATGAATATTATATGACTATGCAGATATCCCGACTGCAGAAAATAAATATAATGATACATTGGGACATATAGTTTAAGTAACTATGTATATTCAGCTTCGTGCAACAGTAACACGGAATGATTGAAGAAACACGAATGAGGCGTGCGTATATGCTACCTCACAGTCGCTTTTTGTGATATCCTGCCGCGGGTAATACGGCGCGCCGTAAGCAGAAAGATACTCTAATCACTTGTGATAGACTTTTTCAGGTAGATTGTGAGCATCTATAACCGTCTATCCATTGCACCCTTCTGCAGATAGTAAAGCGCGAGCTTCTCCACTCCGATCGACCAGAAATCGGCGTCGAGTGCTGTCAACTGAAACGAAACAGACAAAGATAGGTGAAGATTGTCCGTTGAACAAATGTGGCATGATTATATCCGTATACTCAACATAATGCGCACATCTTACCTGCGCCTGTCGCAGACTCCAAATGCCCCAGTGGAGGTTAACACAGGCAGTGAATGCGTCCACGGAAAACATGAGGGCAGTCGTGTCTGCGTCGCGGTTTCCAGTGAAGTCAGAGGGAAGCGGGGAGTTCTGATTCGAAGTTTATTGTCTATCTCCTCTCCCCTTTTGTATTCTTACACTGTACACTTCGTCCACGTATTTCTCCACGAACAGTCGCCTCTTCCGCGCGCCATCCAGTTTCGCCCAGGCACATTTCGAAATCTAACAATAAATGTTTTGTTGTTGAAAAAAACGCAACTGTCCCATACCGCAGACATAGGACGGCGAGCCGGGTAGAGTGTAGTCGAACGCATACTCGGCGAGGGTATTGGCAATGTCGAATGCCCTGCAATGCTCAGTAGCCAGACTGTCTTCACACGATGGCTCACCTATGTTTGTAGCATGCCCACTCGAAGTCGATGAACATGAGACCGCCGTCTGCCGGCTGTCCATTTCTCGTCACCCTCCCATCCTCCTCTACCACACACCCATGAGCCAGCAGCATGTTCATTCCCTGGAAAAGTTACTCTTTACTGCTCCTGGTAAAGTACAATTCCTAAAAAGTCAAAAACCACTGAAATTTTTGAGAAATTGAAAAATAAAATAAAATAATCGTTCTGAATGAGCCCGTTCAGAGCCCGAATTTCGACTTGCACCAAAAAAAAGAAGTGTAGTCCATACTGGTGCTGGTTGGATGATATACTTTTTGTCAACATTGTAATGACTCAAATCGGAGTTATCTATATACACTTTTCCGAAAAGAAATGACAGCTATCAGCCTTGCCTCATTTGCATAAAAACTCGGTCATTTTTCCGCGAACAGCGATTGCCCGGTGTCAAATGGACAATGACATAGAGGAATACTCCGATTAGAAGCAATCGAATGTTGATACAAAGTATGCCATCCAACCCGCACCAGTGTAGACCACACTTCTCTCCTTTACCGCTGTGAGGGGTCAGACAGCATAGCTGGCTGGCTCCGCCCCCTCCTCGCTGGTCGCTGCGCTATGGAGACCTGGAGAGCGGTCGGTTCTCTCTGGGACCGCTCTCCCCTCTCTTTGTCTAATAAACCCTTCTCTCTTATCTAGTGTCTTGGGTATTGTGAGTGGGAGTGAGTTGGACCGTAGTGCAGTGGACCTGCCGAGCCGTGGCATATGAGCACGGCTCTGCCCGGTATAGGTTGGATTGGGAGGTTAGAGGGTGGATGTGAGTGGGGTAAGCTCCAAGGATAAGGGAGAGGTCTTATCCCCACTGTAACCTAGGTCTCTTGGTATGTCTAGAACCTAGCACATTACATTGGAGTGTCCCGTGTCGATTTTTGTAAGTTTTGTAATTCTCCCGTCGCACGGACACGAGGCTCTGATAGCTTATCTCACAAGATATGGATAGATATTATAAATCTATTGTCATCCTCGCCCCATGTCGTTGCGTTTATTTATTGTTTTCTGCAATATTATATTCGCGCGATTTCGAACAGTAGTCCACTCTTTGCTATACCGCTACCGCTACACAACATATTTCGGACGTTTCGTTTTGTTGATACGCGTTTTCGTGCCAACTCGCGTTGATTCACTCGCTGATCGTATAATTCACCCCACTCCACGCCTCGCCCCCTTTCATCGTCTCCACCCTGCTCGTATCCGCACCACCCCTCGTCGACGGCTGATCACCGATCGTCCAGGTTTCGTGAGTTGCGTTTCTTTCAAGTAATCACTGCCGCGGTAGTAAACCGGCAGGCGAGCAGCCATTGAGAATATTGAGGTGTAAGGCCGGTAACATACAAAATGGCTGGAATCGCATAGCGGTAAGTCCCATTAACCCCGGGGATTTCAGTACAGTGTGTGTCTACTGAAGACAGTGAATCTTCACAGCAGGCAGTGTCTGTGCAGTGAAACTGTTCCATTTTCTTGTTCGCACTAAACATACATGTTTTCTCACTCACATTGCCACAGAGTGATCTAACAGGTAAGTGCACACCCGTATTCTAACAACTAGAACCTTTGTGTGGTCTCATCGCATGTTCCTGCAGCGGCTCGCGGTCCAATGCGCTTGCCATGCATGAATGATTGCACGTGCCGCTCTTCATGCACTGTCATACATGGGATGACACACACACGGGGCACTGTTTGTTGGCCGGACGCTTGGTTCAGAGACTCGCTGAGACGCGGGGAGTGATTGCCGGGGTGAACACTCCTGTATCCATTTCAGTGTCTAGGCGTTAGTTTACGGTTTCCGAGGGTTCTGTCGCTCACTCTCTGCTGCAGCCGCTGTTTCTCTGAGGCACACGAGAGGAGCGGTGAGAGTGAGATTACGGTAGGACCAGTCGGTAGTTTCTCGGGTATTACAGTAGAAAGTCCATTAGGCACCAGATTTGAATGCACCGAGCCTCGTTGACCCAGGCCATTAATCAGAACTGTCAAGAGTGGTTGGCGTCGCTCACAGACAACAGCCAGCCGCCACCGTGGACAGGGTCAGCGGCGGCGTTGTTACACCGCACCCTACACTGCCAGTGCTCGAGATGAGACACCATTCGAGTACTGTGCAGCCGCCGGAGCAGCCGCTACCTGCAGGAAGTTTACCTCTTCTATCACTTTCTTACTGTAACTTGTATCACTTTCACATGTTTCCTTCTCTAATTTCACATTTCTCTCTCCATCACTCTCATACAATCCACACAACAGTAGAATAACAGTAGCACACAAAATACAGTAGAGTACTAGTAACATAACACAACCGCACCCCACTTCTGCCCAATACTGTTCACTACAGCCCGCCTCGTTCAGCTACGGGAGTGACTGAGTGCACCGACGAGACCGCGCTGTTCAACCGCGCCTCTGTGTCTCCGCCTCGGCCCTTCCCTTGCCGACAGGACGGCAGGCTGTCTTTCTCACTTACCACCAGTAGCTCCCACTCAGTGTTTCTTGTTGCAGTTCACCGCTGTACGGTCTACCTGCTGGCGGAGCCGCTGCCGAGTACACCGACTGCGCACCGACCACCTCGTGCCGCCGTCGTACCCTCGGCTGCAGGTCTCATCCCGACAGCAGGTCAGGTCCGCAGTTCTCATTCTCCTATTTCCGTAGACTAGGACAGTTGCTGGATCTAACGCGCACGCTCTCTTTCTTTCTTTCTCACTCTTTTCTCTATACATACATACATATTCACAAATACACTCGCGCCACAATTCATTCCGCCACAATTCATTCTCGCCGCCATTCTCACTCATTGCAAACGCCTCATCACAACCTCATTTCCTATCCAACCTCCACGCCGCATTTTAATCAATAAATCAATACTTTTCGCGCTACCCCTCCACAACACCTATTCAAAATACTCATTCAAAACTCCAAATTCCTTCAAACCACATAAACTTATTCGCGCACAATCTTATCACCAAGTGAGTGCTGCACCTACTTTACACCATTCACCTCTCTCTAATCACTCTAGCGGATCTCGATTAGCGTATCGATTGCGTAATTGTCTCAGGCGCACTGCTTGCAGAGCATCTGTTCACAGTTGTACACTTGGTGCGCTAGTCCGAATTCGCTGTCTTTCTCAATCCGAGTACAAAAAACAACGTACTCAGACCAAAACAAATCTACACACACAACACATAAACTCTCACACTCTCAAATCCTAGTGCGCCAGATCCTGCAACTGTCACCCACCGTAATTCTGTCCAGAACGTAGTCATATTAGGTTTAACTAAGATTACGGTGGTTTCTTTTCAATTTGTGGTATATTACTGCAACCTTCTCACTATAGGAACCGTAGATTTTCATTGTTTGAGTACCAGTAGATAAGTGGTAAACGTAATCAGTTCCAGCTTACAGCTCTTCTCAAGGAGGGAGTGTGTTTTGTTACTCTCTCTCTCTCTCTCTCTCTCTCTCTCTCTCTCTCTCTCTCTCTCCCTCCCTCCCTCCCTCCCTCCCTCCCTCTCTCGTCTGCCGAATTTCTGCCGCTCTTGTCCCCCTTTTCATCGTTAGGTCCGCCTTCTTCTTGTCCGCCCACGGTCACCGCCTAATAGTCGTCACTCCTCGCTGTCGAAAGTGTCGATTGCTTCGGTGTTCCTCCACGTCAGCCGTCGTCTGTGTTCTCGCGTACAGTCGTCGGGTAGTCGCCGCCCACCATACCTCGCCCTTTTCTCTTCTTTTTCTCTTTTTCATCCATCCCTCTCTTTCACTCTATTATTAACGCCAATAACACTAGTATTACTAACATATAATTTTCCACGTTGTTGATTCGCTCCACCAACGCCGTCGCCGCATCTACGCCGTTGTGGTTCAAATATATATCCTGTATTTCTTCCAAACCTTCTCCGTTTCAGTTAGTAAGCATCGTAGGCTACTCTACTCTTTCTTGAAACAGCGACAACGACGACGGACTGAGACGACCAGGAACCCAGGACCCAAGCACACTGACTCCGAGAAGACCGACAACCAGGTCGAGAGCAGCAGCTCTGATGAGCGGCTCGGAGACGATTCGGCCGGCGGCGAGAGGCACCCGCGTCGCCGACCTGCGGTTGATCGCCGAGGCGATAGCCAAGGCAGGTGCCCAGAGCGCGGCTACGGAGATGGCTCTGAAGAGGCTGCCCACCTACTCCGGAGAGGACAGTGAATCATTCGCCGCTTTTGTGCGCTCATTCAATGCAGTGATGCGCTCGAGCGGGGGTGATGAGGATATGGCCCTCGAGCTCTTGCCCCTTCGTCTCGAGGGATATGCCAAGATAGTGTACTCGCAGCTTGACGACTCCAACAAGACCTCCTGGAACGACGCTCTGTCAGCCCTCCGTGCCGGCATGGGTCCGTTGAAGTTCGCCGAATCCGCACGCCGCACTCTGGAGAAAGCCAAGCAGAAAGAAAACGAGCGAGTGCTTGTCTTTGCCCGACGCATCGAAGACCTGGGAGAGGACGCTTACCCGGCGGGTACAGCGCGCACCGATGCCGTCGCCAGAGCCCTTCGGAACGGTGTCCGCAAGGACCTCCGCCGCACCGTCCTCCGGATGGACGAGACCGCCTCCTTGTCGGACATGCTTCAGCGACTCACGCGAGAGGAGGACATTCTCTTACAAATGAGAGAGGAGGATGACAAGCTGGAGAAGCTTGCCGAGAAGTTGGACAAGCTTCTGGACAAGAAGGAGCAGGAGGACAGAGAGGAGAAAGAAGAGCCGACGGTTCAGGCTGTGTACACCCAGCCTCCGCCGACCAACAACGGCAATCCCAAGAAGTTCAGACGGTTCAATCAGCAAAACCAAGGGAGAAATGGATGGAACGCGCGTCAGGAGCAGTGGATCCCGCAGCAACCACAGCAGCAGTTCGCGCATCCGCCCCAGTACCCCGGAAACTGGAACCCCGCCCCGCAGCAGCAAAACTGGCAGGCTCCTTGGCAGGAGAGCCAGCCTGTTCAGCAGCAGTTCGGCGGAGCCCAGCATGGTCAGCAAGTTGGCCAGCCACACCTGCAGGAGACATGGCAGCCGAACCAGCAGCCACGTCAGCAGCAGCAGCAGCAGTCTTCACAGCAGCAGTGGTCTCATCCGCCGCACGGCCAGTGGCAGCAGCATACCGGACAAGGCCAGTCCAACGTGCAGCAGCCGCAGCAGTGGAACAGAACCAATGGACAAGGGAGGAACCGTCGCTTCAACAATGGAACCGCAGCGAGCATCAACATGATTACACTAGTGAGCCTTTGTCTCCTGGCGATACCGTTCGCTTCCGCCCAGACAGCAGGCAGCAGGCCACTCGAGATGAGGAGACAATTCACCTACCCGAACGGAACGGTTGTGGACCTCGACTCGCCTACATCAGCCCCACTCCCAACCCCCGCACCCAGGACGACGCCCACGTTTCCGCCACCGACTCAACCACCAACTACTCGGTCGCCGACGACCCGCTCGCCCACGACCCGTCCACCGACCACCCGTCCACCGACTACCCGTTCGCCCACGACTCACCTACCGCCGACTACGCCGCCGCCAACCCACCCGCCGTCTACAAGAGCCCCACCCGCATCGGCTCGCCAAATGACAGCCCACCCGACGCCGCCGCCCACTCAGCACACCAGCAGCCCCTCCACGAGAAGAGAGGTTCCACCTGACAACAAGTACTATCGTTGCTCAGGCGGAACCGGCAGTTTTCTCTACAAACTGCCAGAGCCCTTCTCTCGCTGTGACTCAGTTATAGAGCGGGATGTGCGTGCCGTGAACGCGTCACTCTTTTTGGAGCAGCCAGTGGTGAGGCGTGCGCCGGCGTCGTCGTGCACTCGCCAACGGAGAATAGTGTGCGGATCTCATTTCTTCTGGACTACACTGACCATCCTTCGTGACAGCCTGGAGCTGAAGGCAACGTCCGCCAGCGAGTGCAAGGAGATGGCAAGGACCAAGAGACTCGGACCAGTGCCGCTTTATCCTGTCGTGGAGGGCCTTTACCATAGCCGCCTGCCTTTCTATTTCACGCCCAAGGTTTTTGGAGAGTCCTGCGAAACATTCGACAACTTCATACTGAGGGAAGGAGAAGTTCAAGAAACTGGCACGCTGCTCACATCCGATCTGGGAGACATCTCGGACTGCTCCTTCGACACGGAGTCGTGTGAGAGCGATTCTACGATGACCGTCTGGAAGGCAGATTCTCCGAGGAGCACCGTATGCCCGTACACCCTTGATCGACACGTCGAAGCCCTTGCCACCCAAGACGGACTACTCATCCAGAGCGAGGACACGTTTCTGCCCTGGAACTCAGCGTTTCCTGTGTTCCACGAATGCATCGGCTCCGGCTATGCGAGCAACGGATACATCGTCGTCATAGGCGGACACGTCAGTGATCTCCTAAACCGATCGGACCGGAGAAACCTACGCGTTGCCAGGATGGCAGGAAACGACGGAATTGTTGTACAGTCGCCGGAAGCCCGTTCCAAATTGTGGGAGGTATTGGAGCGTTTCTGGAGGAGAGTCTACCCCGACGAGCCCGTCACCACAATGGCCATCGACGAAACACTACGGAGAGCAGCGACCATATGGGACAACGACCACAGGATCAAGCGCGAGATTGGAGAGGAGCTCCTTGGAGCAGTCAACTACGTCGCGTCTGAGTTTTCTACACAACTCAGATCCCTCGCAGCAGCTACACAGCAACGGCTGTGCCGTCTGGAGCAACGGAACGCCCTCGTGATCCGCGGTCTCGCCCGCCTAGATCCGACCGCTGCCGCCCAGCTGGCCCTTCAGAGGGAGGATGTGTCAGCAGTCTTCGAGGGAGAGGTGTTGAGAGTGACGCCATGCAAGAGCGTCACGGTCACACCCATCGCCGGCCTCAACTGCTTCATCGACACGCCGGTGATGATCAACAACGACCGATTCTTCGTGCGAGCAGGGAGCAAGATTCTCGAAGAGCACAGCTCGCCAGCGGTTTGCAGCCCGAACACGGCCGTGTTCAAGTCCGGAGGCAAGTACGTGAACGGACGAGGAGAGGAGGTGACTGTTACCGTCGACGTACCCGCCAATCAGAAGATGGACGTCGATTTCAAGACCCCGACGGCCTCTCTGAGGAAAAGATCCACCGCTACGCTAGATATCCTGGAGGAAAGAATGCAAGTGCTCGAGATGGCGCAAGACATTGTCTTCGAGAGGAGTCTAGGAGCAGATGGAGAACGATATCGACGCGACATCTGGACAGACATCCAGAACCAGGCAGCGAGGGTCGGCAACACGACTCGCGGATGGATTCAAGAAGGAAAAGCGCAGCTGCAATCGTACGTCGACGAAGTTCAGACCACTTTGCGAAAATTCGCTCTGTACATACTCGTACCTCTGCTCGTGTTGCTACTACTTGGAGTCATCGTCTACGTCGCCATTCGAATCTGTATCAGGAGGATGAACGACAGATCACTCGCGCATGAAATAGCCAAGGAGAACTTTCGCCTGCAGGAAATCAAGGAGAGGAAGGAGAAGTCTCTTCGGAAGGAGCAAGAGAAGAAAAGACGCCCGAGCAAGCCACCACCCCGACCCCCGCCACCAGTCGTCGCCGCGGTCACTATCGACATGGACTCAGACGAGTACGAAGAAGAAGAGGAAGAGCAGTTCATACCAACACGCAGAAGAGGAGTGAGTAACAAAGCCACTCTCTTCTCGCTCGTGCCTATAGTGTGCGCTCTCGCCACCGGAGCCAACGCCGCCGACATTCCCCCTTTCGTCGCCGTTCATCTCAACAACCGACCGATTCTGCTACTCGTTGACGGAGGCTCCAGTCTGTCAATAATCCGAGAGGACGCGTTCATTCTGCTCACCGGAGGAGGCGTCTTCAAAAGCCGTGCCTTGAGCAGAGCCGGAGCAGCCAATGGGACAGCGATTCGATTCATGGGACTAATGGACGGAGTGCTTAAATTTGGAGAGAGAGTGGAGCAACACGACTTCCGAGTCTGCAGAGAGGAGGACTTGCATTGCGCAGGCATTCTTGGACTAGATTTCTTTCGAGCCAAAGGACTCAGGATGGTTGTCGACCCCGCCAACAACTTTGTGGAGATTGGAGACCAACAGCTGCCAATCGTCAGACGTGGTCAGTCCGGCCACGACCACAAGGCCATCTACTTCGTCACCGCCAAGGAGGACATTACCCTTCCTGCACGCTCCGACAACTGTGTGGTTGGAGCAGTGCCGGAAGCCATTCCCCACGCGTGGGAGCTACTTGTAGAAGACGCCGAGGACCACACCAACTGCTTTCGAACAGGTCGCACCCTGGTTCACTCGCGGAACGGCGACGTACCATGCCGCTTGCTCAACCCTACAGACTCAGACATCGTCATCTGCGCCGGAGAGAAAATAGGATGCGCACAGATCATTGCTGATCCCTGGGAGGAGATGGAGAAGGACGACGGAGAGATTGTGAACACCATCGGACACATCCCACCAGAGGCTCACTGGGAGCACGAGCTGCCACAGGACGTCAAGGAGGACGACATCGCAGCCCGCGTGTCACTCGACGACAGCGTCTTCGACGACAAGGAGAAGGAGGCGCTGCGCGAGACTCTTCGCCGCAACTCGGATGCTTTCGTTGGACGAGATGGACGGATTGGACGCTACAGAGGAACCGTCAAACACCGGATAGATCTCATTCCGGAAGCGACTCCGTGCCGACAGCGACCATACCGCATTCCTCTGGAAAAGAGGGAGGAAATAGACAAGCAGCTGACCGAGCTGCAGCGACAGGGAATTATCACTCCCAGCACTTCCCCGTTTGCTTCTCCGATTGTGCTGGTGAAGAAAGCGGACGGACGCTCGTGGAGGTTCACTGTGGACTACCGCGCACTCAACCGAATCACGAAGCCCCAGACCTACATACTGCCGCTAATCACGGACTTGCTGGATACCGTCGGAGGAAAATCTATCTACTCGGTGATAGATCTGCAGCAGGGTTTTTTCCAGATGGCCCTGGAACCTTCCCACAGACACAAGACAGCATTTACGTCACACAGGGGACTGTTCGAGTTCACTGTCGTACCCATGGGAGTTTCTGGAGCGCCGACAACGTTCCAGAGAGCAATGGAGGAGTGTCTCAAGGATCTGAAAGCTGCCACTTTCATATATCTGGACGATATCGCCATCGCCTCGGAAACATCGGAACAGCATCTTCGCGACATCGAGGAAGTCCTAGAGCGAATACGTGAAGCCGGACTGAAGCTGCGCGCGGACAAGTGCGCATTCGGCCTGAAGGAGATTCCGTACTTGGGATTCTTAGTCTCGAAGGATGGAGTGCGAGCCGACCCTCGCAAGATCGCCCCGCTTGCCGAGTACCCCCGCCCCACCAATGCCACGGAAACAAAAGCGTTCTTGGGAGCCGCCGGGCACTACAGGCGATTCATCCCGGAATTTTCGGACACCGCTGAACCGTTGAGCCGTCTGCTCAAGAAGGAGAACAAGTTCGTCTGGGAGAAAGAGCAGCAGGACGCTTTCGAGAAAATCATCAAGAGAATCATCACAGCGCCGACTCTCGCGCCGCCTCGCCTCGGGCACCCATTCGAGATCGTCACCGACGCAAGCAAGGTGGCCATCGCCGGCTGTCTACAGCAAGAAGACGAAGCAGGGATTGTGAGACCTGTGGCATTCACAAGCCGCCGCCTCAATTGTCATGAAGAACGCTACCCAGCGATCGAACTTGAAGGGTTGGCGATCTGCCACGCCGTTCGCGAGTTCGCCTGCTACATCACTGGAGCACGGACCGTCGTCTACACCGACCACGCCCCCCTGAGAGCGCTTATGACAGGAGCCGCCGTCGAAGGACGCCTACAGAGATATCAGTTGTCGCTACAAGCGTTCGACTTGGAGATCCGCCACAAGCCCGGAAAGCTGAACGTCGTTGCGGACGCCCTATCGAGGCACCCCCCTCAACCTGCAGAAGCCCGTCAGATAAAGCCGCCCGCCCACCAGATGCCGCCCTACGTCGCCCACCAGATGCCCGACGTCGCCCGTCAGAAGAACCCGCCGGCCCACCAGATGCCGCCCCACGTCGCCCACCAGATGCCCGACGTCGCCCGTCAGATGAAGCCGCCCGCCCACCAGATGCCGCTCTACGTCGCCCACCAGATGCCCGACGTCGCCCGTCAGATGAACCCGTCGGCCCACCAGATGCTGCCCCACGTCGCCCACCAGATGCCCGACGTCGCCCGTCAGATGAACCCGTCGGCCCACCAGATGCCGCCCCACGTCGCCCACCAGATGCCCGACGTCGCCCGTCAGATGAAGCCGCCCGCCCACCAGATGCCGCCCTACGTCGACCACCAGATGCCCGACGTCGCCCGTCAGATGACGCCGGCCGCCCACCAGATGCCACCCCAGTCCGCCCACCAGATGCCCGACGTCGCCCGCCAGATGGACCAGCCCGCTCAACAGACGCCGTTCAACGCCGTCAATCAGCCCTGCGTCAACCAGCGAGAGCCCTGCCAGGAGATTGCTCAAGCTGATGTGCCAACGCCGACCGAACCAGTCGCTCACACTCCCGTCGACATCCCATCATCGTCTGTCAATCTCATCAATGCACCCAAGGTCGCCAAACCCTCGTCATTCATCACCCTCGAGGAGTTCAAAGAGCGACAGAACGAGCTGGACCCCGCCGGATTCGTGATCGACAACGACGGACTGATGAGGAATTCGAATGGACAGCTTGCCGTTCCGGAATCTCTTCGCCGACGACTATTGCAGCAGATGCACAGATGTCCCCTCACCGGAGCACATCTCGGAGCCGCCAAGATGAAGGAGAAAGTCGCAGAGCGCTACGTTTGGAGAGGAATGATGCGGGATGTGACGAATTCAGTGAGATCGTGCAGAAACTGCCAACGGAGGAAAACACCTGCCGCACTTGTCGGGAAGGAGCCGATGTCAATCCCGGAACAGCCCACAGGAAGCATGGACATATGCCACTGCGACATATCCGGACCGTACCCGCTCTCTACCTCCGGAAACAAGTACGCCCTAGTGACTGTGGACGCCTTCTCCAAGTTTGCCACCGTCACTGCGATGCCCGACCAGCGAGCCGACACTGTGATCGACGCATTCCTACACGGAGTTGTCTACACTCAAGGAGCGCCGCAGACTCTTGTCACAGACCAAGGCAGGAATTTCACTTCCGACTCTTTCAAGAAGGCTCTATCGGAACTCGGAATCACCCATCGATGCTCGACCGCTTTTCACCAGCAGTCCAATGGTCAAGTGGAACGCTACAACCGCACCCTCGGAGACATGGTTGCCACTCTGGCCGCGGGATCCGCCGAGTCGTGGGACGAGTACTTATCGCCAGCGACACTCGCCTACAACACATCCGTGCACGCCGAGACCGGATTCACACCCTTCTTCCTACAACACGGACGCGAGTGCTCACTGCCACTGGATAGGCTACACCACCGACCCACCGCACAGTACCACGACGCGGAGTCCTTTGTCGAAGCGATGTTGTGCAGATTAAAGACCGCCAGTACCATCGTGAAAGCGCAACTGGAGATTGGAGTGGAAAAGAGGAAAGAGTACTTCGACGCATCAAAGAAGGTGCGCGGAAGCAACCTGGAGAAAGGAGAGCAGGTCTTGCTTAGGAATCCGCAACCGCCGCCAGGAACATCAAAGAAGCTCTACATGCAATGGAAAGGACCACACGTCATCGTGGAAATGCGTCCCCCGAACGCAGTCATCGAGGACATGAGCGGGAGACACCGCCAGACCGTTCACCTCGACCGACTGAAGAAGTTCCACATTGACGAGCCAGAAGAAGGAGACTCTCCCACGAACTCCGGCGCAGCTCCCGCCGATGCCAGCACTGACGCTGCTGATGCCGGCGCCCCTTCCGCCGATGCCGGCGCACGTCCCGCCGATGCCGCCTCGCATGGAGCGATGGCGACGAACCCGGAGCAGCTTCGGCGCTCCGCCCGCCTCATGATGAAGAGATGAGTCTTTATCTAATTTGTTTCGATGTTAATGTGAATGTTTTGATTTTAAAATGACTTATAATTTTGATAATTTTGTAGAAAAATCAAAAAAAAAAACATTATGTACTATTCGTCTGCCTTGGTTTGGAAAATTGCAGACCTACGGAGAGGACGAAGACAGGGACAAGGCCGCGTCGAGAGCGCCGCGCTGAGCTGTCTACGAAGACGACGACTGCGAGAAGGGCAGTGTCGAGCAGAGGAAGACGACTACTGCGCCGCGCCAGCCCTCTTCGAACTCCTTCGCCGTCGCCGCATACCCATTTTCCCACTCACACTATATTTCACCTACACCATGTATCCACACTATTCATATTATGTATAAGTTCACAACTCATATTGTTTATTGATGACGACGAGGACGCCGTCTTACGGGGAATGGGCATGTGAGGGGTCAGACAGCATAGCTGGCTGGCTCCGCCCCCTCCTCGCTGGTCGCTGCGCTATGGAGACCTGGAGAGCGGTCGGTTCTCTCTGGGACCGCTCTCCCCTCTCTTTGTCTAATAAACCCTTCTCTCTTATCTAGTGTCTTGGGTATTGTGAGTGGGAGTGAGTTGGACCGTAGTGCAGTGGACCTGCCGAGCCGTGGCATATGAGCACGGCTCTGCCCGGTATAGGTTGGATTGGGAGGTTAGAGGGTGGATGTGAGTGGGGTAAGCTCCAAGGATAAGGGAGAGGTCTTATCCCCACTGTAACCTAGGTCTCTTGGTATGTCTAGAACCTAGCACATTACATTAATGTAATATACGTGCTTAGGGCCGCTTCCAGCACGTTACAAGAAGACCAGGATGGTACGAAGTCTTTATTGCACGGAAAACATCAGCCTCGCGTTAGCTAGATGCCCACATGTAATGAGAGATAGGATTGACAGAAGGCGGGACCCGCTGGCCTCCAGGCCAGGGGTCAAGATCAAAGGGTCCGCTGTCTACGCTAGTGGATAGGGATTACAGCGGGGACACTACATCTCCACCCCTCAAGTGCAATCGTCCCCGATTGTTTCTAATCATTTTGTGAAAAGGGTACAATCAACAACGGTTCTAACTCACTCATAGCCTCTTTGGGTCATACGGGGTGAACAACAATGTGAGACCCTAACATCAATGGTTAACACTTAAATAAACAGTGCCGGATTCTACAAGCACAAGTTCGTCCTACACAATGCCTTTTCGGTCTCAGATGGTGGCGAATCAATTGTGGGAGATCCTACCACGATGTGCACAGAAATGAGAATACAACGGGCGACGGGCAACTAAGCTGTCCATAACATCAAATCATAACATGACAAACAAAACAACGAGATTTCGAGACATCATAAAGTGGCTAGAACTAATCAGACAGGGGTTGTCTGCATTGGTTACACGACTAGCGGGACACAAGAGATGCTCACGATAGAAGAAGAGTGGTGTCCTGTGCGGCTCCTTCCATCCTGGCGAGAAAGAGAGTTGTGTAGCGGTAGATGGTTTTGGACTCTCTCCTTGCGACTGGCTCCTCTCCGCATGTCCTCGGCAGCTGCTGTTGGGGAATACAGAGCAGAAGGAATGACGGGAGAAGAGGTCTCGACTCAAGAATACGGCATGAGTCGGAGACGAGTTCCTTCGAAAGGGAGGAGAAGGGACTAGTTAGCCTCACTCTTCCGCTATCAAAGCGACTCAGGGACCTCCAATGTAATATACGTGCTTAGGGCCGCTTCCAGCACGTTACAAGAAGACCAGGATGGTACGAAGTCTTTATTGCACGGAAAACATCAGCCTCGCGTTAGCTAGATGCCCACATGTAATGAGAGATAGGATTGACAGAAGGCGGGACCCGCTGGCCTCCAGGCCAGGGGTCAAGATCAAAGGGTCCGCTGTCTACGCTAGTGGATAGGGATTACAGCGGGGACACTACACCGCAACTCGAAATTCGGTCTCTGAACGGATTTAGAACGATTTTTTAGAATTTTCAAAAATTCTCAAAAATTTCAGTGGTTTTTGACTTTTTAGGGATTGTACTGTATTATCTCCTGATTCAATGTCTGCGAAAATCAACATATTCGTCCAATGACCAGATGTATTTCACTCACATGTAGATCTGTGTGCGCAAAGACGACCTTGCTACCAGCTGCAGTGGATGTGTACATGAACTCCACGCAGCCAGCGATCTCGCCGCGCCAGTCCGCCATGGAAACAGAGACCGGGAGCTGATGAGCAAACATGAGAGCAGATCGCGTCATCATAATAATGTTTATCTGCCGTGACATAACATACACGAATAAGTGAAAGTAGCAGACAAGGTATGGCAAATATGGAGCTGGCCCTAGGCTAATTGGTGTAAACAATCAGCTACTTATGGGGGGCTCGTACCTATTACAAAACAGATAAAACGGGGTGTGGAGGGGGGGGGGAGGGGGGTGTTGTAATAATGAGAGCAAGATAAATAAACAATAATTAAGAAAGAAACGAGGGTGGGATACCAAACTCTGTGAAATTTAGACTTGATAGCAGTGCTTTCAATTCCTGAATATTGTTTATTTTTGAAAGATGTGATGGCAGTGAATTCCATCATCTCACCTTGTTTCTCATTTCGTCCGGTAGCTTCAGCGTGACCAATTCGATATCGATAAAGTCGTGTTGGGTGGACACTTCGTTGAGCCACTTCCTGAAAATGATATGAGATGATTACTTTCAGGAGTCACTCACTTGCTATCAACATCTTCGGAAGGGGTGAGATCCTTTGTGATGGGCATGGAGAGAGCGTGCATTCGCGCCATTCGGGAAGCGACCGCACATGTGAAACTGGATAGAGGTGAGAGATGAGTGAGAAAGGCGAAAAAGATGTGAACAGATTGCTCACTTGTCCTGTATAATATCCCTATCGACTGGTCGACTGTGTATGTACTCCTCTATCCGACCGCCCGGGAAGACCGCGAGAAGACGAGGTCCCATGCGCTTTTCCGCAAGCATCGTGAACACTGTCGTGTCTCTGAGAACAGCGTTCGCGTCCTGACTGGCGTAGATGCTGAGATAGACTTGTGTGGTGATTAGTGTGCTGACTGACCGGACAACTGCGTGATGGGTGGTGGCAGACGACGAGCAGCCGACGAGGAGGATGATGTTCACCATGCCGCCACTCAACGTGTCATCTCTTCCTTTCTCTCTACTGTGTCACTCACGACAAGGCGCGCAGAGTGAACTGTTCCTCAGGGCTTTCCTCCCACACACCGCCAAGGTAGTCGGCACATATACCCCGCACCAGTTCTATTTCAAAAAGGTAACCATTGATGTTGATTCAAGGACACCTTTCACCCTGTCCGGAATGGGATCCGCGAATATGTCAATCTCAGCACAGAGCGACTGAATCTCGGCGGCCATTGCTGAAATTTTGTGTGAGTGACACGCGGTTTGCGGAGTGTTAGGTACTATGGGGGCTGACTAGTACCCATTGTTCTCTATAACAAATATCACATCTTGTAGAGGACCTTCGAAAACCCCTAAATGCGCCAACATAGCTCCTAGTATCCACAAGCCCGAAAAGTGTTCGATTCTTACAGAGACGGTGTGGTATTGTTCCATACGCATTTGTATCTGTTTTACCAGTCTTTGATTTGATTTTAATCACAAATACGTTGCACCACTTATTACAGCCACATATTTTGTCCCCATATGTTACCTGAATACGCAATGATAAACAATTGAGTTGAATTGAATGGTTCTAGAAAAGAATACAATCAAAACAACCGTTGGATGAGTTTTTTTTTAAATAAATGTAAGAACAAGTGTTTCATAAATAGGCGTAAGCAGAAGTGACGGAATATAATATTACAACTACAACAACTCATAACCCTCGCTTATAATCACAACAACCGCATTCACATAAGATGAGATCACTTCTTTTCAAAAGCGTTCTTCTGAATATAGTAGAGCGACAGCCGGTCCATACCGATAGACCAGAAATCAGCATCGATCGTCGTCAGCTAAACATGGGTAAAGGGTTCGATCGAGCGAAATGATAGGGCGAAAGACAGACAGACAGAGAGAGAGAGAGAGGGAGAGAGAGAGAGAGAAAGAGAAAGAGAAAGAGAGAGAGAGAGGGGGAGGGGAGAAAGAGAGAGAGAAAGAAAGAGGCAGAGAGACATACAGAGAGACAGAGACATAGAGAGACAGAGAGAAAGAGACAAAGAGAGAGAGAGAAAGAGAAAGAGAGAGAGGGGGGGGGGGGTGAGTTTCGCTCGCCTCGGCCTGCCTGAGGTTCCACACGCCCCAGTATAGGTTGACACATGCTAGGTGTGCCTCGACGGATGAGTGTAGAGAGGACGCGTCAGCCGCCCGATCACCGCGGAAGTCCGACGGCAGCGGAGAGTGCTGCGATCGATAAATGTCAATGCACACAGTCTTCAAGTCTTCAATCGAATCAGTCAAGTCGAACCTTCCATTGGTGCTGGCAGAACATGACTATTTCGTGAAAGACATTTTTATGATTGACTGATTACCTTGTACACTTCGTCCACGTATTTCTCAATAAAGAGTCGCCGCCGCTGCGCGCCCGTCGCCCCGATACTCATCTCGGCTTCTGAAACAGATACAGTGACAAAGAGAGAATAGGTGTGGAGAGAGAGAGAGGGAGAGATGGAGATGGAGAAAGGGAGAGAGAGAGAAAGAAAGAGAAAAAGGAGAGGGAGGAAGAGAGAGAAAAAAGGAGAGAAAAAAGGAGAGAGAAAGAGAGAGAGAAAGAGAAAGAGAGAAAAGAGGGGGAGAAAGAGGGGGAGAAAGAGGGGGAGAAAGAGAAAGAGGGAGAGGAAGAGAAAGAGAAAGAGGGGGAGAGAGATAGATAAGAAGGATAGAAAGTGAAACATACCACAAAAGAAATACGGCTTCTCCTTGAGCGAGTAGTCAAATGCGAACTCAGCGAGAGTATTGGCAATGTCGAAGGCACTGCAATCGAATCTCTTTCCATTTCTAAAACCCACATTCTCCTCACTCTCTGTCCCCCTCACACAGTCCATGTCTTTCATCCCCATCCCTCACCGATAGTTGTAGCTGGCGAATTCGATGTCGATGAATAGCAGTCCGTCGTCTGCCGGCTTCCTTTCTCTCATCACTCCCTCCTCCGTCACATCACAACCATCCACCAGAAGCATGTTCATACCCTGCAACCCTGGTTTTTAGAATGATTTACACTTGCCACATGTGCAGTGCAATCATTACAGTATGTTTACCGTTGCGTCTTTTCTAGATTCGCAATTTCGGATCAGCGTGTATTCAGATACTCGATCACTCGATACGTTCAGTCTGGACAATCCACTGTGGAAAAAGTCACACTGACATGTAGGTCGTTGTGGGCGAAGACGACCTGGCTGCCGGCCGCCGTCGACGTCTTCATGAAGGCCTCGCAGAGAGAGATCTCACGGTGCAGGTCGGCGACTGTCACGGAAGACGGTAGCTGGAAGGACAAGGATCAAGGGAGGAGTGAAGAAGTGACTGAGGATAAGACATTGAGAAAACGGATAGGAGAACCCACCTTATCGAGCATCTGCTGTGTCAGTTGCAGTGTCACGGGGCGCACATCGAATGCCCGGCCATTCGGAGCCCATTCGTCCAGCCACAATCTACAACACAAAGTATGAGAAGCAGTAGACGACGTTGCTGACGCTATTTGAGTTTTTTGATAAATATATATATATATATATATATATATATATATATATATATATATATATATATATATATCATATCGTTATTTGCAAAAATAATACCGAATTTAAGACTTCGACTTCAAACTTACCGCACGGTGTTCGAGTAGTTGACTGTTTTCCGGATCGGCATGGAGAGAGCGTGCATGTGGGACATGCGGGGAGCGATGGCGGATATCATACTGGAGGAGAAGAGGATTGAGAGAGAGAGAGAGAGAGGGAGAGAGAGAGAGAGAGAGAGAGAGAGGGAGGGAGGAAGAGAGAGAACACTCACTTAGGCTTGCTGATCTCGTGTGCCTTGAGTGGCCTGCTGGGTATGAACTGTTCGATTCTTCCTCCAGGGAAGACAGAGAGAAGTCTCGGTCCCAGATGCCTCTCCGACAAAACAGCGAACACGGCCGTTTCCTCGACGATAGCCGAGATGTCTTCGTTGGCGTAGAGACTAGAACAGTGAGTATACTAGAACATGTTTATAAGTTGAATGGGATGATCAGTTAGAGTGTGTTTCTCGCTCACCGCACTAGCGCCTGCTGTTTCTCCTCTTCTACTGAACACGTGACAAAGAAAATGTAGTTGACCATGCCGCCTCTGAAACAACGTTGGATACGTTTCAGATGGAACATTATACAGGGCTGACGTAGTTTCGTGCGAACGAAGAGTAAGATCTTCACAAGATTCCAATGCTTGCTCACGTGACAGCCTTGATTTCGAAGTGTTCCGGTGGACAGTCTGCCCAGGCGCCTCCTAGGTAGTGAGCACACAGGCTGCGGAGACACTCTGCAACTCCCGTGGGATGAATGGAGAAGATGGGTGGAGACTGGCCTTTCACCCTGTCGGGCATCTTGTCCTCGACGACGTCGGCGAGAAGAGCTCGCATCTCGACGGCCGCCATCTGATAGTCAAACATGTGGCATCACACACGGAATATTATGGAGAAAACAATAAGTTGGAGCGTATAATTCTATGATATAGTTTAAAAAAATACGTAGACAACAACGGAAACATATAGATATCGTTTAGGACTGTTGAACCTATTGACTTTTAATAATATTAATATGAGAAAAATATGAATGACATGTTTATTTATAATTGTTATAACAATCAAACAAAACTATAGAAACGTGATAATGAATATTATATGACTATGCAGATATCCCGACTGCAGAAAATAAATATAATGATACATTGGGACATATAGTTTAAGTAACTATGTATATTCAGCTTCGTGCAACAGTAACACGGAATGATTGAAGAAACACGAATGAGGCGTGCGTATATGCTACCTCACAGTCGCTTTTTGTGATATCCTGCCGCGGGTAATACGGCGCGCCGTAAGCAGAAAGATACTCTAATCACTTGTGATAGACTTTTTCAGGTAGATTGTGAGCATCTATAACCGTCTATCCATTGCACCCTTCTGCAGATAGTAAAGCGCGAGCTTCTCCACTCCGATCGACCAGAAATCGGCGTCGAGTGCTGTCAACTGAAACGAAACAGACAAAGATAGGTGAAGATTGTCCGTTGAACAAATGTGGCATGATTATATCCGTATACTCAACATAATGCGCACATCTTACCTGCGCCTGTCGCAGACTCCAAATGCCCCAGTGGAGGTTAACACAGGCAGTGAATGCGTCCACGGAAAACATGAGGGCAGTCGTGTCTGCGTCGCGGTTTCCAGTGAAGTCAGAGGGAAGCGGGGAGTTCTGATTCGAAGTTTATTGTCTATCTCCTCTCCCCTTTTGTATTCTTACACTGTACACTTCGTCCACGTATTTCTCCACGAACAGTCGCCTCTTCCGCGCGCCAGTTTCGCCCAGGCACATTTCGAAATCTAACAATAAATGTTTTGTTGTTGAAAAAAAAACGCAACTGTCCCATACCGCAGACATAGGACGGCGAGCCGGGTAGAGTGTAGTCGAACGCATACTCGGCGAGGGTATTGGCAATGTCGAATGCCCTGCAATGCGCAGTAGCCAGACTGTCTTCACACCATGGCTCACCTATGTTTGTAGCATGCCCACTCGAAGTCGATGAACATGAGACCGCCGTCTGCCGGCTGTCCATTTCTCGTCACCTTCCCATCCTCCTCTACCACACACCCATGAGCCAGCAGCATGTTCATTCCCTGAAAAAGTTACTCTTTACTGCTCCTGGTACAGTACAATTCCTAAAAAGTCAAAAACCACTGAAATTTTTGCACATAAAAAAATCCAAAAAATTGTTCTAAATCCGTTCAGAGCCCGAATTTCGATTTGCACCAAAAGAGAGAAGTGTAGTTCATACTGGTGCTGGTTGGATGATATACTTTTTGTCAACATTGTAATGGTTCTAATCGGAGTTATCTATATACACCCTTCCGGAAAGTAATGAAAGCTATAGTTTTATTCAGGGAGATAGTTGGGGCCTCTGTGCATTTGACTACAGAAACAAAGATACTCATTTTCCGTGCGGGACCACACACCGGGCAGTCGGTGAAAATGATCTCGCAGGCTGCAATTTTGAAAGCGCATCCTCATTTCTGGACGCAATTGGAAGGGCACAAAATCATTTTCACTGACTGCCCGGTGTGTGGTCCCGCACGGAAAATGAGTATCTTTATTTCTGTAGTCAAATGCACAGAGGCCCCAACTATCTTTCTGAATAAAACTAATCAGAATTTCATTTGCATAAAAAAAACTCGGTCATTTTGCCGCGAACAGCGATTGCCCGGTGTCAAATGGACAACGACATAGAGGAATACTCCGATTAGAAGCAATCAAATGTTGATACAAAGTATGCCATCCAACCCGCACCAGTGTGGTCCACACTTCTTTCCTTTACGGCTACTCGAAATTCGGCCTCTGAACGGAGTTAGAACGATTGTTTGGAATTTTCAAAAATTCTCAAAAATTTCAGTGGTTTTTGACTTTTCAGAAACTGTACTGTATTATCTCCTGATTCAATGTCTGCGAAAATTGACATATTCGTCCAATGACCAGATGTATTTGACTCACATGTAGATCTGTGTGCGCAAAGACGACCTTGCTACCAGCTGCAGTGGATGTGTACATGAACTCCACGCAGCCAGCGATCTCGCCGTGCAAGTCCGCCATGGAAACAGAGACGGGGAGCTGATGAGCAAACATGAGAGCAGATCGCGTCATCATCTCACCTTGTTTCTCATTTCATCCGGTAGCTTCAGCGTGACCAAATCGATATCGATAAAGTCGTGTTGTGTGGACACTTTGTTGAGCCACTTCCTGAAAATGATATGAGATGATTACTTTCAGGAGTCACTCACTTGCTATCAACATCTTCGGGAGGGGTGAGATCCTTTCTGATGGGCATGGAGAGAGCGTGCATTCGCGCCATTCGGGAAGCGACCGCACATGTGAAACTGGATAGAGGTGAGAGATGAGTGAGAAAGGGAAAAAAGATGTGAACAGATTGCTCACTTGTCCTGTATAATATCCCTGTCGACTGGTCGACTGTGTATGTACTCCTCTATCCGACCGCCGGGGAAGACCGCGAGAAGACGAGGTCCCATGCGCTTTTCCGCCAGCATCGTGAACACTGCCGTGTCTCTGAGAACAGCGTCCGCGTCCTGACTGGCGTAGATGCTGTGATAGACTTGTATGGTGAATAGTGTGCTGACTGACCGGACAACTGCGTGATGGGTGGTGGCAGACGACGAGCAGCCGACGAGGAGAATGATGTTCACCATGCCGCCACTCAACGTGTCATCTCTTCCTTTCTCTCTAATGTGTCACTCACGACAAGGCGCGCAGAGTGAACTGTTCCTCAGAGCTCTCCTCCCACACACCGCCAAGGTAGTCGGCACATATACCCCGCACCAGTTCTATTTCAAAAAGGTAACCATTGATGTTGATTCAAGGACACCTTTCACCCTGTCCGGAATGGGATCCGCAAATATGTCAATCTCAGCACAGAGCGACTGAATCTCGGCGGCCATCGCTGAAATTTTGTGTGAGCGACACGCGGTTTGCGGAGTGTTAGGTACTATGGGGGCTAAGTAGTACCCATTGTTCTCTACAACAAATATCACCATAAACGACAGTAAAGAGGAATGTTTATCAGCGGATGGCACGGCAGCGTATCACAGTTTCTATCCATCGATACATAATAAGTGAAGAATAATACTGGTGTGAAGTGACGTCATCTACAATCCCCTCTTCTTCAAGTATGCCTCCATGAGCGGTTTCTTGTGGAAGTAGAGAGCGATCTGAGTGGTCGCACTAATCCGTAGCTCTGATGGCATGACTCCCCTGAAGATATAGCATTGGAGAGGAGAAAAACAGAAAGGAGAAATACATACCTGTGTATGAGCAGAAGTATCCATGCGGGCCAGCACAGATGGACACACGCCATGAACATTTCGAGTTCGGCGAGCATCTTGGGTGCGTCGATCGAGAGATCTCCGCAGATGTCAGCGGGCAGAGCGGAGGAGGAGTGGATCTGAATGAACATGCACAGTTTACACATTTCGAAAGAACGATTTGGACATTGGATTTTCACCAATCTAAAGGAGTGTTGTTAGAGCCACACTCTCCGATCCGAACCAAATTGATAGGATACCTTAGTTAGGACCCCGGACATCGATTTCTGGTTTTAGTTTTTCCTACGGGCTAAATACGTTTCCAGTACGAAAACGTACACGGCTGGTTTCTTGGTTACCTCTTTTCCTCTCTGGCGGTCAAAGATCGAGCCGTTGTAGCCTAGTGGTTAGCGCATCAGTCTGTCAGACCAGATACCGGGGTTCGAGTCCGCGCACATGATTTTTGTTTTGCCGGCATTTTCTGGACTTTGCGTTTCTATTTGATGAAGAAAATACAGATTACAAATTTTGACGCGTTGTTTTAACAGTTTTCAAACTGAATGCTTCAACCAAAACAATATGTCAACAGTAAAAACACACAGTATAGTGGAACGATATTGCAATCCAATAACAATAATGTCCAAAATTGAACGTATTTGTTACAAAGAGGTCGAAGCACTTCGCAGTTACAAAGAGGTCGAAGCACTTCGCAACGAAAACTTCATGTCCAAGTCCAGAAAGAGCTGACAAAAAAAACTGTTTGCGCGGACTCGAACCCCGGTCTCTGGTCGGACAGACTGATGCGCTAACCACTAGGCCACAACGGCTCGGTCTGTGAACGCCAGAGAGGGAATGAGGTAACCAAGAAACCAGCCCTGTACGTTTTCGTACTGGAAATGTATGTGGCCCGTAGGAAATACTAACACCAGAAATCGATGTACGGGGTCCTAACTAAGGTATCCTATCAATTTGGTTCGGATCGGAGAGTGTGGCTTTAACAACACTCTAAAATGAAAACGCAAACGCAAACATCGTGCTTCAAAAAGCAAGGTAATGTTTTCAGAAGTACAAAGCATTCAGAAGTGGACGGTTTCAAGAAAAATCTTTCGGTGATACGGTAACTATATTCCGTTTGCATTCAGCTCAACATTTCTCGTCTAAAACATCAGTGAAAATTTCATCACACGTTCACAGTTCCTTTCGCAAAGCTGTCATCACACCTATATAGCTAGCGTAGTGGTAACGCTCTCGCTTGAATAGAGTAGGCTCATCGAAAAGACTGTTGGGTCTTTCTCTCACCACCCTAATATATCTCGTGAGAAGAGTTAAACTCATATGTATACCTTGTATGTCTCCTCGAGATATGCCTCGACGTATGCCTCGCGCCTCCCCCGTCCACATTCCCACAACAGAGACGAGTCGCACTGCAACAATATTCAGATACATTCACTCACACATTCATGTTTTGGTTTAGAGAACGCAGCAATGGCAACTGGCATGTGTTCGAACTCTCGCACGACATGCTTGATTGTTGTGACAATATATAAGCTCAGTAAGCACTGTTCGATCCGGAACGCACCTTGACAAACGGCGGGGTGTCGTCGTAGGAGAAAGCGAACTCGTTGACGTTCTGTGCAATGTCGAACAGACTGTGAAAAAGGACATCGCACATCAGCACTTCTTTTTTTGTACCGATAGTTGTAGGAGCAGAACTCGAAGTCGATGAACATCATCCCGTCACTCGCAGGCTGGCCAGCCGCGTCCACCACTCCCGAGTCGCCCACGCTGTGACCATCGCGGAGAAGGATGTTGCCTGCCTGGAGGGGGTGGGGATGAGAGACAGACAGAGAGAGAGAGAGAGAGAGAGAGAGAGAGAGAGACAGAGAGACAGAGAGACAGAGAGACAGAGAGACAGAGAGACAGAGACAGACAGACAGAGACAGACAGACAGAGAGAGAGAGAGAGAGAGAGAGAGAGAGAGAGAGAGAGAGAGAGAGAGAAATACAGAGGAGAGAAATACAGGAGAGAAAGAGATAGAGAGAAATACAGGAGAGAGAAATACAGGAGAGAGGGGGGGGGAAGAGAGAAATACAGGAGAGAGAGAGGGAGAGATAGAGGGGGGGGGGGGGGGTAATGGGAGAGTGGAAAGCAGAATGGAGAAGAGCCGTAAATAAGCTCACGTGGTTGTCGTTATGGCTGAAGACGATGGCGCTTCCGGTGGCGCGCATGAACCGGTCGATGAAGTCGTACTCCTTCGCCAGCTCAGCGGCCGTGATAGTCGAAGGGTACTGTCAAAGGGTACCATGTCACCTCTTTCACTATGTCACCTCTTCCCTGGACCTAATAATAATAATAATAATATATTTATCCATAGAAACAGAATCGCAATGACAACATTGGAAAGACAACAAAAGTTATGATGAACGAGTGTCCAACATCAATCGGTTTCCTTCCCAGTGAGGCAAAGCGAATACTGCGGAAGCCACCTCCAGACACCTTGACGTGTTTGACAGAAGTGTACTTCCTCCACAGGCACTCTCGCGACGACAACTGAAATGAGTGAGGAGGCAAGCGCCTCATCATTAGAATCACCCAATCAAGTCAAACCACCCTGGAGCTTCTATCACATTAACAGATTATTACAAACGTGTGGGGTCTTGAAACCTCTTTTGGATGGTACTGAAGAAATGATCAATTGCGACTCCAAATTCTTTCTTAGATAAACAGGTGACCACGCTTCTATCCAAATCATTCCAATACTGGACAGCTCTATATAATATAAAACTTTGGCCTATCGTAGTGCGAGGTGAAGGGGCTGTGTTCTTGAGTTTCAACCCATGATTTCGCAATGTACTCATTCTAGAACCAACCGGGACTAGAGCGAATGGACATTCCGAGTTGAAATAACCATAAATGTATCTATGTACAAATCGAATATCACACTTAACCCGTCGTAACCAGAGAGTGTCTAAATTATATCGTTTTAGTCTGCTTTCGTAATCTAGTTTAGGGGCTATGTAACGGGTGAGCTTGCGCTGAACTGCTTCTAGATCATTTATATGGCCTTTGTTAATCAAACAAAGAACTTCTGAACCATATTCAAGTGCCGGTCTTATTTTAGTTTTGTAGAAATTTAAGTAAAGTTGCTCATTTACATGGAAATTTGCTCTCAGTGCTCCAATTTTGGAAGAGGCTTTTTGGATAGCCTTCCGGATATGTTCTGATGGGTCGAGAGTAGATGTTAGAATAACACCCAAATCCTTCACAGAATCAGAGCACGAGAGAGTTACATCACCACATTTATAAACCGACTTGATAGGTTTCTTTCCGAAATGAACAACTGTGCACTTGGCAGCAGATAGCGCTAGCTGTCGCTCAGATAGCCACGCATATACTTCATTAAAATCGGATTCAAGACAATCATGGAAGTTCGGTCGATTCTGAGATATTGACAATTTCATATCATCAGCATACAGAAAATACCTACAGTGCTTCACCACTTCACCAATACCATTTACATAAATCAAGAATAGAAGGGGTCCTAGGACTGATCCTTGTGGTACTCCACTCAAAACATTCTCCCAGCTCGAGTAACATTGTCCGATTTTGACTGACTGTGTCCTATCAGTTAAAAATAAAGAAAGCCAATTCAAGAGTTTACCATCAATGCCATAGGAACGGCACACTTCTAAAACTCTCCTATGCACCACACTATCAAACGCTTTCTTTATATCTAAATATATAGTGTCTACACCACTATTGTTGCCCAAATGTTCTACTAAATAGCTTACATAATCTACCATTTGAGTTATTGTTCCACGACCGTTTAAGAAACCATGTTGAAATTTACTTACTATATTATATTGCCAAAGATGGGAACGAATAGCGTAACAAATGATCCTTTCAAACACTCGACTGATACAACACGTGAGAGTAATCGGGCGATAGTTCGTGAACCGAGTTTTGTCACCGGATTTATATACTGGTACCACAATGCCTTTCCTCCAAATATTAGGAATCACACCACATTGATAGCATTCTTCGAATATAATTGATAGAGGTAAAGCGATGACAGTAGCCAGAGATTGTAACACAAGTGACGGTATGTTATCAAGTCCACAAGATAGTTTTCTGTTCGTTCGTTTCAAATATTCATACACCACATGAGGACTAAAATCTATCTCTCCTATCGACTTAACACCAGGGAAATCTTTTAGATTAAATGGTCTGTTATCATCTCTCGAAAACACCGATACAAAGAACTTATTGAAGTGTGAAGCACGTTCAGTATCTTCTGATATGATATTGTCATTACTATCTCGCATATCAGGAATAGGATCAGTAGGTGAAAGTTTAGACTTGATATAGTTCCAATAGCGAGCAGGAGAGCTGGACTTGAGAATATGAGCTTCTCTTTCCTTGATACATGCGGATAGACTCACTCTATATTCCTTCAATAAACGTGTGTAGTTTGCTCGATCCTGCTCAAGTTTAGTGAACTTTTGTTTCGCATGCAGCCTCTTGACCCTCTTTTTCAATCGAGATAACCAATGTGGGAAACGTGGGGTATTGTCAGAGTGCACTGTGCGAGTAGGTATACGAAACTGTAGCGCATCTTCCAACACATTGCAGAAAGCAGAATATTTAGAATCGATGTCAGCGCAGTCTCTGAATACTTGCTGCCAGTCCACCAACGCTAAATCACAGTTTACTGCGCCATAGTCGCCGTTCCTGTAGTCAAGTGATGGCTGAGTAGTGATCTGGGAAGGCTTAGTGAATCCAAGAGTGAGGTCGGCTTCTATAGAGTCATGATCACTGTACCCTGTAGACGTATGCACGTTACACACCAACGACTTATCAGAACTCAAGATTAGGTCTAAGATGTTGTTACCACGAGTTGGTTCAGAGACCAGCTGATAGAGACCCTGATTAATACACCAATTCAAAAACAACTGGGAGATAGAGTCACTCGCGCTATGACATAACCAAGAAATGTCAGGATAGTTGAAATCACCTAATATGAGAAGAGAAGGCACTCTGCCAAGGGTTTCTATAAAATCTGAGAACTGGGTAATGAAATTTGCATCTCGCCCTGGTGGTCTATATACGCCCACCACTACAAACTCCATACCATTAGCACACACTCGGACCGCAATTGAATCAAAGGAAGTGGAGGTGTGTTTTGTGATCACAGACGAGCGCGCCGTTTCCGGTATGCAAATCAAAACACCACCACCTCTCTTATGCACACGTGAAACGGAATAACTACAGAAACCAGGGAATTTTGGGACATTACAAGAAGGAGAAAGCCAAGTTTCAGTTAAAACAGCTATACATGATGGAGAGTTACAAAGAAAATGAGAAATACACAATTGATCGTTATAACTTTTTAGAGATCGAACATTAGCTAATAATAGTCTGTAGTGAATACTCCGAGGACGGCTAGACATGACTAGGCGATCCCGCAGAATCAACGCCTACCACCCCACCCACCTCCGAAGTCCTCGTCCCAGCACCCGCGGACGCACTGCTTGCCCCGCCCGGTCCAGTCACACGACGACGGTAGAGCAGCTCGATCGACATATTGCGAATACAATACCTAGGATGGAAGAGAGATGAGTTGACAGACTGGACATAACCCCTAAGCTGCTTCTCCCTCTTACGTTCCTCATAGGTCAGGTCGTCGCGAGCGAACCGTCCCGCGTTCCTTCCGATGGCAGTCTTCACCGCGAAACGATGGTCGTTGTCCCGCAGCTCGATCTTGACAGGTCTCCAGCCAGCTCCCTTCCTCTCCTTCGGATGACGATACGCTTTGACGATCAGATCCTCCTGAAGTCCGTTCTCTAGCATAATCTCCTTGAACTTGACGGTCAGTTCCTCGTCGGTCTCTCCTTTCTCCTCTCGCCCGATCAGAACAATGCGCGCGTCCTTGTTGTCTTCCCGACGCTCCCTCTCCCTCTCACCAGAACGACAGTACTCCTCGTATTCCGGGTTACGGGGCGCCCTTGCGATGATGTGCTCCAACTTGTAGGGGTCAAATGGTATCTTCTTCTCGGCGATCATCACAGTGGGCTCAGCCTTCCTCTCCGCCGACTCCTCCTTTGACTTCTTCAGATCCGCCATCTCCGACGTCAGCCTCTCCATAGTGGAGGAGAGATTCATGACCGTCACCTTGCACTGGTTCAGCTCCATACACTTGCCCTCGTACTTCTCCTGCAGCAGCTTGTACTTCTTCAGCAGCTCCTTATAGTTCCGCTCAGCATCTGGATCCGGAGACGTTTCCGCCATGATGACAAAAGGCGGACAGCGAAATAAATAACACCCGACCGCACAGCGCGAGACAAAAACGGGGAATGAACCTATAAGTGTTTCACCTTGATCTAGCGTCATGATTGTATTTAATGTACAATTGATAAATATTATCATTAACTGTGAGTGTATGGATGAATGGGGTGAATGGGCTGTGAACAGTGTGTTTGTGTTCTAATTGTGAGTAAAATGATGATTTCAGTGCCGCTCGCGCTCACCAGTTGCTTGTCCATCTCTACTAGACTGTCTACTTGCAGTGGCTTTTGTCCATCGGCCGCGGAGAGAGACCACTCGGAGAGGTAGTCCCGCACTCGGGAGGTGTACTGCAATCTCTCTCTCTTTCTCTCTTACTTTCTCTCTCTCTCTCTCTCTCTCTCTCTATTTAAACCACTCAACTCACATCGACACGCCTTTTGATGGGAATGTGGATTGCGTGAAAGCGCGCCTGGATAGCGGCGATTTGACGAATGAACCTGGATAGAGATCTGATGTGTGAGAGAGAGATCTGAGAGAGAGAGAGAGAGAGAGAGAAGGGAAGAGAGAGAGAGAGAGAGAGAGAGAGAGAGAGAGAAAGAGATGAGGGAGGTGCTCACTTGCTGTCGATGTACTCATCGTGGCTGAGGTTTCTGCTGGGAATGAACTGTTCGAACCGTCCTCCGGGAAAAACAGAGAGGAGACGCGGTCCGAGCTGTCTCTCCGACAGCACAGTGAACACTACTGTCTCGGTGAGAACTCTCTCAGAGTCGTTCGACGAGTAGATTCTGTGAGCAGTTGGTATCTCTCCAAGAATGTTGAGCTGTTTTTTTTTGGGGGGGGGGGGGGGGGATTTCGAACTAATCACTATTCACCTCAGTAGCGCGTCGTCTTTCTCACCTGGCACGGAAACGCGGAAGAGGTAGTTGGTGAGACCGCCGCTGCAATGAGAGGGCATGGTGTTACAGGCATGGGGTGAGAGTATTATATCCGAGTTGACGAAAAATGTGCGAGCGCGAAATGGAATTAGAAGAATAGAGGTGGAGAGGAAGGAAGGCGAAAGACAGAGAGGGAGACGGAGAAAGACAGAGAGGGGAGAGAAATGGAGAGATACTCACTGCACTCTCTGCACCTGGATCAATTCCCTATTAGTCTTCCACTGACCGCCTAGATAGCTGGCCGCGAGTCTACGGGCAGTATCTGGATACATGAATGTTTGCGATTGATTCGGTTTACTCACCGACGAGCTCATCCGACAGCGGGTCGTCGTCGCGAGCGCCCGCCACCGGGGCCGAGAAGATCTCCTAAATCGATGTGTGAGGAGAGACGCCAAGCCACTGATACTCACAAGTAACTTGTGGCGATTAGTAGACGTCGTGGCAAGCGACATTCTGAAAAAAAGAGTATGAGTACGCGATTAGGAAGAAAGGAATTTATAGAGGAAGCTCTGTTCAAAGCCGCTGTTGCGGACATACATCACCGCATCGATATTTCTATGCACACGTCACTGTTTTCCTTTTCGATGTTTGGATTTATTGGCCCATTTCCGAAAATGACCGGAAAAGTGAATTCAAAAAAAAAAGTATCATGCATGTTTGTTAGATACCATTTATTAGGAATAGGACTAGGTACTCTTATTATAAAACAGCTGATTCATATTATCAGCTGTTAGCAGCAGCATGACATCTGCTTAATGAATAATGAACGACCGAATATAAACTGATACAAAACAACATTCATATCAAATTGAGAATGTACTTGATTTTTTGTATGAATTAGTAAGTTTTATGCAAGAAAAACTCTCAAAAACACATTAAAACATATAATCGAAAAACGTGGTGAGAAATGTTAGGTTTGATGTGCAGGTTTTTCGTATTATGGCCGCTTCGGACGTCAACGTTGAGAATTTGAAGCGCGCTTTTTCACAAGTGTCAAAGAATTGTTCTAGTTTTTTTCATTATTAATAAAATTGATTTCATGAATCTTATTTCATCACATCAGCTATGTCGACATCAGTGAATGAATAGTTGCAATATAACAGCAGTTTTATACTAACCACGTGATGTCTTCAACTGTTTGGTTTGAAGTTTCGAAATTCAGTGCTACCGTACTCAAATCAGCTGAGTGATGAGTGACTTGGGTGCGGCCGCTGGATACGGCGGTGACGTGCCCCCACCCGATCCCAATGCCGGCTATCATCAACAGGAAGGCGGAGGCGAGCCGCCCGTCGAGTACCACCAACAGCAGATGCAACAGCAACAGCCGCCCATGGAGCAGCAACAGATGGTACGTAGATACGTTATTCAAGGAGGCTGAAACGTCAAGTTTCTTAAATGAGTGACTGTTAGGTATTGTGTTTGTATGTTCTGATTGAGAATGTATTTAATCAGTTTCACTTGCATGCGATGGGACCGGATGCCGCGAGCGGTGGGGAGAGATGAGTATCAAATCAGTTTTCACATGTCGTGTTAAGGTGGACGTACCTTTGCATGCGGGCGTAGCGGCGGAGGGGATGGTCGTGAAGGAAGAGATAATGAACCCTGCGCCGATGGTCAAGTGGAAGAAGGTCACCAACACGAGCGGACCCACGCCGCGGTATGTTCTATTCGGTACCATGCAACATTCATTGTCGGTATAGTTTCAAACATAATGATTCGAATAATACTCGTGCAGTCCTCGCCACGGTCACCGGGCGGTTGCGATCAAGGATCTGATGGTGGTGTTCGGGGGCGGCAACGAGGGCATCGTCGACGAGCTACACGTTTTCAACACGTGTGAGTGATTTTCGTTGTTGGATTAAATATTGTTATGCGTTCTCATGTTTGCATGATTGGAAACACAATTTATGTCGTATGTTTGTTGGTTTGTTTATTCCACATTTCACGCTATAGGGTATCCCCCATTTTCACGGTACGTCAATTCTCGGCGGTCGGTCAGACAAACGAGAAATGACGAGGAATTTATGCATAAACAGGGTCATTACGATGTTTTTGTGAAATAACTCCGTTCAAAATTAGAAATTCAAGAAAAGCCCACGACAATCTCTTCGTATGTGTCTTGCGGACGTGGTGTGCAAGTTTGGTGCAATTTGGTTCGGTTGGAACCAAGTTATAAAACTTTCTAGTTTTCCGGTTGGAAAACGGTAGTTTTGACCACTTTATTGCTCATTTAGTTTTTGAGATATCGTAAAAAGCCCACGACAATCGATGAGGCGTATACAGACCTATACACACTGAAAATTTCATGTATGAAAAAGTCTGAACGGAGTTATTAGCTCTGGAAGATGCTCCGATCTGCTTCATTTGACTTGCAAATGACCCTCATTTCCCTAAAATCAGACCGCCAAGCGCGCGAATCGCGCGGTCGAATGGTCTTGCGCAGGCCGATAGCGCGACTAGATGCGATTATATGATGTCTAGAAAATATGAGATAAGATGGCTGCCGTACCGTGAACGGGGGAAATACCCTATAGATTGTTTTTAGCGACGAATCAGTGGTTCGTCCCGGCGGTGCGCGGTGACATACCCCCTGGTTGCGCTGCGTACGGCATTGTCTGCAACAACACGCACATCTACATCTTTGGTGGCATGGTCGAGTACGGGCGGTAAGTAGCTCTTGCTTATGATTGTTTGTGTATTTAAAACTAATTAGAACAATTTAATTGCTCGAATACATACAGAAGAGCTGACAAAGCATGCATGGGTTTTTTCAGGTATTCCGCCGACCTGTACGAGCTGCAGGCGTCTCGGTGGGAGTGGCGGCGTCTGCGCGCCCGCCCTCCCCGCAACGGAATGCCCGGACCCTGCCCCCGTCTCGGACACACATTCACACTCGACAGCAACAATGTATGCGACCACTGAAGTTTCCTGTTTATCATTCACTATTTCAGGTGTGCTACGTGTTTGGCGGTCTGGCAAACGACAGCCAGGACCCGAAGAACAACATTCCGAGGTAAGTAGTGGTATGTCTCACTTTCGCACTATTGGAAATTTCTGCCACGGTTTTGCTGAAGTGCAAAATTTTCTTATTACAGATACCTGAACGACCTGTACATGATTGACTTCCGCGTGAACCATGCCGCTCTACAGTGGGACTGCCCGCAGGTATTGTTTTGTTGGAAGTGGAAGGATTGCCATGTCATTGCTGATAGAATTCTTTCTTTGTCGTTTGTCCAGTCCCGATCGTGTGTTCGTATCGCATACGCTACGGTAGTTTTCGTTAGGTCATGTGCAGTTTCCACTCTTCTTGGGATATACAATGATATGATGATGTTCTCATGTTCTCAAACTCGTGTGCTTTGAAGACATACGGGGATCCGCCTTCTCCTCGCGAGTCTCACTCAGCGGTCGTCTACGAGTCGACGACCCGCAGGAATCTCATAATCTATGGAGGTGGGTTAGATTTGAAGGAGACAAGTAACTGAACACCGAACACGTTTCCTCTCACTCAGGTATGTCTGGCTGTCGTCTGGGCGATGTGTGGCTGCTAGATCTCAACTCGTGGACGTGGACGAACCCCGTGCTGGACGGGATCGAGCCCCTGCCCCGCTCCCTCCACACTGCCAACGTCATCGGAGAGAGGATGTTCGTCTACGGAGGATGGGTGAGTTATGTTTCAAAGTGTATTTCTAAGCAATTTGGACTTGATGAACGTCTTATCTCAAACAGTTTGTTGCGTGTGTATTATGTAAGTGCAATGTATACATGTTCGTGAACTTTGTCAATGTCAATGTATGTGTGCAGGTTCCACTGGTAAACGAGGATCCGATGACGGCTCCGGTGGCGTCGGGCGGCGGCGAGAAGGAGTGGAAGTGCACCAACACACTGGCCTGCCTCAACCTCGAGTCGCACTGCTGGGAGAACATGGCCATGGAGTTCTTTGAGGGTGTGTTTCACATGCCGAATACTGTCTCACTTTCTATCTTCTAAATATTTTTTACAAGATTTTGTCTAGTTGCCAGGCTTAATACATTTTACAACCTTTTTTTGTCAGAACATTGATTAGTTAGCCTTGATGCATACAAATCCCGTAGATCAGCGATGGTTGTGTTGTAGACGCGGTGCCGCGTGCCCGTGCTGGCCACTCGGCGGTGGTGATCAACAAGCGACTGGTGGTGTGGTCGGGCAGGGACGGATACAGAAAGGCGTGGAACAACCAGGTGGGCACGCACGTACTATGCATATGCATCACTATCGACTCGTAATTACTGGGAAAGTGATGTCTGATTCTGATATATTATGCTTAGTGTATGTAACGCATTTGAAACGTAATACGTGACGTTGTTTTGTGTCTAGGTATGCTGCAAGGACATGTGGTACCTGGAGACGGACCGCCCCGAAGTGCCCGGCAGAGTGCAGCTAGTGAGGGCGTCTGTTAGTGGACTCGAGGTGAGTGCAAGTGTCTTCGCATTGGTTAACTTGTACACTGTGTCTGAATCGCATTCTTCTGCGTTGTAGGTTGTAGACTATGTCTATAACGGTTTGTATCCATGTCCATGTCCATTCACGTCTCTACGATGTGGTTGTGTTGCAGGTGTGCTGGACGTCTGTGCCGACGGCAGAGGCGTATCTGCTGCAGCTGCACAAGCACGATCCCACCACGGGCGCCGTCAAGGCAGAGGACGAGAGTGAGTAGAACATGCCTCGTGTTGTGTTGTATTGATGATGGCTGTCGCTTGTTGCAGAGGCGCAACCTGGCCAGTCTCGTATGCAGGCGGGCAAGGGCCCTGTAGGCGGAGTTGCCGGAGGAGGACAGCCAGTGCAACGCATCATGGTCCAGCGGCCCGGCGGCGGCACCACGCAGGTCATGAAGGTGCGTACATAGGGTCCTGTCACCATCATTGTATTACCGATTACCGTACGATTGTGATTAGGTGATGCGGACGGGCGGTGGAGCGGCAGGCGGACAGCAGGTGCTGCGTGTGGTGAAGCAGACGGGGCCGGCTGGGGTGATCAAGCAGGGCGCCAAAACGATCATCATCACAAACACAAAGACCGGGCAGCAAGGGGCGGGTGGAGCCGCACAGCACAAGTGAGTGACAGTATCATCTGGGCGTGTTAGAAGTGTTTGTGAATGTTAGCGTAGATGCTTTGATACAGTGTTGTATTGTAGGTATGTGTACGTGCAGCATGGCCAGCAGGCGGTGCCGCAGCAGCAGGCTCTGCCCCCGCAGCAGCAGCAGCAGATGCAGGCCCAGCCGGGAGTGGGGGGAGAGGAGCAGGGCTCTAGCCAGAGCAGCATATCCACACACGGAACCACCTACACCGCACCCAGCAACGCCCCCGTACACAGTGGCGCGGCCGATGATGTGAGTCGGGGCAGAGAAAAGGAGGTTTCTCCAATAGTATATGTTCGGCTTCGTTCGTAGTGCCGGCTTGAAGTGAGAGATTTGGGAAATATGTTGTGTTCAGGGTGGATTGCCGCACAATCTGTTTGACGAGAGTGGAGTGGACGGAGAGGGGCCGCCGCCGTCGCCGCCTAAGCAGATGCAGTCTGCTGCTGGTGCGGTGCCTCCACAACAGCCAATGGCAGAGGCGGAAGCGGCACCGTCCCAGCCCTACCAGCAGACACAAGACGGACAGGCAGGCTTCGAGGCGGCTGTGCCCGGCAAGCTCGAGACGACAGACGGACAAGCACCAGAGTCTGCCCAGCCAGTGCAGCCGGAACAGGAGCACACACAGCAGGGGTGCAGTGCAGAACAGGTGGGTGGGAGCGACACGAACATGTCGCATTCGATATTCCTGGTTTTATATACTTGTAGTAACTATCGTTTTGTTGACTGAAATGCTGTAGGCACAGGCTACGACGGTTGGTGGACCGTCAGCGGCAGAGGGAGCGCAGCTACAGGAGGCTGGACAGGAGACGCCGCTACAGCCGCAGTCAGAGAGTGCTGGAGTGGCGGGTGCTGCCGCGCAGGCGCCTGCCGTCGCGCCTGTGGAAGAGAAGCCTCCGGCCGACGAGCCCACGTGGTTCGATGTGGGCATCATCAAGGGCACGTCGTGTGTAGTCACACACTACTTTCTGCCATCGGATGTGCCGTTGGAGAGCACGTACGGGGTGAGTGGGGAGAGACCGGAGGTGCGAGGTGAATGAAGTAATGAGTGTCATCTTTCCAGAACGATTTTGACCTCGGCATGCACGCTGGTCAGGTGGGCTTCCTCCGCAAGGCCGAGCTCGAACCAGGCACGGCGTACAAGTTCAGGGTGAGTGTCATGCAGTATTATTTTACTCATTAGTGCATTTTTTCGACTGAAGTACTGCATAGCAAACATCTTGTTGTAGGTGGCTGGTATCAACGCGGTGGGCCGCGGTGTGTGGTCGGATGCGGCCGCATTCAAGACGTGCCTGCCCGGATTCCCCGGAGCTCCGTCTTCGATCAAGATCACCAAGGGACCGGACGGCGCCCATCTCACGTGGGAACCGCCACACAACTCGGCTGGTGAGCACGATGAACGTCGCCATATTCGTACACCAACTGTAACAATATGATTTCAATTGTGAGGGAATGCGTGTTGCAGGTCGTATCTCTGAGTACTCTGTGTACCTAGCTGTGCGTAACACGGCGGGCGCTGCCGACTCGCAGCTCGCCTTCATGCGAGTGTTCGTCGGAGGGGAGCCGGAGTGTGTGGTCGGACACAGCAACCTCGCCACTGCATACGTCGACACAACCAACAAGCCAGCCATCATATTCCGCATCGCAGCTAGGAACGAGAAGGTGAGTCGCGAGGGACTTGGCTGTAGGGTGTTTGCTTTCAAGTCGAATAATAATTCAAGTTCTAACGCCTTCAGAAGAATACTGATTTCGGTTATGATGGCATTGGCTGAATTGTGTTGTGTGTTCAGGGTTATGGTCCGGCGACGCAGGTGCGGTGGTTGCAGGAGCAGAGGAACATGCAACAGGCCAGGTGAGTAAGGGGGGGGGGGAAAGGGAGAGGTGGTCTGGAGGATGGGAGATGATGAAGTGCTTGCAGTCGCTACCCAGTATCGTCTATGCATCAACAACAGGGCGGTCATGCCTACCACTACCAACAACAGCCTATCAAGAGAATGAGGATGGACTGAGGAGGAGGATGAAAAGGAATGAGTCTTTTGTTGTGTTTTTGTATTGCTGCCCATTTTGTAGTCCGAATTAGCCGCTCTTGATTGAGTATCTTTGCTTGTTTTCATCCAGTTCTTCCCACTCCTTTTTTCTTGCTATTCCGGCCCAGCGCCCCCAGTGTGTTTTTAGTTGTTTTGATTAGTGTGACTAACTCTCTCCCGCCCAGCGGCACCGTGTTTACCATATATGGAAAGTGGCCGGTGTGATGCAGACTGCTGGCATGCTGATGTGTACATTGTGTTTTTCCACTCCACTTTTTCTGGTTGATTTTTGTAGTTGACGTTGTTATTCCACTGTTGTAATGAATGATCCCTATGGACTTGATAATAAATATGCAATTATGATTTGTGTTGGCTGTCGTAGACTAGTCCAGTTGTCAGTAAATCTCCTCTTTCATGCGCGAGAGCATCAGGCAAAATGAAGAAACTGGCATAAGTACCTTGGGGGGGGGATAGAACCTTAGCCACCACTCATTCAGAACTAACTCACTATCCACTAGGCCGCCGAACCGATGTTTCGTTGTCCACATTTCGGAATGGCATGCGCAATGACCTCTCGCACACGATAATGCACGTAAACTTCCGGTGCTTAATTAGGGCACTTCCGGTGCTCTTCGAGATTTCTAATTTTGGCTAGGGCTTGGTATGGGGCATGGCTACAAGAATCCATCGTAACATAGCAAGTTGTGGGGGGTGACCTGTTGCCATTTGCTTTAGCACTATGCTCGATCCGTCTGACTCTCTTGTTTTGCACGCTACTCACGCCAGATGACTTCATTCGGTCTACTCGAAAACTTCTTTTGCAGAAATGAAACTGTTCCGTTTTTGCTTGAAATCTCTTCGAAGCGATGAAAACGCATTCTGTTTACCTGCTTTATTCGTAAACATAATACAATAGAATAATACAAAATGTCGTGTGTGTTTGTGTCTGAAACGCAGTCTGCCCTCAACTAGTTTAGCGTGAGAAACACAGAAACATAAAAAAAGTTAAAAAGTAAACTTTTTTATTCGAATGGGTTTGAAATTCAAAACAGTTGTTTTCTTCATCGCATTTAATTGTTTCGAACATTCTTTAACAACAAATATTCATCAATAGTTGTGGTTCGAATTATTAGTTCATGAGTAATGTAATTACACTAACTACATACATGTGGCACAATGTTTAAAAACGTTGTAATTCGTTTTTGATTTGAATCCGATAAGCATCTGTTATGCATCCTTATGCCGAAAAAATTGCGCAACTTTTTCGATTCGCAAAAATGCGAGCTTTTTCGATTCGTAAAAAATCGGATCCGCGAAACGGCCTTGCCAGCCGCGCAGAGTATAAAGAAAGAGATAGGCGCATAGTCAGCATCAGACTCGTCTGTTCTCTCTCCTATATTCTACAATGAAGGTTCTCGCTGGAGTCGTCGCCCTGATCGCCGGAAGCAACGCCTTCCTGTTCGGAGGCTCGTCCGGAGGATCCAGCTGCTGGTGAGTCCTCCTCTCCCCCTCCCTCCCTCCCTCTCCAACCCCTCTCTCCAGCCCTCCTCCCGCCTCTTCTTGCGGCTGCTCCGCTCCCGCCCCTGCTCCGTCTTGCGGCGGTGGCTGCGGCGCTGCTCCGGCCTGCGGAGAAGCCATGCCGATGCCTGCTCCGTCGTGCGGAGGCTCGTCGGGAGGCGGCTACGCCACTGCCCCCATGGCCCCTGCCATGCCTTCTGGAGGCGGATACGCCACCGCTGGAGGAGCTTCCGGAGGATACGCCGCCCCGATGGGAGGAGCCGGCGGATACGCCGCCCCCTCTGGAGGAGCCTACCCCGTCGGAAAGTGAGCAGCCACGCTGTCTACTGCCCACAACAACACTGTCTGTACATGATGATGATGATCACAACTACCATAAACACTTTGTATTCATGATTGTGTAGACCGATTGCCTAGTAAATAGTAATACAAGTACCCTTACATGACACATTGAGAAGGAAGACGAGTTTTCACGTTACAATTAAAAAAATACAGAAAAAAGATCGAACATTTATGTAGTTATAGTAAACCTGTATTTGTCAAAGTCGTGGGAAAACATGGAGTGAAATAGAGTGGGCTCGCAAGTTTTTTTCTTTTCATAAGAAACACGAGGGCGGTTAGAGAACCATGTACACTCTTAGAATAGTGTTTTAACTTGACATTACTTTCAACAAGAGTTTCGTTCATGAAACCCGAAAATTTCGCTTACTAATAAGCGAGACCTACTTTACTCACGGCCCGGATAGTTTGGAGAGCGGCCTGCGCGTTCTTGCCTCCTTCGCGAATCACCTGCAAGTGTTAAAGCGCGATGATTTCTCGACTGAAGTCGCTACACGGCCATTTACTCACGGGGCGGCCTGCGCGCTTCTCGCTTCCTCTGTAGAGCGTGCTGTGCAACTATCCGGGCCGTGCTACCTGGGTTGGATCTTCGAAAGGAGAGCAGAACTGCTTCAGTTTGTCATTTCAATATTCCATAGCATTTAATGTTCTCACATTCAAAACGTTATTCGTTATGTAAGATTGTATTGTATGAAAGTGCAAAGTTGCTCATGCGACACCCCGACACCGTTACAGAGCGGTCTCGGGAAACAATGCCAGTGACATATATGGTATTTCTTTTGGATGTTTGGATCTAAAATGTTTGAAACAATCTTTAACTGATCAAATCAACATGTCAACAACCACCCTCTATTACCAGTCTTTTACCTTTTTTTTCAATTTTTCGAAACAGTGCGTTGTTGAGATCTTGTAATATTGGGGTGACAATTCAATCATAAAAACGTCGTGGGCACAATATCAGCGCACTGTAGTGAACTCGCGCTTTTCCTAGTTCCCTGTAGCAGAAAAACAACAACAAAAATCACAACAATGATCGCAAAGTGTTTATGGTAGTTGTGATCATCATCATCATGTACAGACAGTGTTGTTGTGGGCAGTAGACAGCGTGGCTGCTTACTTTCCGACGGGGTAGGCTCCTCCAGAGGGGGCGGCGTATCCGCCGGCTCCTCCCATCGGGGCGGCGTATCCTCCGGAAGCTCCTCCAGCGGTGGCGTATCCTCCTCCAGAAGGCATGGCAGGGGCCATGGGGGCAGTGGCGTAGCCGCCTCCCGACGAGCCTCCGCACGACGGAGCAGGCATCGGCATGGCTCCTCCGCAGGCCGGAGCAGCGCCGCAGCCACCGCCGCAAGACGGAGCAGGGGCGGGAGCGGAGCAGCCGCAAGAAGAGGCGGGAGGAGGGCTGAGAGAGGGGGTTAGAGAGGGAGGGAGAAAGGGGGAGAGGAGGACTCACCAGCAGCTGGATCCTCCGGACGAGCCTCCGAACAGGAAGGCGTTGCTTCCGGCGATCAGGGCGACGACTCCAGCGAGAACCTTCATCGTAGAATATAGGAGAGAGAACAGACGAGTCTGATGCTGACTGTGCGCCGCTTCATCCTTATATAGTGTCTTGGATCGGATCGGATCGGATCGGGAGTATGCGCCCGTGGGTGGCAGCAGGCAGGCACAGCGAGTCCACGCGTGCGACGCATAGTTGATGCGCCGGTTACGAGGTTTTCCACAAGACGCATACATGCAACTTCGGGTTTTTCGAACAAGCTGAATAATCGATGAAGGGTTTTTGTAACCTTGTTTCAAACTGCACTCAGAAATAAATTACACACCGTAGTTCATCCTTGTTTTTAATATTGTAAGAATAATGTGCCGTTGGCAGTGTTTTATTTAACAAGACTGTGTTCTATGTTTTCGAACGCTTTTCTCGCCCATCGGCATGTTAGTCATTTTCCAACTTTTTTCAAGCTCGTCTATGACAAACACAAATGATGACAACCAACAAACAATTCTCGCATATACATCAATTGGAATTCATCTAATACAATACGTCGCACATCACAGTGAAATACTACAATGTGATGAAGAGTGAGAGCTAGAGGGAAACCCGTGGGCTGACAGGCGAACACGTCAGCGTACGCGGACGATGGCGGTGTTTGCGTGGGCGGGAGTGGTGGTGGTGGATAGTGGGGTGGCGCGCGGGCTGGCCGCAGTCACCACCATCGTCGGCGACACCGTCCCACTCTTGCTCCGCTCCCGCCCCAACACCATCCGAACAGTGTCCGCCGCACAAGAACGGTACGCCTGCAATAATCGTGGATATTCGCTCACCATATTCATGGCACAATAAGGGAATGTCAGGTATGACGTATGAATGAGAAAAAACATTTTACCGGCACGTATGCGAGTAGCAGCGCATTGCTGAGCGATGCATGCAGAGATATTATCGGGAGGATCCAGAAGGTGTAGCCTGCATAAATGAATGAGTATGTTGTTATCAGAAATCACAGGAAAGCGTATACTGCTTGAAACCATACCACATATTCCTACCGACCTACCGTGTATGCTCCACATTTCGAAAGTGACAATTATCAGAGCCGTGAATGCCGGCAAAACGCCAAAGGAAAAAGTCAAAAAGGTCTGAAAAATATACAAAGTGAATAAAATAATACATGCATTCTAACGTCCCAACAAACCTGTATGATCATTCGGTTGAGAAATGCGCGATGAAAGTTGAGAGTCTGATGGCTAATCACCGACTTCATAGCTACCAGGGTGGTATAACATTGGGTGATCACAAAAGCGGCAAACGGACAGAACACCGACAGCATCGACTGAAATGCTCCATTATGAAATTTTCCCACGAAAAACATTCACAAAAACACATGTTATGACTGGTAGATAGTCGTCGAAGGCGTAGAAACAATCAATTCCATGCGCATCGTAAATATCGTGCAACTCAGGATAGGTCTGAGTGAGCAAGCGAATCATGTATGTTGTTGTGGTTTGCCACAGTATAAACAAACACACCTCCGAGAAGGAATACAGTATGCGTATGATGTCAAGTGGTTCGAATCGAACGGTCATGTATATTGCGAATACGATTGAAGGTAGAATAACAGTGACATATGGGAAAGCTACCATGAACACAGTGCGAGCAACTGACCATGGAGCTTTCATTTGCAACATCTACGACGATTCGAATGATTCAAATGTGATTCAATAAATGCACCTTATATTTTATTGTATACATTTGAAGAAGGCTGCATCCAACCAACGACATCTGAACTAACAAAAAAATCTGAAAACTATCATAACACTTGAAAAAGATTGAATGTGTTTCACCAAAATGGCAAACATAGTAATATGAAAATTATGGCAGAGAAAATCACTTCCGACACCCATTGGCAACGGAAGAAATAGGGCCGGGTGCGAGATAAATAAGTGAACATCGAGGAAAAGAGACATCAGCTGCAATACAATTGAATGATCTTTCGCAAAGGGTTAGTGTACCTGAAAGTGGATTAGATGGATGTTTGCGCCCCTCTTTGCTACGCATATCATGGCAAATACGTTCCAGGGTGCAGTAAGAAATATGGAGCTGGAGAGGAACAAAGGAGTCCAGCGGTCTTCTACTATAGTCATGTTCGTCCACATTAACAACTGAAGCGAAATGTGATTTTGCCGTTCCTTCCTTTTTCGGCAACAACAATTTTTCATAGTTTTGAAAAATACTTCGTTTATGATATATGGAATTGTACCGCAAGATTGTATACTTCCTTCTCTCTCTCTCTCTCTCTCTCTCTCTCTCTCTCTCTTTCTTTCTGTCTGTCTGTCTGTCTGTCTGTCTGTCTGTCTGTCTCTGTCTCTGTCTCTGTCTCTGTCTCTCTCTCTGTCTCTCTCTCTGTCTCTCTCTCTCTCTCTCTTCTCTCTTTCTCTTTCTCGTTTTCTTTATCTCTCCCTTTTTCTCTGTCTCCATTTTCATCACTATCTTTATGATTCTCTGTCTCCTTTTCTCTCCTCCATCTCTCTTTCTTTTCCCTCTCTTCCTTTCTCTCCCCTCTTCCCTCTTCCTTGCTCTCCCTTTTTCCTCGCACATTTCTTATTGTCAATTCGGCCGGTCGGGTGCATTTCTCGCACCGCAGGCCGTTGCCGCCACAACTTCTAGAATCGTCTAAGAGAAACGCTGGGGCCGCGCGGAGTAGCGGGTTCGACCCTGGGTAAACACGCAACGTTTTGTCAAAATGAAAACATCATTCAATGGATTCTGATCTTTGTCTAACAACCCTATGTCTTTTTTAAGAGTGGAACTCATTGGCGGACCCACTATAGGTTCTTATGAATGTTTTCGTTCTGTACTAATTCAAAATCATGTTTGCGGAATGAACATTTCACCTTTTAAAAACAGTTCTCTCAGATACACTCATCATCTTCATTTCAATAGTCTATAGGGACACGGAGGACGCATAAAAGACGGGTCCGTCGGGCGCTCGCTCATTCGATCACCCCTCTCTCTCTCTCTCTCTCTCTCTCTCTCTTCTCTGACCGCGCGCCTAGCCGTTGGCATACCGTGAGTGTTGCGCCCTCACATTAGACTACACTCGTGGCCCCCCCTGTTCACCCATCATCCCTGTCTCCCCCTCTCACTCAGTCTGCGATGGCGTCCGCGACTTCTGACTACTCTTCCGATGGATCCATCTCCCCTTCCACGTCATTCGATTCCCCCACTATCAAGTGGTCGACTGCCAAGTGGCTGGCAGACACGAAAGGAGTCACTCGCTTCCTGACAAAAGAGGAGAAACAGAGCAGAGTGGAAAAGCAGCAGCGAGAGAGGTGCGTGGGTGTATTGATCGGGGAGCAATGTCCAGGGACTTTGTAGTTTATCTTGTTGTGAGTAGTGTTGTTTGTAGTCTGATCGCAACCGTGTACTTTGATCATCATGATGTCATAGGTTTCTCGAAGCCGCATGTGCGAAAGAGTACGTTGTTGGGAGATGGGCTGGGCGTCATCCACGAATCGACATGTTGATATGGATGCTGCAAGCGGTGAGTACGGTAGATACAGTAATGTGGAGTGTACGGTAGATACAGTAATATGGTACTCATCTCACTGAGAGAAGAAAAGAGGACTCGACTTGCGATATCGATTGATGTTCAGGTATTCGCGGATGGGCCGCGAAGTGCGAGTTCTATCGAAAGAGAAGCAGTGATGTGGGCAAGCTATTATCAGGTGGGTCCCCTTCTCTACCTTCTCTCTCCCTCCCCCTCTCCCTCCCCCCTTCTCTCTCTCTCTCTTTCTCACTCTCACTCTCACTCTCACTCTCACTCTCACTCTCACTCTCACTCTCACTCTCACTCTCACTCTCACTCTCACTCTCACTCTCACTCTCACTCTCACTCTCACTCTCACTCTCACTCTCACTCTCACTCTCACTCTCACTCTCACTCTCTCTCTCTCCCCTCTCTCTTATTGTCCCTTGTCAGGTCGACCTCCCCCTTCTCGGGTTTCTCCCCGGTCGGTTCGCCCTTCAACTCATAAATGAGGGATTCATAGCCATTGACCGAATGGGATTCGATCCTCAGGTACCTTATGTCAAATCAAATGAGTTCCACTCTTTTTACGAGAGGCATTAGGATGGTTAGACAACGATCAGAAATCAGAACCCTTTGGATGATGTTTTTAATTTGACAAAATATTGCGTGGACGCCCGTGGACTGCTTGCTAACGAGGAGTGTTGTTAGAGCCACACTCGCGGATCTGAACCGAATTGATAGGATATCTTAGTTAGGACCCCAAACATCGATTTCTGGTGTTACTTTTTCCTACGCGCCATATACGTTTCCAGTACAAAAACGTACAGGGCTGGTTTTTTGGCTACTTCATTCCACCTCTGGCGGTCAATGACCGAGCCGTTGTGGCATAGGGGTTAGCGCGTCAGTCTGTCAGAACAGAGGCTGAGGTTCGATTCCGCGCACACGATTTTTGTTTTGCCAGCAGTTTTTGGACTTGGACTTGAATTTATTTGTTGCAAAGTGCTTCGATCTGTTTGTAACTACAAATACGTTCTTCTTTTTACTTTTTTCAAAACATTTTTGTCCAATATCGTTCAACTATATTGTGCTTTTTCACACTTAAGATATTGTTTTGGTTGAAACGTTTAATTTGAAAACAGTTATAACAAAGCGTGAACATTTGTAATCTGTGTTTTTTTTTCCATCAACAAGAAACGCAAGTCCAGGAACTGCTGGCAAAACAAAAATCGTGTGCGCGGAATCGAACCCCAGCCTCTGTTCTGACAGACGGGCGCGCTAACCACTAGGCCACAACGGCTCGGTCTTTGACCGCCAGAGGTGGAATGAGGTAGCCAAAACCCAGCTCTGTACGTTTTCGTACTGGAAACGTATATGGCGCGTAGGAAAAAGTAACACCAGAAATCGATGTTTGGGGTCCTAACTAAGATATCCTATCAATTTGGTTCGGATCCGCGAGTGTGGCTCTAACAACACTCCTTAAGCGAGCGCGTTACCACTTTCCCACGTGGTGATGTGGGAGAATCAGTGAAGTAGAGATATGAACGGCATTAACAAATATGCTGCGCACTTCGTTCAGTATACGGTATCCTCTCGATCCGATCCGATCCGATCCAAGACACTATATAAGGATGAAGCGGCGCATAGTCAGCATCAGACTCGTCTGTTCTCTCTCTCTCTTTCATCGAAAAATCCTGAGCTATAGTTAGACTCAGGAGGATAGTTGGGGGCTTTGTGCATTTTACTACAGAAAAGAAGATACTCATTTTCCGTGCGGGACCACACACCGGGCGGCCGGTGACAATGATCTCGTACCCCTCCAATTTCAACAAGAAATTACCGTGCGCTTTTGATATTGAAGCCTGCGAGAAAATGAGTACCTTCATTTCTGTAGTCAAATGCACAAAGCCCTCAACTATCCCCCTGAATATAACTATAAATGCGAGCCAATTAGAGTGCAGTTTGGTTTTTACGGTATATATCTGTGAGTACCGTACTGAACAGTATTTTTACCGTATTCCGTTGAGGTTTCGGTGCATCCGGCAGTGACTTGTGTCCGCGTGATTCGAGTGGCAAGCAGGAGTGGACTGAGCGAGAGGGTATACCGGTACATGAAGAGTCTACAGTCGGGTACTCAACACTGGCAAAGCGTCACAGCAATCATTGTGAGTCACTCTCTCTCTCTCTCTCTCTCTCTCTCTCTCTCTCTCTCTCCTCCTCTCCCCCCTCTCCCTCCCTCTCCCTCCCTCTCGCTTTCTCTTTTTCTCTCTCTTTCTCTCTCTCTCTCTCTCTCTCTCTCTCTCTCTCTCTCTCTCTCTCTCTCTTCTCTCACCCTCTCTCTTTCAGCGCACCGAAATCAAGTCTCGTCTGTCCGTCTCTCACATCTACTCTGCTGTTTCTTCTTTTCCGGAGGTATTCGAGTGTGGAACCATGCTGAAACTCCACCCGGTGCCCCAAGACGCGATCATTGTGTGCGAATAGTCGCGCGCGACCGCGATTTGTCGCGTTTTGCCTAGTCAACGTATAACCACATTTATGTAATATATTCCCACTGTGAAACAGTTGTCAAGCTTTATATTTGTGTTGTGAATATCCAGTATTGTTGAAATTGTTTCATATCGTAGCATATGAACTTCGAAAACAGCACATGCGATATGTATAACGTGTATTTTACAAATTTTCATTTTTTTTTATGAATAGTGTTACGATTCGATACATATTCTATTTCATATAACTTTGACTTTAATAAACGCATTGGCTAATACATTTGTGAGCAGTCTAATCAGAATACACATTGTAACTTTGCCGCTTAGGTTCACCAATTTAATCACGAGAAATCGTTTCTCCAAACGTTCAGTCATACCAGATGCATTCAGTCTGTCCTACTGATGAACATATATCAAATTTATTAGACACACATTGTGACTCATAAAAACAAACGTTACAAACAGCTATTCAAAACACTGTAATTACTATATCCCGTTTATCTGCTCTCCAACTTGCGTTTCTTCATTGCTGCGTGCGACGCCTGAGCAGCCTTCCTCTTCTTCTGCAAAAAGACGGAGATAGAAAAGACTTTGGAGAATGTGTGTCGTACCTGTCTGTACGCGTCTATCCACCCCTTCAGCTGAGGGTGTGTGGGCTGCACTCTCTGCACCGCCCGCACCAGCTTCTGCGGCGGCTCTCTCCCGGGGAAACACACAGACAGCAGACGCACGCACTCCAGCACCATCTACAATGTACTCGTACGTGTCTGTCTGCGTGTCTGCTGCGTACCTCCTTGTTGTTTCCATCGAACGCGCGGTCGATGATTGCGGCCTTGCACTTGAGAGAGTGCGCCTGCATGCTGTTGAAACCTGCAAATCAAATGATGTACCGTGACATCCCTGACTCTGCTATAGATCGTCATGAACATGAGAGATTCAAAGTATTTGAAACAAATGTGAAACAGAGGAGAAACACTAACGATTGGTTTTCATGTCGCACTGTGTGCAGTGGAAGCGGTAGCCGTGCGTGGCCTCGTCAATGTGGAAGCATGCGTGGATGAAGACCTTGTGGTGGTGGCCCAAGCCGGCAGGCGCGATCAACTCCTTCCCACACATCTGAGATTAGCGAGATGATAAGGGTGTTCCAAATAAAAACGCAACACACAGAATGTGCCCACCTGACAGGTGCAGGTGTCGGTGTTCTCCTGGTCTTCCTCCTTCTTCACGTGCAGTCTTATCGCAGCCTCCAGAAACGCCGGTCTCTTCTGTGCTGGGAAGCACTCGGAGAACACCAGAGCACACGCAGCGATGTACTGTAACAATCATCATTCACATTGACGGGACGTTTCTCAACATGGTTGTAAAAATGTGTGTAGTACGATCAAAATCTCACTTCAGGATTGGTGGCATCCTTGGCGCGATCGATCGTCTTATGCCCGGATTCAATCTTGTGCTTGTAGCGGGCTTTGAAGTCTGAAATATATGAGTGAGAGAGATGGAGAGGAGGAGAGTGAGAGAAGGTTAGAAAGGAGGGGTGAGAGGTAGTGGGAAAGAGTCAGAGGTAGTGAGAAGGAGTGAGAGATAGTGAGAGAGAGAGAGAGAGAGAGAGAGAGAGAGAGAGAGAGACGAACGGTTGGTGTGATAGTCGCATTGTGTGCAGCTGAAGCGAGTGGGCAGTCCCTCTGGCAGATGGACGACCGAGTGCCGGAAGAAGTCCTGTTCAGTCCGCAGGATCAGAGCACACTTCTGAATAGTATAGATGTGACAGTTACAATGCGGCATTTGATTTTGCTACAAAAGTAGGAGTCCCCCAAAGCTATGTAGATGTTTACACAGATAGCCTAGGGTAAGCTCAATATTTGCCACGCTGAACATTTTCTGTTATGTTACTATGTCTCTATAATCTCTGATAAAGAATTTTTAAAAATGATGTTGTCATTGTGAGGCGAATGTCTTCCGTCACTCCGGATAATTACAATCGATGCAATTGTTCTACTCGCCTGGCACTCGTCCTTCCTCTCCTCCCTCTCCTGTTTGATCGTCGCGTACTCGTTCTTTGCCTGTGCGCCCTTCTCTGACACTCTCTTCACGCGAGAGAACGAAGGGGGCGGGGATTCGGACGGGAAACAGAGCGAGAAGGCAGAAGCACAAGCGGTGAGGTACTGGAATAGGAGTTGCGAGAGACAGAGAAGAAGGAGAAAGAGAGAGGAGGGGGGAGATAAGTAGAGAGAGAGAGAGAAAGAGAGAGTACCTTCAGTTCCTCAGTGCTCTTGCATAGATCGGTCATCTCATGTCCGGTCGCCTTCTGATGCTTGTCGACACAGTGACGCACTGAAACGATAAAAAAAATGACGATTGAAAACCAAGAAGGCAATGAACAAAGAATAATTTATAAACAAATATACTGACTGTTAGTCTGATCCTCGCAGTGCTGGCAGTGATATCGTAGCTGCCCCTCCACGTGGTATGCAGTCACGTGCTCGAACAGCTTCCCGTTCTTGGTCTGACTGTCCACACTGTAGTCGCACTGCTGGAATGGGCAAAGAGAGGGTGAGTGACATCGGACAGCGAAGACACAATGACGATATAGCATACCGTGCACTGTATTCTTCCGATCGCAGTCAGCCTCTCTTCCTCCTCGATCATTCGACGCTCGTTCGAATGCAGGGCGGGAGCGGTAGAGTCGCACGACTTCTGCAACGCGTTTTCAAATCTAGACTGATAACCTGATTCAGCATCGCTTTTCATCACTTGCTCACCAGATGCTGTATCTTCTCCAGCTGCGATGCGAGAGTGTCCGGGAGAGGCATAGTGGGAAAGCACATTGCAAAGACGCGCGCGCTTTCGCGAACGAACTGAATGTAATCGTGTTCATATATGCATATGCACACGTGTTACCTGTGGTCGGACTGCGTACTTGCACAGGTCGATCGGCCGGTGGGCCAGTCTATGCGTGTGACTGAACATCGAAGAGTGACCTGCAATAGGACACGCTATTCGTCATAATGGTTATAGCATAGAATCGCATGACTGACCATTACACGAGTAGTCGCAGTCCTTGCAGTGCATCCGTGCGCCATGCTCGGGGCTGATGTGATTGCACGAGTGATCAAACATCAGATGAATGTGAGACTTCTCCATCTTCAGATTCAGCTGCTTCATACAGTACTGCAAAACAGAAAACGAAAGCAATAGGAGTAATATTAAATGTCCACCAACCTGGCATTGTATTCCTTGTGCTGTCGTATCATCCGCTTCTTCCGGTACTCCCTGCAGTCTGCGCACCACTCTGCAGCGACTGAAACAACAATGTTAGGCCTTCCCCCAACATCCGGAGTTTACCTGAGTAGGTCGTGTGCCTTGACTTCTGGATAGCATTGCTGCATCACGCGAGCCGTTTCCAATAGAAACTGAAACACATTGCAATGCAGTAGATGTTAGTATCTTTTTCCTCTTTCTGACCTGTTTCTGACCCTTGCCGACTAGCAAACTACAGTACCCAGGTACCCACCTCTTCTCCCTCCACCTCGTTCCCTCTGTCGAGAAACGTGTGCTGCTTCTCCTTCTTATGCAGACGCACGTGTTGCACGTCTACAAAAATGTGTTACTGTATATAACTGTACTGATGGTATTGCAATACGGTAGGTACTAGTGAGAATGAATGTATTGCGTGTTACTCACTGGGTGTCTTGAATTCGCAGTCATTGCAGTGATAGCGCACTCCGAACTGTTTTCTGTCGATGTGGCTGGTAGCGTGTCCGATGAGTCCCCATGTGAGAGAGCGCTGCGACTTGGACTGTCGGCGAGACTTGCACACCTAGAATAGAAGAGATACATAGCGAGTGGAATCTATTTGTCAATGAGAAGACCCGATGTGATAGTGAGAAACCTTACTCACTCGACACACGTGGACAACCTTGGCGTCGCTCAGCTCCTTATTGGGATTCTTGTGGGTGGCTGGCCTGACAGGCTTCTGCAAGGTGACGCATATTGTTTTCTTCTTAGAATAGTTTATTCGCGGCGGTAGCGCAGTGGATGTGTGCGCGGCTCTCAATCGAAAGGTCACGGGTTCGATGCCGCCCGTGGGCCGAAAGAAGTTCCGCTACCGCGGTGGGTTGGCGACCACCCTGACACGTTGTCAGCCGCTAGCCAGAAGACACACCGTCATCGTGGATTCTCATTGCTGGTTTTCTAGAACCATAACATCTAGTACTCTACTGCTGTCCCTCCATTGTCATTGTTCACAGGCATTTCGTTCATAAGTTGTAGATGCGAATGGATTTGATTCGTGATCCGAGACTACTCCCCCGTACTTTCTCCTTATTCAAGCTTCCTATTCAAGCATACCTTCTTGGACGAGAAGATGCTAAAAACGCGGTCTTTGCTCTCGCTGTTCTCCTGGAAAAAAAATGAAAATTATTTTTGGAAATGATGGGTGGGGAGAGTACCTCATATTCCGACTCGCTCTCCTCTTCCGGATCCTCCTCACTGTCCGTATCCAAAACCACGTCTTGCCACGCACTAGCCTCAACCCGTTTCGGTGTCTGGAAAAGGCGACTGAAATACTTTTTGACTTTCTCTGGTGCACGTACCTTGATCGCACTCCTGATCTGCAATCGTCGCAGTGTCCTTCCATACGCCACTTGGCTCACACGGGCTGGTGTACCGTGGGGAGAAGAGACATGGAGGAGAGCAGTCCGACAGGCAGAGGAAGAGAGACAGGAAGGAAGGGGAGTATTGATTGTTATGATATTAGCCGATGTATTGTGTAGTGCATTGTAAAGGATGTTGTGTAGATGTGTAGACTGTCATGTATATAGTGTACAGCCGTATGTAGTGTATAGTGTATGTTCGTGCGCGAGGGGGTGCGGCACAGAGGCCGGCCTGCCTATCGTGGTGAGCGCGTGACCGGAAGGTCACGGGTGAGAGGGAAGAGTCTATCACCGAATTGGGAGTGAGAGTTTTGGTTCGTTGTTGTGTTTTTGTTCTCGCGTTTGCTTTCAATAAATTACTCTATTCATCGTGTCGCGTTCTTGTTGTAGGGGAGGGGTCTTGGTTCTGATTGGGTCTTACTGGTCATTTCGTTCTCACATAGTTGGGATTGGGTTGGCCGTAGGAGGGAATTGGGATCTACCCGTGTGATCACATAATCTTTGCTGACAGTGCACGGTTGGCGAGGAGTAGTCGTATCACATTTGTCTCCTCCTGCATTCACTCGCGATTACTGTTGCTGGAGGTTTTATTGTCGCAGGCGCGCGTGTTCGTGGGGGCAAAGGGTTTCAGGTACCGACTCTGCCTGCTGCGTGCCCAGCCGGTCGTCCAGTTGACCGAGATCGGGCGAGGCGACTCAAGTGGACTGAGTGCGCTACACCCTAGCGTGAGAGAGGCGCTGAATTGAGGGTGTGTGGAGGCGTAGTCACAGGCGAACCGCAGTGCGGGTCGGGAGTGACATCGAGTGTGTAGTGTGAACAGAGAGTGACTGACACAGGCGATCCGCAGAACGGATCGGGAGTGGTCAGTAGGGAGAGTGAAGTGACGTGTGAAGTGGTAATCGATCGAGTATCGATTTGGACTGTGGTGGAGGGGCGATAGTGCGGCGAGGTGCGTGAGCAGTTTGAGCAGACGAGAGGCTGACCCAGGGGACAAAAGCATCACTGGTGCTGGTACATGGGGGCCGAACAACACTGATTCAATTGCCATCGAATTACAGTGTGAACTCTGTGGGTCGACCGATCGATCAGCTTAATAATATCGCGTTTGTCGTGTTGTTGTCGAGTGTACTCGGTACGTGCGTGACACCAAGTGTTTGCAGAGTACGAGTACGTCGAACAAAATGCCCGGAGAACCGGAACAGGCTGCACTGTTGCAGCAAATGGTGAGTCTGAACAAGCAGTTCGAAAGAGTGAATGTGGCGGCTATGAGGGACATCGGAATGATGTTGAGCGACATTGAGCAACCGTTCATGGACAAGGTCAATGAGTATGTGCGGGGAGAGCGTCGTAACGTGTTGAAAAAGTTGGTGGTGAGCCACACGAAGGTGGCCGCGCGGGAGGTAGATGAATGGGCGAATCAGGTGGAAAGTGTGAAGGAGAAGTTAGACATGATGCAAACCATGCTTGAGGTGGGTGGAATGAGTGATGAAAGTATGCTGGGAGAGGTGGAGATGGAGAGGGATACGTATAAACAGCAGGTGCGCATGGCTATGCATGTGTTTGGAAAGGATACGTGGGAGGATACGATAAATGATATATCGTGCATGTTCGAGGAATTGACATTGCAGAAGCAGCTGGAGGTTGATCGCACTGCCAAGGACAAGCTCATTGCTGCCTTGCAAGCTGAAAACAAGATGCTCAAGGGAGAGATCAAGAAAGGAGAGGAGATGAAGACTGAGCTGGAGCAGATACAGCTAGACAAGGATGTGATGGAAGGTATGCAAGGCAGACAGACAATGAAGTTCACTCTCGATGATGATGATTCTGACGTGGACGAAGGGGTTTTGCAGCCCAGCTCGCGAAGTCATACCAGCAAGACGCGCCCGGGCTCATCTACCAGGCGGGAGGAGGACCCCGCATGGAGGGAAAAGAGGGCAAGTGCGGAGAAAGGTGAGAGTCACCTAGCGTCGGGTATTCGAATGGCTTTGAGTGGTGAGGTGAAGGTGAAGGCGCTGCGCAAAAACCCGACTAAGGAGGAATTCCTTAAGTTCAGACATTTGTTCAAAGTCATGTACGGGGAGTGGAATGTGTGTGTGCAGAAGCAGTTGTTGAGGGAAAAAGTCGATGCCGCGATCTATGATACACTCCCTAAGAGAGTGAAGGAAGGGGGAATGGAGAGTATATGGACGGAGTTGGAGGAGAGGTTGGTCGAGAACGAAATGATCTCGCAGCAACGCGCACTCAAAACGTTCATGCAGTTGAAGTGGGAGGAAGGAAAGAAGATGGTCGATTTCATCAATGAGCTGGAGAAATGGGCGAGAAGGGCTTTCGATGAGGCGCAATTTGTGGCCCACGAAAAAGACATGATGCACATGATCTTCGCAGGAATCAAGGGATGGCCGGATTACACCACAATTATCGAGGAGATGTTGTGTGCGAAGGAAGGAGAGAAGTATGAGTGGCTCAAGAAAAAGGTGATTCAGAGGGAGAAGACCAAAGTGCTGGCGGCGGAGATGAGGGGAGAGAGAGGTGCATCTCTGAAGCTGAATACGTCATCGATCGAGTGTTTCAATTGTGGAGGAAAGGGTCACCTGGCGAAGGCATGTACTTCGAAAGGAGGTGTGCGAGGGTCAAGGTTCGTGGCAGAAAGGAAGGCGGTGGGAGTGCAAGGGTCTGGAGAAATCCGGATGAGGGAAAGAGGGAGGTGAAATGTTATCGTTGTGGACTGGCGGGCCATACACGAGATCGGTGTAATGGGTACAGACAGGAGAAGTTGAATGTGAAGGAAGTACATGCGGTAACATCGTGTGCGGAAAAGGCGGAAAGATTGCAGGACGCGGAAAGGGAGGAGGAAATGCCAGCGGCAGTGGGTGCGCGATACATGGTCAGGGTTGATATGATGGGTCAGAAAGTAGAAGCGCTGCTTGATAGTGGATCGACTGTCTCTCTCATCGAGAAATCAGTCTTTGACGAGCTGAACAGGAAGTGGGGCATGACACTCGGTGAAACCAGGTCATCTGATCGATTGCACTCAGCAAGTGGACACACTCTGAGGACAGTGGGATACATTGAGATTCCTATGAGTGTCGAGGGTGGCAAGGTTGGAAAAGTGATCATGTTTATCGTGGAGAATTCGGTGCACAAGGTGCTGATAGGCACCAATGCGCTGGAGGCACTGGGGGTCACCCTGTTGTTGAAACTCTCGAATGACCATGGGTGCGCGCAAAGTGACAAGGTGGAAGCGAAGAGAATGCTCAAAACGCATGCAGTGAGAGTGAAGAAAAGAGTTTACATAGCGCCACTCGAAAAGAAAGTGGTGAAGCTGGGGTGTGAGGGAAAGACGGACGGAGATGTGTGGGTGAGTTCGATGAATGGAGTGATCGAGAGTGGACTGTGTAAACTGGCGAAGGGTAAGACGTTTGTGCTGGCAATGAATGCGACCGAGCAAGGAGTATTGCTGGAAAAAGGCAAAGAAGTGGCGCGATGGAGCACAGATGAGTGGGAGTTATCCCCCAGCAAGAGGAAGGAAAGGGGAGACATGTTGGAGAAGGCAGTCAAGGAAAAGCCGCCGGATGAGAGGGTAGAGGAGATAGTGGAGAGGCTGAAAGAAGATCTCGAGCAGAAATATGAAGGTGCGGTGAGACGATTGGTGAGGGCGCATGATCAGGCATTCGCTCTGAATGAGCAGGAGATGCAGATGACGCACGTGATGAAACATCACATCGATGTGGGAGACAACAAACCGGTTAAACAAAAGGTGCGACCGGTTCCGTTGGGAGTGAAAAAGGAAATGGCGGAGATTGTCGAGGGGTTGCTGGAGAGGAAAATCATCCGAGAGAGTAAGTCACCGTGGTCATCATCGGTGGTGTTGGTGCGAAAGAAAGATGGGACTCTCCGTTTCTGTATTGATTACAGAAAGGTTAACGAGTTGACGAAAGACGACGCGTACCCGCTTCCGTCTATGACTCTTATGCTGGAGGGGTTGCAGGGGAAGAAGATGTTCAGTTCGATTGACTTATTGAGCGGCTATTGGCAACTTCCGCTAGACGAGGATTCGCGAGAGAAGACCGCGTTTGCGGTCGGAGAGAAGCTGTATGAGTTTGTATGTCTTCCTTTCGGGCTGTCTCAATCGCCAGCGTGCTTCCAAAGACTCATGAATGAGGTTCTGGGAGACATGCTGAACAAGGGTACGGTACTTTGCTACATGGATGATATCCTGGTGGCTACCGAAGAGGAAAAGGAACATGAACGAGTCCTGGCGGAGGTGTTGAGCAGACTGGAGAAGGCAAATCTGAGACTCAAGGTCAGCAAGTGCAAGTTGTTTCGGACGGAGATTGAATTTCTTGGTCACCTTATCGATGGAGAAGGGCTCCACGTGGACAGGAAGAAGGTAGAGAGGGTGCTGGGATTCCCTATCCCTAGGCGAGTGAGGGATGTGCGCGGGTTTCTGGGGCTGGTATCTTTCTACAGAAAGTTTGTACTGGGTTTCTCAACAAAGGCGGCACCACTGTACAGGCTGCTGAAGAAAAACGCAAAGTGGCAGTGGGGGCACGAAGAGGAGAACGCGTTTGAGATTCTGAAGGCAGCAGTCGCGTCAGCGCCAGTCTTGGCTCAGCCGGATGTGGAAGCGGCAAAGAGCGGGGAGCGACCGTTTGTCGTATACACAGATGCTAGCCGTGAGGGTGTGGGATCAGTGCTATGCCAGCGAGGAAAAGACGGATTCATGCATCCATTGTACTTTGCGAGTAAGACGCTGAGTCAGGCGGAGAAGAACTACGGCATTACAGATCTTGAAGGTCTGGGAGTGATTGTGGCATTGCGACAGTATCGTAACATCGTATACGGTACCAAGATTACTGTATATACTGATCATATGCCACTCATGGCACTATTCGCCAACTCGCCATCGAGTCGCGTGATGAGATGGGCGCTGGAAATGCAAATGTACAAGGTGGAGTTGCGCCATGTGAAGGGAAAGATGAATGCTGTGGCGGATGCGATGAGTAGGGGAGCGGTCTCGGAGGGATTGGAATGCGGAGATATAGAAGAGGACGTACAAGTTGTTAATGCACTAGATATGCATGACAAAGCGGGATGGAGGGAGGAGTTGGAGAGTGATGAAGAGTGGGGAAAGATGTGTACGGCGGTCCTGGACGGAAAGAGTGGAGAGGTAATTGACGTGGAGGGAAGACCATTGGTAGTCGATCAAGTTTTCTTGGATAAAGGAGAATGGGCTGTGATCGATGAGCAAGGAAAGATCAGAAGAGTGGTGCCAAAGACGGTGAGAAAGAATCTGGTATGGGATGTACACAGAGGGGTGTTTGCTGGACACCTGAGTGGAGGCAAGATTGTGAGGGTGTTGTCCAATGACTACTATTGGCCGAGTATGAAACGAGACGTGGGGAAGTGGTTGCGGGAATGTGGAAAGTGCGTTCTGGCAAATGAGCAGCAGAAGATGGTACCGCAATTGAAGCCGGTAGTAGTGGACGCTCCGTTCCAGCTTGTCAATGTTGATTTGCTGGAATTGGGGGTGAGCGAGGCGGGCAACAAGTACCTGGTAGTGGTAGTGGATCACTTCTCCAAGCTTGCAGCGGCATACCCAGTACCGGACAAGAGTGCAAAGACAGTGGCGGAGGTAGTGATGGTGAAATGGGTATGCGAAGGGGTGAGAATGCCCCAAAGGATTGTGTCCGATAGAGGAAAGGAGTTTGAAAATGAGGTGTGGAAAGAGTTTTGTGCGCTGGCGGGAATCGATCACGTCATGACAAAGGGATACAATAGTCGAGCGAATGGGGGAGTGGAGCGAGCGAATAAGACAATTCAGTCTATGCTCAAGAAGAAGGTCGAGAAGGTAACGGACTGGGATAAGATGGTACCATTTGTAATGTACGCGTACAACATCTCGCCAAACGAGGCCACTGGAGAGAGTCCATACTTCATTGTTCATGGAAGTGACCCGTACTGGCTGGGAAGGGAGGAGAGCATTGATCTGAACACGGCGGTTCTGTGTGACTATGACGAGTACAAAGTGGAGATGATGAGGAGGATGGCACAGATCCATGAGGCCGTGCGAGCAACTAATGAGAAGGCAAGGGAGAAGATGAAGAAACACTATGATGAGGTGAAGGCCAGTGGGAAGCGTTTGCCACAGGTGGGAGATCGAGTGCTGGTGAACGTTCCAACGGAGAAGAGGGGTGTGCGCTGTGGAAAGTTGAAGATCGATTATGATGGGCCATATCGAGTGGTGGAAACTAGTGAGCAGTCTGCACTAGTTACTCGCATTAATGGAAGGAATGAACCGGTGAGGGTCCCGTTTGATCAGCTGAAAACCATTCCGAAGGAATGTGAGAGTGAGCTAGAAAGAATGGGTACAAAGAGAAAGAGAGCGAACTGGAAAGGAAACGGGAAGATGTGTATGATGGTGGATTGTTGCAGAATCGACACGGAAGACGTGCTGCACCCGGATAAGCAGTTCGGAAAGAAGAAAGTGCAGGCATTCATCGACGATGGAATGATCATGGATATGCCGGGCTCGGTCCGGGACAGCAACGTCAGCACTGTCAGCGAACTCGCCAAGCTACACATGATCGCGCACTCTGGACTGTCGCCTGTTGAAAAGGTGCGAGCGTCGCAGAAGAGTGAAAAGGGAGCGATCAAGGTGCCATGGAGAAGCTGGGCGGCGGCATACCAGGCGGTAGCCCTGGTGGAGCCGGTGCTATTGCAGAGACTGGACGCACTCAAAGGAAAACAGCTCAAGGCAGAGAACTATGATGCAGAGTGGGAGAAGGGGGTGATGCAGTGGGATGCAAGTGGAGAGGAGACGGGATGGGACACGGTCGTGTCAGACCAAGCACTGTTCGCCGCAGCGTCGAATTCGGGCAAGATGTACAAGTGGAAGTACAGGAATCTGCTAGAGGGACGCGCGGAGGAGGCGCCAATGAAATTCGTATGGGTGCTGGCAGGGACGGCAGGAGGCTGGGATGAGACCATGGCGGAGAAGATTAGGCTGAGGGAGGGCACTACGGTGTGCGTGGTGGCCCCGCCGATGTCAGCTGAGCAAGCAGGTTGCCAAGAGTGGTGGGAGGAGATCGAAAACATCCACTCATGGCTGCTCAAGCAGTTCGGACGTGCAGTCACCACCCTGTGGTGCATCCGCAGCACGGCTCAGGTGGCAGCCCGATCGGACCCAAGTCTGGTGCAGATTCGTCGAACTGGAAACTTCGCCACGTTCAGGAGGGAGGACACGGATATCTTCTTCAGAGCTGTCAAGGAATGGATTAGGGAGGAGGTGCCCGATTGGACGTACGAAAGCGTGCCGTACGAGTCGCGCGAGGACGCGCGTTCTGCGAGGGGCGGCATGTACCGTGGGGAGAAGAGACATGGAGGAGAGCAGTCCGACAGGCAGAGGAAGAGAGACAGGAAGGAAGGGGAGTATTGATTGTTATGATATTAGCCGATGTATTGTGTAGTGCATTGTAAAGGATGTTGTGTAGATGTGTAGACTGTCATGTATATAGTGTACAGCCGTATGTAGTGTATAGTGTATGTTCGTGCGCGAGGGGGTGCGGCACAGAGGCCGGCCTGCCTATCGTGGTGAGCGCGTGACCGGAAGGTCACGGGTGAGAGGGAAGAGTCTATCACCGAATTGGGAGTGAGAGTTTTGGTTCGTTGTTGTGTTTTTGTTCTCGCGTTTGCTTTCAATAAATTACTCTATTCATCGTGTCGCGTTCTTGTTGTAGGGGAGGGGTCTTGGTTCTGATTGGGTCTTACTGGTCATTTCGTTCTCACATAGTTGGGATTGGGTTGGCCGTAGGAGGGAATTGGGATCTACCCGTGTGATCACATAATCTTTGCTGACAGTGCACGGTTGGCGAGGAGTAGTCGTATCACATTTGTCTCCTCCTGCATTCACTCGCGATTACTGTTGCTGGAGGTTTTATTGTCGCAGGCGCGCGTGTTCGTGGGGGCAAAGGGTTTCAGGTACCGACTCTGCCTGCTGCGTGCCCAGCCGGTCGTCCAGTTGACCGAGATCGGGCGAGGCGACTCAAGTGGACTGAGTGCGCTACACCCTAGCGTGAGAGAGGCGCTGAATTGAGGGTGTGTGGAGGCGTAGTCACAGGCGAACCGCAGTGCGGGTCGGGAGTGACATCGAGTGTGTAGTGTGAACAGAGAGTGACTGACACAGGCGATCCGCAGAACGGATCGGGAGTGGTCAGTAGGGAGAGTGAAGTGACGTGTGAAGTGGTAATCGATCGAGTATCGATTTGGACTGTGGTGGAGGGGCGATAGTGCGGCGAGGTGCGTGAGCAGTTTGAGCAGACGAGAGGCTGACCCAGGGGACAAAAGCATCACTGGTGCTGGTACACTGGGGCGAGACCGAGAGATGCAAGGAACTGGAGGGCATAGATACAAACACGGCTGCTAGAAACACACAAACCTCCAAGTCCTCATTCTCCTTCTCTTCGAATGGTATAGCTGTGATGACAAAGCGCGGCATTCGAATCGGAATGCTCACACAGTGAGAGAATGAGAGTGGTGAGCAATCGATCGGGTAAGCGATAGCAGACTGTGCGGGGCGGGTAGACATAGGATGGAAGAGTGTAGATAGGGTGAGCCGATGGCACAACACTCATCTCTCCCACCAGCCCCCGGGCAATGCAGATACAGCGGTATGGAGTGGTAATGAGAGTTTATGTAACCGCGACCTAATTGTGTCACTTAACAAATATGTAACTGTTGTAATTAAATCGAAACGGATTATTACTACAAAACAGAAAAATCATTTCAACATAAGAAGCAGTTATACAGAACGGCAGACGATGAATGCATCTACGGGTTCCTTTCGGAGGGCGATGTAGGGATGAGTATGGAAGACATCGGGGAAAGAACGAACAGCAGACTCGATGTGAGAGAGACAGAGGCCACGCTGCTTCGTGCGAGAACGCTGAAAGAAAATCAGATGAGGGTAAGAGGGGGATGGATAGGGGGAGCGAATAAAGAGAGAGAGAGAGAGAGAGAGAGAGAGAGAGAGAGAAAGAGAGAAAGAGAGAGAGAGAGAGAGAGAGAGAGAAAGAGAAAGAGAAAGAGAGAGAAAGAGAGAGAAAGAGAGAGAGAGAAAGAAAGAGAAAGAGAGAGGAAGAGAGAGGAAGGGAGAGGAAGAAAGAGGAAGGGAGAGGAAGAGAGAGGAAGAGAGAGGAAGAGAGAGGAAGAGAGAGGAAGAGAGAGGAAGAGAGAGGAAGAGAGAGAGAGAGAGACTTACCATGACTACTAGAACTTGATTCCACTCCTGACAGGAATACCAGAGACTGTTGAGGTATTGATGTATTCTCTCTGCCAATCCACTTCGACTCCTCACGTGCAAGAGACGGACAGTCGACAGGGCAGGATGAAGAGTCGTCTACAATGGGAACAGAAGATAAAAAGCTCAGAGGCTCTTTGATAATGGAGAGAAATATTGTAGATGACCATGAAGACATACCGCGTTGTTCCCATCGATATCAATGACTCCTTCACTAATTAGATGATTTGTAGATTGGATTCCGAGAGAAGGTAGCTCGATCTACAAAATTAAATAGTCACTCGTTTTGGTCTTGCGATTGTATGGTTTTCACCTCATGTGTATCGGACCATCGAACCGCCGCAGCTTCCACATCGTAGGCAGATAGGGGACCATTGGAATAGATCTAAATGAATGCATGGATTGTTGTGAAAGACATTACTCACCGATTGCAGCATCCAAACCAGGTTTCCGAGATGAGGATACGTCTTCTCCCACCTTTCGATAATGAACCGTTTGGCATCCACGCACCTATCGAAACTGGAATGAATGAATGGATGAACGAAAAACACAAATCTCACTCACCTCTCCTGCTCTCGGGTCTTTCTCTGATCCTCAGTGAGCAATTCATCTACTCCTTTTGTATCAGCGAGGTGAGACGCAGTGCTCCATTTGGAAGGACCAGAAGGAGATGGATGGAAGGTCGGGGGAGGGGAAGACTCGAGTGGTCCGTCGAATGAAGCAGGCGACAGGCAGATGGAACAATCGGAGGAACATTCGGATTCGCAAGAAGGAGAAGACGACATTTGGGGGTGAGAAACCAAACGTGTTGTGTGTTGTTCGTTGTGTGTTGTGCGAGGCGAGATCGCTTATGTATTGCGAAATCGAAACGCTGGTGGCAAAAATGAAGATGAGGTCAAGGGAGTTATCTTCACCTCTTCAAGTCTAATTATCTCATAATGTCTAATTAACTAATCAACATAATTTATTTCACAGATACGTTTTACAAACACAATATTGTCACTCGCTTCGGCATAGAACAATTCAGACAAACGAGAATCATCACAAATCTACTCTCTCGGCAACTGTTAGTTTAGTGATTTAGTTACAAACTCGTGGTCATTCGTTCACTTGGAAAAACGCGACTTATCGCGGTCGCTTGCGACTAATCGCACACAATGATCGCGTCTTGGGGAATCGGGCGGAGTTTCAGCATGGTTCCACACTCGAATACCTCGGGAAAAGAAGAAACAGCAGAGTAGATGTGAGAGACGGACAGACGAGACTTGGTTTCGGTGCGCTGAAAGAGAGAGGGTGAGAGAGAGCGAGAGAGAGGGGGAGAAAGGGAGATATGGGGGAAGAGAGAGAGAGAAAGAGAGAAAAAGAAAGAGAGAGAGAGAGAGAGAGACTCACAATAATTGCTGTGACGCTGTCCCAGTGTTGAGTACCCGTCTGTAGACTCTTCATGTACCGGTATACCCTCTCGCTCAGTCCACTCCTGCTTACAACTCGAACCACGCGGACACAAGTCACTGCCGGATGCACCGAAACCTCAACGGAATACGGTAACAATACTGTTCAGTATGGTAATCGAAGATCTATATCGTGAGAACCAAACTGCACAATAAAAGCTGAGTTATAAATATGATAAGGTACCTGGGGAACAAAGCACATTCGGTCGATGGCAATGAATCCTTCATTGAGAAGTTGGAGAGCGAGACGACCGGGGAGAAATCCGAGAAGAGAGAGGTCGACCTGACAAGGGTGCAATGATGGAAAGAGAGAGGGAGAGAGAAAGAGAGAGAGAGAGAGAGAGAGAGAGATAGGGGAAGAGAGGAAGAGAGAGAGAGAGAGAGCGAGAGCGAGAGAGGGGGGGGGGAGTAACTCACCTGATGATAGCTTGCCCACATCCCTGCTTCTTTTTCGATATCATTCGCACTTCGCGGCCCATTCGCGAATACCTGAACATCAATCGATATCACAAGTCAATTCCTCTCTTCTTCTCCGAGTGAGATGAGAGATGAGTACCATATTACTGTATCTACCGTACTCTCCAAAATACTGTATCTACCGTACTCTCCAGATTACTGTATCTACCGTACCTTCCAGAGTACTGTATCTACCGTACCCTCCAAATTACCATCTACCGTACTCACCGCCTGTAGCATCCATATCACAATGTCGATTTGTGGATGACGCCCAGCCCATCTCCCAACAACGTACTCTTTCGCACGTGCGCCCTCGAGAAACCTATGCCATCATGATGATCAAAGTACACGGTTGCGATCAGACTACAAACAAGACTACTTGCAACGAGATCAAACTACAAAGTCTCTGGACATTGCTCCCCGATCAATACACCCACGCACCTCTCTCTCTCTGCTGCTTTTCCACTCTGCTCTGTTTCTCCTCTTTTGTCAGGAAGCGAGTGACTCCTTTCGTGTCTGCCAGCCACTTGGCAGTCGACCACTTGATAGTGGGGGAATCGAATGACGTGGAAGGGGAGATGGATCCATCGGAAGAGTAGTCAGAAGTCGCGGACGCCATCGCACACTGAGTGAGAGGGGGAGACAGGGATGATGGGTGAACTGGAGGGGCCACGAGTGTAGTCTAATGTGAGGGCGCAACACTCACGGTATGCCAACGGCTAGGCGCGCGGTCAGAGAAGAGAAGAGAGAGAGAGAGATGTTCGAATGAGCGAGCGCCCGACGGACCCGTCTTTATATAGGCGGGCCTCCCGGCCCCGTACGCTATTCAAACTAAGATGGTGAGTGTAGAATAAACGCGTAATGTATTCAGGTATAGTGGGTCCCCCGTTTTGGCGGTAGGCAAGCTGGGAATCGTCATTCTTTTATTATGCACATGCGCATACATTATGAGTCGAACAGTTGCTATCGAGTTCATTGCGCGCTATCTAAACCGGTGGACCGGTGTCCTTTCTGAGAGAAATTCATGGAAATGATATGCAAAATTATTCATTCGCTATCATCTTCAGGATTCGAATTGAGTTGAACTTGATTTGGAAACAACTTCCTTCAAAGTTGATGAAATCATACAAAAATTTCATGAGAGGTGCATCGATACCATAGCAACAACTCTATGATCTCAGTTTTTGAAATTTGTTGTTTATCATAAAGTTATTTAGTAAAATGTGGATTATTTAGTAAATTGTGGAGGGAGTGAGGCGCATTTACATCTCATCTGTCTTCGTCATTTCTTCGGTCGAAGATAATTCGTCTACCGCCAAAACGGGGACTCACAATATTCCCGTTATAAAGACGATCCAATCGAAAAATATCGATTGATATCGATCGATTGTCGCACAGAACTTCAATTGTAGTGAGCTAGTGAGGCAAACTATATACTACACGATCGATCGACGCAGGAAAGTCAGAGTCAGACGTATATTTAACGACTCCGGAGTCCGGAGGAGTCGTTGAAACGTGACGTCACAATCGCAACAATGTGAAAGGAGGCATCTAATAGGGTCGACATCTTGGTGAGCTACTACTGATGGGTGATACAGTTCAGCGATAGAGGTTAGTGGTGGATGATCTTGTTATTAGATAACTGTCCGATACTTCGATAATCCATCCATTCCGTGAGAGTATCATGGTAGACGCGTAGATGATAGAGAATCTCTGGGTGTTTCTTTGCTTTCAGTCGCATGCAATTCCTCGTGGATGTAGTTGTACTTGTAATACTGCATCCACGGTTGATTCTTTATTCGAACCGACACAGTACGGAAGAGAAACAGAAAAAGTAGCGGAGGAAAAGAGGGAATGGAGTGGAGGGAATGTCTACACGATGAAAGTGGAGTGTATGGTGTGTATGGTTCGCTTGACTAGAAGGGAGAGAACTCGACGGACACTCCTCCGGATCTCCGCGTTCGCACACAGAAGAGTCCACGGCTGCAGACACAGCATACCACCCAGCACGTAGAACCTAGAACCACATGCACCTCTCTCATTCCTTTCTCTCTCTCTCTCTCTCTCTCTCTCTCTCTCTCTCTCCCTCTCCCTCTCCCTCTCCCTCTCTCTCCCTCTCCCTCTCCCTCTCTCCCCTACCATATCTCTACGATGTATTGATGCATCTCTTCATATTCATTGATGTCGGTCCATATTTGTATAGCTATTCGAATGGATTCTGCGAGAAGCGGGAGAGAGAGGAACACGGATGAGAGAAGGATGTTCCTCTCCACGGACGATGCGAAGTGAGACTTGTGGAACTGCACAGACATATAGCACACATCGCTGATCTGTTCCATTCCGCTCCCACCCACCTGCTTCCTGGAAAAGACGCCCGCCGCGATGTACAACGCCAGACATATACTACCAATGCCAAGTGAAACCGTGATCGCTTCGACTTTATGAATCTGAAAAGGTAACGATTCACACGCTATACGCTAATGTAAGCGTTGAACTGAACGACTCACTAATCCAATCACATTAGTCAAATTAAGAAGAAGTATTCCGTCAGGAGATAGTTCAAACGAAACATCGAAGTCGACAAAAACGTAAATAGTGAGATTGATACTCGCGGGGCCTAGCCACAACACCGCAACGAGTACATGAATGGAATAGGACGGCCAGATCTGAAATAATCCTTTCTTATCACGATGATTCGTTCCGTTCTCACGTTTGTTCTTGCTGGAAATACGCAAATCAGGAAAGTGTGTATGGAAAATGGCAGATTGCTCGAATACATTATCACTCGAGAGGTACCCAAACAGTAGTAAGTAAAGTAGGTAAGTGAACATGGGGAAGTGGGCTGCAAATTGAAAACAAAGTATGACACTAAAAAAGTTCGATACCTTGAAAAACGGTAATATCTCATATCGTCTGAACTCGATGAAAATCACAGCAACAACAAAGCAAACAATGTCCGCACACAACTGGAACGATACAAAAAATAATAATATTCAATCTCCAGTTTACCTGATTGAGTAGAAACTTGTAGAATGGTGAAGATTGCGTGAATTTCTTTTGTCCTCTGGATTTGATCATGATGAAAGTAATTACAATATAAGTGCATAACGAAATGGTCGACGAAAAAATGATTGCAACTTCTTTTGGTGAAATTTGAGACATAGTCCAAGTGAATGTGTCAACGTGACGATACTCTGCTATGAGAGACACTGACTATGCTTGAGGCCCCAAGGGACACCGATAAAATTGATGAAATAATTTAATTGAGTTGATTGCTCGTATTAGTAAGTGGCTCCGAAAATGAAAAATCAAACGCACACTGTTTTCATCGTCACAGAAGAAAGCATCAGTTTGAGGAGATACAAAGAAAGAGAAAACGTTTCGAGCGATTGCTGTCTGCAAGTGTGTTAATGTGTGATTGATCGCTGTTTTCCTGTTTTCATAACTGGTATTTTCTTGAGAAATGCTGTGAAAAAAATTATGTTTTGTCTCTTTTTCACTTCATTAGACTTCTCACAAGAACATACCGCTTTGAATTTTGTGGGTAAGCTACGACTGCCAAAATAGCGCGCAGAGTGGCCGGAAATAGAAAACAATCTGCTGATCGTATCTGATCATCGAAACTTTTGTTCAACCTGTCTTTGAAAACCCGTCGTCGAAAACCCGTCGGTCGCATAAATGATAAAATGATTTAAAGTTGTTAGAAAAAGGCCACTGGGTCTTTAAAGGTACACTGCCGACTTATTTTTGACTCGGATTGTTTGAAAGAATCATATTAACCCAAATCTTAATCGATTTGTGAGAAAAAACAACGATTATCCGTTGCTTTCAAATGTTGCAACTCGCTGTTGCAACATTTTTTTCAAACTCAAAATTGGTCCCTCCACGACTTCCATTCCGTTGAACTCTTCAATACTGCAAAACTGGCGATAAAACACATAATCCCAGACGGAAGAAGCTCGTTTACTTACTATGCGGCTCGCCACTGTTCCTTTAATTAAACACTCTTCAAAAAGAAAGCTGGAACAAACACTTTATGCCACCTATAACGCACACACACTGACAATTGTCTGCACAATACACTTCACAAATGATGTGATCGGGGAAATTCTAGATAAGGAAAACAAGGATGTGGATAGTTGAACTGATTATGTGGCTGTTTTTGTTTTCTCTCAACTTTCCGTCTCTCTTCACAGTCTAATAGCGACACTGTTGCTCCTGGATATGTTGTGTTGTGTTGTGTTGAGGGTGGCTGGAGTGCTCTTTCAGTCTTTCTGCTCGCATCGGACTGGTCAGAGAACAGCCTGCCGACACAGCGCCGGATCTCCCCGTTCGTGTACAACAGAATCCACGGCTGCGACGAGACCATCACACAGAACAGATAGAACCTCAACCACCACGTCAACACGCTTCACACGCCGCTTAGACGCTCTCTTTTGCCGCGTGATTTGGCGTTTCGGATTTTCTTCAAAGACATGTCATGACGTGTACCTTCAACCACCAATCACCAACAAATCACCAGCATCACCAACAAAACGTACGCATCCAAAGGACCACCGAATTTCGTATTGTTGGAACTCGCAGTAGGCGTACGTATTACTGTATTTTACCGTAACCATACCGTAATTTGCATTCCCATGTGCTACTTGATTCGAGATAAAGATTCTGATCCTGATTCTGATAGATTCAACCTTGTGTCTTGAGTTGTGCGGCATATGTCGTGTTTTCTGTTCTATTGCTATAATCACATTTTCTATTTGAGTGAATGAGCTTGATAGAAGCGTACCAGAACTCGATGGCATGGTAGTTCAGCTGATCCATGCCCTTCCAAAAGGCGTAAATCTGGACGCAACCTCTGTAATAGAAAAAGTTATGAAAGGGAGCGAGTTGCAGAGAGATGGGAGAGCGGGGGAGAAAGAGTAATGTGTGCACCTGGCCGTTTCGAGTAGCAACGGGAGGGAGAGGAAAGCGGACGAGACGAGAATGTTTTGCGCCACTATCGTCTTTTGCTTCGAGCACCGCAGCTGCTGACACGTTCGGTCGATGAGAGAACGAAAGAATCAGTGCGGCTACTCACCAGCTTCCTACTCGACACTGCCGCCATAGCGTAGATGGGGAGGCAGAAAACAGAGATGGAGAGAGCTACGATGAGGTCTTGGAAACGGTTCACCTGAAACACAACGGCTGACAAACGCCGCTACTATCACAACAATGTGATTTTTCCCCACTGACTTTCGAAGCACTGTTCATAAACGTTTTGAAGGGAATTTTGAAGAAAAGACACGGCCTTTGAACTCTTTTCTCCTTGTTTCTCACCAATCCGATGACTCCACCGACGTGCAGTGAGAGTGTGTTTTCATGTGACAGCTCGAAGGACACCCTGTCACGCGCCAACACGCATATCAACATGTTCGCAGCTATCGGCACCAGCCATAGCGAGCCGATCACGGACAGAGTAAGAGACACCGAACACATCTCAACAGGTGGAATGAGGTGGAGAGAGAGAGAGAGAGAGAGAGAGAGAGAGAGAGAGACTTACATTCGGCTTGGTAGGATACATGCATACTAGCAGCGTGTGCACAGAGAACGGTAGGTAGGACAGGTAGGTGACGGACCGGAATGTGGTGATTGAGAAGTACACAGCCATGCCCCAGCCAGCATCGTCCACATGAAAACACACTCTCGATTCACGGACGATCTACGCTCACAGCTACGGGTAATCACTTTGGGAATAGCCGTGCATGTGCGATCGAAACATTGAATGGATTACCTGGATAAACGGGAGCATGTGATATTTACGGAACTCATAGAACCACGTCATAATAACGAACATGAGCACAAAGGCGACAATCTAAAGGCATAAAAGACGTAATGAACATTCGCAAACACCTGGTTACAGATGAATTTATAGAAGGGCGGCGAGAGTGCGCAGGCAGTTTTCGATCGCAGCACAGTGATTGCAATGAAGACATAGACAAGCAGGGAAACGAGAGAAACGAGTAGAAATGCGATGTCGTGTGTGGGCATCACAGCCAACGTGGTCGCATCCATCACTGAAACAGAAATACCGTACACGACGAGACATCAGTCCGAGATAGCTGAAGCCGTGCGTGAAATGAAATGAATTCGAGAGCGTTTGCGGATCTGCGTCGAATTGTGAAGTGTACACAATGAAACTATGACTACGTCAGAAGAAAACACACACACACAACGTTCCTGATATTATGACAGTGTGGCCAACATTGAGTCTGAAGTGCTAAAAGAATTAAAAAAAATATATCCCGGTCTTATTAGTGGAAAATATCCCGACCATAGTTACGCAAGACTCATTGACCGCGCGGTTGCTCGCTTACTTAGCGGTCTAATTTGATGCAAACAAGATTCATTCGCGATTCGATTGATGCAGATTATTTTTCAAGTTTTCATGAAAAACATCTGAACAACTCCGTTCTGATTTTCACAAGTTCTCACAGTAGCTGCGTAAAAATTGTGACAATCGTTCAAAAACTTGAATTGAATTTTCGTTTTCATGGTAGAAAAAGTTATTTGGAAATAGCTTTCTCCAGGTTTGAACTGGAGAATTTAGTTTTGAATTTGATATAGTGAAGTTTTTTGTTGATAAACGGCTCAAACGCTTACATTTTTTTCGTTTTTTTTTTTAAGTTTGGTTAGGAAAAACTAAATATACTTTGAAGCAAGAAAACGATGAACATAGTTTTTTTTTAAACAAAACTTTTAAATGTATCACAAAGGTACAGAAAATAACGTACTCTAATGAACTTCCTCTTTCTGACCAAAACTGACAGAATTTATATTTCCTAAAACAATGTAAGATAACACGGTTCAATTCACATCAGGTAGTGCAAATATCACAATACCAACCTGATTTCAGTGAAGCACAATTTTTCATCAATTTTTTTTCAGTCAAGTGTAAACTAATTCTGCAGTCCTGTTTCATCATTTACTTTTACGACACTTTGAAAAGATCAAGTATTCACAAACACACGACAAAATACAAAACAAAACACGTTCTCTTTGAGTTTTGGGGATAGAAAATGAAACATATCACTCAAAACAAAATAATCAACATAATTTAGTTTTCCCAACGGGAAACGTAATTGTTTACAATCTGCGAAACATTGCCAACACTACCGAAGACGCATAGATCTACACCTCGGGCCATGGATATCCCGAGGGTACAGACGTGCACAGGAGACAAGATACGGGCGGCGGCGGGGCTTTACGATGTGGGAGCTTGCGAAAGGGCGGAAGGCGGCGGCACGGACGAGACCCGGGGCGAGCGCGCGCCAAGAACACGAAGGGGTACATAAGCACGGAGGGGAGACCGGCAAGGCACGCATCTGCCAGACGACCATGAACGCCTTCTACTGCTTCGCCGCCATCCCGCCCACCTACCAGGTGAGACATACTTCTCCACCCCAACCAACTATCTAGAGATGACGCTAGTTCTGGTTGCCTGTTGAGGATTGTAGACTCGTTTGTGGTTGTACGAATGCATATTCAGCTTGTATTTCGGTAATTCATAGATTGCGTTTCTTGAGACGTATTTCTCTAAATGTGAAAAACAACCTACAATAGAATGGCTGTTACGCTACAATTACATAGTTACGCATAATGTGACACTGAAGCTCATGTTTGCAGTGCGCTGCTTTCGTTTACGCTCCCGTTTCGGCTGTGGGCTACGCTACCTACGACTATCAGACCTACTTCCAACCGCCCTCCACCATCCAGGTACGTCTTCCCTCTTTCTCTCCCCTCTACCTTCTCTCTCTCTCTTTCTCTCTCTCTTCTCTCTCACTCTCTCTCTCTCTTTGTCGCAATCTCTCACACACTCACTGTATGACTCTCTCTTTCTCTCCTTCTCTCTCTCTCTCTCTTTCTCTCTCTCTCTCTCACTCTCTCTCTCTCTCTCTGTATGCCTCTCTATTTCTCCCCTCACCGCGTTCCTTGCAGCCCCCTCCCCTCGGCCACTTTCCTCCGTGCTCGCCTCCGACCCTCTACTCTCCCACCACCTTCTCCTACACTCGCTACCCGCCCGTATACAGTCCCGTCGCGTGCCAATCCCCGGTCCACTCCCCGCAGTACCCCGTGTCTGCCGTGCCGTCTTCCCGGTCGTCTCTCGCCTCCTCTCCCTCGCCGCCGCCCGCGTCTCCGTGGGGCGACTCGTACTGGTCGCTCTCCTCGCCCCGCCCTTCTCCCTCCTCCTCCCCTGTGCCGGAGGAGATCAACCGACTCGAGCAGTCCCTCCTCGCAGTCAAGAACCTCTGGAACTGAGCCGGTATCTCTTTCACTGGTCTCCCTTTGTGCGTTGTGATACTCGTCTTAATTTGACTGATGCGTGTTTGTGATGTGTTCATTTGTGATTGTAACATTTTATGACTTTCCGTATTACGCTGCAATGCAATAAACACGATTTCTCATACCGTTGAGAATGTGCAAACTGAATTATCTCTCCTCCTCTTTCATCAACCATATTCCAATCTGTCCCGTTCTCCCGTTCCAATTTATCTCGGGCTCACAGGCGAACACGTCAGCGTACGCGGACGATGGTGGTGTTTGCGTGGGCGGGAGTGGTGGTGGTGGTGGATAGTCGGGTGGCGCGCGGGCTGGCCGCAGTCACCACCATCGTCGGCGACACCGTCCCACACTTGCTCCGCTCCCGTCTCAACACCATCCGAACAGTGTCCGCCGCACAAGAACGGTACGCCTGCAATGGTCGTGGATATTCGCTCACCATCTTCATGGCACAATGTGGAATGTCAGGTATGACGTATGAATGAGAAAAAGCATTTTACCGGCACGTATGCGAGTAGCAGCGCATTGCTGAGCGATGCATGCAGAGATATTATCGGGAGGATCCAGAAGGTGTAGCCTGCATAAATGAATGAGTATGTTGTTATCAGAAATTACAGATAAGCGTATACTGCATGAAACCATACCACATATCGCATTCCTACCGACCTACCGTGTATGCTCCACATTTCGAAAGTGACAATTATCAGAGCCGTGAATGCCGGCAAAACGCCAAAGGAAAAAGTCAAAAAGGTCTGAAGAATATACAAAGCGAATAATACATGCATTCAAACGTCCCAACAAACCTGTATGATCATTCGGTTGAGAAATGCGCGATGAAAGTTGAGAGTCTGATGGCTAATCACCGACTTCATAGCTACCAGGGTGGTATAACATTGGCTGATCACAAAAGCGGCAAACGGACAGAACACCGACAGCATCGACTGAAATGCTCCATTATGAAATTTTTTCCACGAAAAACATTCACAAAAACACATGTTATGACTGGTAGATAGTCGTCAAAGGCGTAGAAACAATCAATACCATGCGCATCGTAAATATCGTGCAACTCAGGATAGGTCTGAGTGAGCAAGCGAATCATGTATGTTGTTGTGGTTTGCCACAGTATAAACAAACACACCTCCGAGAAGGAGTACAGTATGCGTATGATATCAAGTGGTTCGAATCGAACAGTCATGTATATTGTGAAAACAATTGAAGGTAGAATAACAGTGACATATGGGAAAGCTACCATGAACACTGTGCGGGCAACTGACCATGGAGCTTTCATTTGCAACATCTATGACGATTCAAACGATTCAAATGTGATTCAATAAATGCACCTTATATTTTATTGTATACATTTGAAGAAGGCTGCATCCAACCAACGACATCTGAACTAACAAAAAAATCTGAAAACTATCATAACACTTGAAAAAGATTGAATGTGTTTCACCAAAATGGCAAACATAGTAATATGAAAATTATGGCAGAGAAAATCACTTCCGACACCCATTGGCAACGGAAGAAATAGGGCCGGGTGCGAGATAAATAAGTGAACATCGAGGAAAAGAGACATCAGCTGCAATACAATTGAATGATCTTTCGCAAAGGGTTAGTGTACCTGAAAGTGGATTAGATGGATGTTTGCGCCCCTCTTTGCTACGCATATCATGGCAAATACGTTCCAGGGTGCAGTAAGAAATATGGAGCTGGAGAGAAACAAAGGAGTCCAGCGGTCTTCCACTATAGTCATGTTCGTCCACATCAACAACTGAAGCGAAATGTGATTTCGCAGTTCCTTCCTTTTTCGGCAACAATAATTTTTCGTAGTTTTGAAAAATACTTCGTTTATGATCTATGAAATTGTACCGCAAGATTGTATACTTCCTTCTCTCTCTCTCTCTCTCTCTCTTTCTTTCTCTCTTTCTCTCTTTCTCTCTCTCTCTCTCTCTCTCTCTCTCTCTTCTCTCTCTCTCCTCTCTTTCTCTTTCTCGTTTTCTTTATCTCTCCCTTTTCTCTGTCTCCATTTTCATCACTATCTTTATATTTCTCTGTCTCCTTTTCTCTCCTCCATCTCTCTTTCTTTTCCCTCTCTTCCTTTCTCTCCCCTCTTCCCTCTTCCTTGCTCTCCCTTTTTCCTCGCACATTTCTTATTGTCAAATCCGGTCGGGTGCATTTCTCGCACCGCAGGCCGTTGCCGCCACAACTTCTAGAATCGTCTAACGAGGAGTGTAGTAGGTGCCACACCCTCGGATTCGTACCAAAGTTCATAGTATACCTTAGTTAGGACCCTAGTCATCGATTTGTGGTGTCCGAATTTCCTAAACGAATGATACGTTTCCGGTACGTAAACGTACAGGGCTTGTTTTTCGTGTTCCTCTCACCTTACGCGGCGGTCAAAGACCGAGCCGTTGTGGCCTAGTGGCGAAAGCGTCTGCTTGCCAAACTGACCCTCTCGAGTTCGAATCCGCGCACATGCTTTTTGTTTTGCCAACACATTTCGTTGATTGTCTCGCTGTTCAATTACTGGTTGGTGAAAGTGACGAAAAGTATGACCGACTCGATGGTTTCTGTTCAAGAAGGACGGCTGTCAGGAACAGAGATGATCTACCGTGCCCATCAAGGTTGCCCTTCAACTCTGGGCAATATGGAGTTCACACCATCACACCATCACACCACCACACCACCACACAACCACGTAAGTAAGAAAAACGCTGGGGCCGCGCGGAGTAGCGGGTTCGACCCTGGGTAAACACGCAATGTTTTGTCAAAATGAAAACATCATTCAATGGATTCTGATCTTTGTCTAACAACCCTATGTCTTTTTTAAGAGTGGAACTCATTGGCAGACCCACTATAGGTTGTTATGAATGTTTTCGTTTTGTACTAATTCTAAATCATGTTTGCGGAATGAACATTTCACCTTTAAAACAGTTTTCTCAGATACACTCATCATCTTCATTTCAATAGTCTATAGGGACACGGAGGACGCATAAAAGACGGGTCCGTCGGGCGCTCGCTCATTCGAACATCTCTCTCTCTCTTCTCTGACCGCGCGCCTAGCCGTTGGCATACCGTGAGTGTTGCGCCCTCACATTAGACTACACTCGTGGCCCCTCCAGTTCACCCATCATCCCTGTCTCCCCCTCTCACTCAGTCTGCGATGGCGTCCGCGACTTCTGACTACTCTTCCGATGGATCCATCTCCCCTTCCACGTCATTCGATTCCCCCACTATCAAGTGGTCGACTGCCAAGTGGCTGGCAGACACGAAAGGAGTCACTCACTTCCTGACAAAAGAGGAGAAACAGAGCAGAGTGGAAAAGCAGCAGCGAGAGAGGTGCGTGGGCGTATTGATCGGGGAGCAATGTCCATGGACTTTGTAGTTTGATCATTGTAAGTAGTTTTGTTTGTAGTCTGATCGCAATCGTGTACTTTGATCATCATGATGTCATAGGTTTCTCGAGGGCGCACGTGCGAAAGAGTACGTTGTTGGGAGATGGGCTGGGCGTCATCCACGAATCGACATTTTGATATGGATGCTGCAAGCGGTGAGTACGGTAGATACAGTAATCTGGCACTCATCTCACTGAGAGAAGAAAAGAGAACTCGATTTGTGATATCGATTGATGTTCAGGTATTCGCGAATGGGCCGCGAAGTGCGAGTTCTATCGAAAGAGAAGCAGTGATGTGGGCAAGCTATTATCAGGTGGGTCCCCTTCTCTACCTTCTCTCTCTCTCCCTCCCCCTTCTCTCTCTCTCTCTCACTCTCTCTCACTCTCTCTCTCTCCTCTCTCTTATTGTCCCTTGTCAGGTCGACCTCCCCCTTCTCGGGTTTCTCCCCGGTCGGTTCGCCCTTCAACTCATAAATGAGGGATTCATAGTCATTGACCGAATGGGATTCGATCCTCAGGTACCTTATCATTTTCATAACTCAGATTTCGTAAAATAAGCCCTCAAATGAATTCCACTTTTTCTACGAGAAGCATTAGGGTGGGCACAACGATCAGAAATCAGAACCCTTCGGATGATATTTTTAATTTGACAAAATATTTCGTGGACGCCCAAGTTCGATCCCGCGGACCGCTGCTTGCTAAGCGAGCGCGTTACCACTTTCCCACGTGGTGATGTGGGAGAATCAGTGAAGTAGAGATACGAACGGCATTAACAAATATGCTGCGCACTTCGTTCAGTATACGGCATGTTCAAAATCCACGATAATGTTTTCATCGAAAAATCCTGAGCTATAGTTAGACTCAGGAGGATAGTTGGGGGCGTTGTGCATTTTACTACAGAAATGAAGATACTCATTTTCCGTGCGGGACCACACACGGCCGGTGACAATGATCTCGTACTCCTCCAATTGCAACGAGAAATTACCATGCGCTTTTGATATTGCAGCCTGCGAGATCATTTTCACCGGTGTCCCGCGTGGAAAATTAGTACCTTCATTTCTGTAGTCAAATGCACAAAGCCCCCAACTATTCCCCTGAATATAACTATAAGTGCGAGCCAGTTAGAGTGCAGTTTGGTTTTTACGGTCTATATCTGTGAGTACCGTACTGAACAGTATTGTTACCGTATTCCGTTGAGGTTTCGGTGCATCCGGCAGTGACTTCTGTCCGCGTGGTTCGAGTTGTAAGCAGGAGTGGACTGAGCGAGAGGGTATACCGGTACATGAAGAGTCTACAAACGGGTACTCAACACTGGGACAGCGTCACAGCAATCATAGTGAGTCTCTCCCTCTCTCCCTCTCTCTCTCTCTCCCTCCCTCCCTCTCCTTCTCCCTCCCTCCCTCTCTCTTTCTCTTTTTCTTTCTCTCTCTCTCTCTCTCTCTCTCTCTCTCTTTCTCTCACCCTCTCTCTTTCAGCGCACCGAAACCAAGTCTCGTCTGTCCGTCTCTCACATCTACTCTGCTGTTTCTTCTTTTCCCGAGGTATTCGAGTGTGGAACCATGCTGAAACTCCGCCCGGTGCCCCAAGACGCGATCATTGTGTGCGAATAGTCGCAAGCGACCGCTATTTGTCCCGTTTTGCCTAGTCAACGTATAACCACATTAATGTAATATATTCCCACTGTGAAACAGTTGTCAAGCTTTATATTTGTGTTGTGAATATCCAGTATTGTTGAAATTGTTTCATATCGTAGCATATGAACTTCGAAAACAGCACATGCGATATGTATAACGTGTATTTTATAAATTTTCATTTTTTATGAATAGTATTACGATTCGATACATATTCTATTTCATATAAGTTTAACTTTAATTACCGCATTGGCTAATACATTTGTGAGCAGTCTAATCAGAATACACATTGTAACTTTGCCGCTTAGGTTCACCAATTTAATCACGAATAATCGTTTCTCTAAACGTTCAGTCATACCAGATGCATTCAGTCTGTCCTACTGATGAACATATATTAAATTTATTAGACACACGTTGTGACTCATGAAAAACAAACGTTACAAACAGCTATTCAAAACACTGTAATTAATATATCCCGTTTATCTGCTCTCCAGCTTGCGTTTCTTCATTGCTGCGTGCGACGCCTGAGCAGCCTTCCTCTTCTTCTGCAAAAAGACGGAGATAGAAAAGACTTTGGAAAATGAGTGGTACCTGTCTGAACGCGTCTATCCACCCCTTCAACTGAGGGTGTGTGGGGTGCACCCTCTGCACTGCCCGCACCAGCTTCTGCGGCGGCTCTCTTCCGGGGAAACACACAGACAGCAGACGCACGCACTCCAGCACCATCTACAATGTACTCGTACGTGTCTGTCTGCGTGTATGCTGCGTACCTCCTTGTTGTTTCCATCGAACGCGTGGTCGATGATTGCGGCCCTGCACTTGAGAGAGTGCGCCTGCATGCTGTTGAAACCTGCAAATCACGAATGATGTGCCGTGACATCCCTGACTCTGCTGAACATCGTCATGCACATGAGAGCTTCAAAGTATTTTAAACAAATGTGAAACAGACAAGAAACACTAACGATTGGTCTTCATGTCGCACTGTGTGCAGTGGAAGCGGTAGCCGTGCGTGGCCTCGTCAATGTGGAAGCATGCGTGGATGAAGACCTTGTGGTGGTGGCCCAAGCCAGCAGGCGCGATCAACTCCTTCCCACACATCTGAGATTAGCGAGATGATAAGGGTGTTCCAAATAAAAACGCAACACACAGAATGTGCCCACCTGACAGGTGCAGGTGTCGGTGTTCTCCTGGTCTTCCTCCTTCTTCACGTGCAGTCTTATCGCAGCCTCCAGAAACGCCGGTCTCTTCTGTGCTGGGAAGCACTCGGAGAACACCAGAGCACACGCAGCGATGTACTGTAACAATCATCATTCACATTGACGTTTCTCAACACGGTGGTAAAAATGTGTGTAGTACGATCAAAATCTCACTTCAGGATTGGTGGCATCCTTGGCGCGATCGATCGTCTTATGCCCGGAACCAATCTTGTGCTTGTAGCGGGCTTTGAAGTCTGAAATATATGAGTGAGAGAGAGGGAGAGGAGGAGAGTGAGAGAAGGTTAGAAAGGAGGAGTGAGTGGATAGTGGGAGAGAGTCAGAGGGAGTGAGAGATAGTGAGAAAGAGAGAGAGAGACGAACGGTTGGTGTGATAGTCGCACTGTGTGCAGCTGAAGCGAGTGGGCAGTCCCTCTGGCAGATGGACGACCGAGTGCCGGAAGAAGTCCTGTTCCGTTCGCAGGATCAAAGCACACTTCTGCATAGTTCAGATGTGACAGTTACAATGCGGCATTTGATTTTGCTACAAAAGTAGGAGCCCCCCAAAGCTATGTAGATGTTTGACACATATAGCCTAGGGTCAGCTCAACATTTGCCACGCTGTACATTTTCTGTTATGTTACTATGTCTCTAATATCTGATAAAGATTATTAAAAAATGATGTTGTCATTGTGAGGCGAATGTCTTCCGTCGTTCCGGATAATTACAATCGATACAATTGTTCTACTCGCCTGGCACTCGTCCTTCCTCTCCTCCCTCTCCTGTTTGATCGTCGCGTACTCTTTCTTTGCCTGTGCGCCCTTCTCTGACACTCTCTTCACGCGAGAGAACGAAGGGGGCGGGGATTCGGATGGGAAACAGAGCGAGAAGGCAGAAGCACATGCGGTGAGGTACTGGAATAGGAGTTGCGAGAGACAGAGAAGAAGGAGAAAGAGAGAGGAGGGGGGGGGAGATAAGTAGAGAGAGAGAGAGAGTACCTTCAGTTCCTCAGTGCTCTTGCATCGATCGGTCATCTCATGTCCGGTCGCCTTCTGATGCTTGTCGACACAGTGACGCACTGAAACGATCAAAAAATGACGATGGAAAACCAAGGAGGCAATGAACAAAGAATGACTTATAAACAAATATACTGACTGTTAGTCTGATCCTCGCAGTGCTGGCAGTGATATCGTAGCTGCCCCTCCACGTGGTATGCAGTCACGTGCTCGAACAGCTTCCCGTTCTTGGTCTGACTGTCCACACTGTAGTCGCACTGCTGGAATGGGCAAAGAGAGGGTGAGTGACATCGGACAGCGAAGACACAATGACGATATAGCATACCGTGCACTGTATTCTTCCGATCGCAGTCAGCCTCTCTTCCTCCTCGATCATTCGACGCTCGTTCGGATGCAGGGCGGGAGCGGTAGAGTCGCACGACTTCTGCAACGCGTTTTCAAATCTAGACTGATAACCTGATTCAGCATCGCTTTTCATCACTTGCTCACCAGATGCTGTATCTTCTCCAGCTGCGATGCGAGAGTGTCCGGGAGAGGCATAGTGGGAAAGCACATTGCAAAGACGCGCGCGCTTTCGCGAACGAACTGAATGTGAATGTAATCGTGTTCATATATGCATATTATCTGTTAAAAAGTACTTGCGTAAAGATATTAAGTTTGTCTTGACCCAATTCAACAAAAGCGCATGCATAAAACGTTTACAAATACTAACACAAACCTGCGCCTCTCTCTTCCCCTCTCTCTCTCTCTCTCTCTCTCTCTCTCTCTAATATGGACGTATGACGTTATTCATTTGTATTGTTATATTTCATCTGTTAGTGTCCACTGTCCGTTATGCGCAGGTTTGTGTTAGTATTTGTAAACGTTTTATGCATGCGCTTTTGTTGAATTGGGTCAAGACAAACTTAATATCTTTACGCAAGTACTTTTTAACAGATAATATATGTGCTTTTGTTGAATTTCATAGAAATTTCTTCTGTTTCTGATTCCCAAGCTCTGTCGTTAATTTCTCTGCGCGCCCTGCTCGCCTGCCGGGAGAGAGCTAGCCAGAATGACGGGAGCCCAAAACAACGCAAACCCGGCGCGAATTAGACGCTGGCGGCGGCGAGGCGAACTACACTCAAAGTGCTAGTTGGAGAGCACGCGCAGAAAACGCCGAGAGAGTACGCTTTCGGCAGAGAGTCAGCGTTACCGGACACGACTTCCACCCACCCACCCACCCACCCACCCACCCACCCACCCACCCACACGCTGGCCTCTCACCTCATGGGTGCGCGAGATCGCTCATAACTTCTTTCGGAGAAAAGATACAAAGATGCCATCAATTAGTGATATGGCCTACGGAACCGTGCGAATCTAACTAACATAAATTGGATAAGTTCGCATTCCTGCTAACATGATTTTTGGATATCGCTTCTTGAAAATTCTGGCGCGAGCCCTATCCTAAGCCAAAAGAGAGGGCGCTGCGCGCCCTCTCTAATATGCACACGTGTTACCTGTGGTCGGACTGCGTACTTGCACAGGTCGATCGGTCGGTGTGCCAGTCTATGCGTGTGACTGAACATCGAAGAGTGACCTGCAATAGGACACGCTATTCGTCATAATGGTTATAGCATAGAATCGCATGACTGACCATTACACGAGTAGTCGCAGTCCTTGCAGTGCATCCGTGCGCCATGCTCGGGGCTGATGTGATTGCACGAGTGATCAAACATAAGATGAATGTGAGACTTCTCCGTCTTCAGATTCAGCTGCTTCATACAGTACTGCAAAACAGAAAATGAAAGCAATAGGAGTAATACTAAATGTCCACCAACCTGGCATTGTATTCCTTGTCCTGTCGTATCATCCGCTTCTTCCGGTACTCCCTGCAGTCTGCGCACCACTCTGCAGCGACTGAAACGACAATGTTAGGCCTTCCCCCAACATCCTGAGTTCACCTGAGTAGGTCGTGTGCCTTGACTTCTGGATAGCATTGCTGCATCACGCGAGCCGTTTCCAATAGAAACTGAAACACATTGCAATGCAGTAGATGTTAGTATCTTTTTCCTCTTTCTGACCCTTGCCGACTAGCAAACTACAGTACCCAGGTACCCACCTCTCCTCCCTCGACCTCGTTCCCTCTGTCGAGAAACGTGTGCTGCTTCTCCTTCTTATGCAGACGCACGTGTTGCACGTCTACAAAAAGATGTTACTGTATATAACTGTACTGATGGTATTGCAATACGGTAGGTACTAGTGAGAATGAATGTATTGCGTGTTACTCACTGGGTGTCTTGAATTCGCAGTCATTGCAGTGATAGCGCACTCCGAACTGTTTTCTGTCGATGTGGCTGGTAGCGTGTCCGATGAGTCCCCATGTGAGAGAGCGCTGCGACTTGGACTGTCGGCGAGACTTGCACACCTAGAATAGAAGAGATACATAGCGAGTGGAATCTATTTGTCAATGAGAAGACCCGATGTGATAGTGAGAAACCTTACTCACTCGACACACGTGGACAACCTTGGCGTCGCTCAGCTCCTTATTGGGATTCTTGTGGGTGGCTGGCCTGACAGGCTTCTGCAAGGTGACGCATATTGTTTTCTTCTTAGAATAGTTTATTCGCGGCGGTAGCGCAGTGGATGTGTGCGCGGCTCTCAATCGAAAGGTCACGGGTTCGATGCCGCCCGTGGGCCGAAAGAAGTTCCGCTACCGCGGTGGGTTGGCGACCACCCTGACACGTTGTCAGCCGCTAGCCAGAAGACACACCGTCATCGTGGATTCTCATTGCTGGTTTTCTAGAACCATAACATCTAGTACTCTACTGCTGTCCCTCCATTGTCATTGTTCACAGGCATTTCGTTCATAAGTTGTAGATGCGAATGGATTTGATTCGTGATCCGAGACTACTCCCCCGTACTTTCTCCTTATTCAAGCTTCCTATTCAAGCATACCTTCTTGGACGAGAAGATGCTAAAAACGCGGTCTTTGCTCTCGCTGTTCTCCTGGAAAAAAAATGAAAATTATTTTTGGAAATGATGGGTGGGGAGAGTACCTCATATTCCGACTCGCTCTCCTCTTCCGGATCCTCCTCACTGTCCGTATCCAAAACCACGTCTTGCCACGCACTAGCCTCAACCCGTTTCGGTGTCTGGAAAAGGCGACTGAAATACTTTTTGACTTTCTCTGGTGCACGTACCTTGATCGCACTCCTGATCTGCAGTCGTCGCAGTGTCCTTCCATACGCCACTTGGCTCACACAGGCTGGGGCGAGACCGAGAGATGCAAGGAACTGGAGGGGATAGATAGATACAACGGCTGCTGGAACACAACAAACCTCCAAGTCCTCATTCTCCTCCTCTTCGGATGGCATAGCTGTGACGACAAAGCGCGGCATTCGAATTGGAATGCTCACACAATGAGCGACACAGTGAGAGAGTGAGAGAATGAGAGTGGTGAGCAATCGATCGGGTAAGCGATAGCAGACTGTGCGGGGCGGGTAGACATAGGATGGAAGAGTGTAGATAGGGTGAGCCGATGGCACAACACTCATCTCTCCCACCAGCCCCCGGGCAAAGCAGATACAGCGGTATGGAGTGGTAATGAAAGTTTATGTAACAACGACCTAATATGTAACTGTTGTGAATCGAAACGGATTATTACTACAAAACAGAAAAAAAAATTCACTTCAATATAAGAAGCAGTTATACAGAACGGCAGACGATGAATGCATCTACGGGTTCCTTTCGGAGGGCGATGTAGGGATGAGTATGGAAGACATCAGGGAAAGAACGAACAGCAGACTCGATGTGAGAGAGACAGAGGCCACGCTGCTTCGTGCGAGAACGCTGAAAGAAAATCAGATGAGGGTAAGAGGGGGATGGATAGGGGGAGCGAATAAAGAGAGAGAGAGAGAGAGAGAGAGAGAGAGAGAGAGAGAGAGAGAAGAGAGAGAAAGAGAGAGAAAGAGAGAGAAAGAGAGAGAAAGAGAGAGAAAGAGAGAGAAAGAGAGAGAGAGAGAAAGAGAGAGAGAGAAAGAGAGAGAGAAAGAGAGAGAAAGAGAGAGAAAGAGAGAGAGAGAAAGAGAGAAAGAGAGAAAGAGAGAGAAAGAGAGAGAGAAAGAAAGAGGAAGAGAGAGGAAGGGAGAGGAAGGGAGAGGAAGAAAGAGGAAGAAAGAGGAAGGGAGAGGAAGAGAGAGGAAGAGAGAGGAAGAGAGAGGAAGAGAGAGAGAGAGAGACTTACCATGACTACTAGAACTTGATTCCACTCCTGACAGGAATACCAGAGACTGTTGAGGTATTGATGTATTCTCTCTGCCAATCCACTTCGACTCCTCACGTGCAAGAGACGGACAGTCGACAGGGCAGGATGAAGAGTCGTCTACAATGGGAACAGAAGATAAAAAGCTCAGAGGCTCTTTGATAATGGAGAGAAATATTGTAGATGACCATGAAGACATACCGCGTTGTTCCCATCGATATCAATGACTCCTTCACTAATTAGATGATTTGTAGATTGGATTCCGAGAGAAGGTAGCTCGATCTACAAAATTAAATAGTCACTCGTTTTGGTCTTGCGATTGTATGGTTTTCACCTCATGTGTATCGGACCATCGAACCGCCGCAGCTTCCACATCGTAGGCAGATAGGGGACCATTGGAATAGATCTAAATGAATGCATGGATTGTTGTGAAAGACATTACTCACCGATTGCAGCATCCAAACCAGGTTTCCGAGATGAGGATACGTCTTCTCCCACCTTTCGATAATGAACCGTTTGGCATCCACGCACCTATCGAAACTGGAATGAATGAATGGATGAACGAAAAACACAAATCTCACTCACCTCTCCTGCTCTCGGGTCTTTCTCTGATCCTCAGTGAGCAATTCATCTACTCCTTTTGTATCAGCGAGGTGAGACGCAGTGCTCCATTTGGAAGGACCAGAAGGAGATGGATGGAAGGTCGGGGGAGGGGAAGACTCGAGTGGTCCGTCGAATGAAGCAGGCGACAGGCAGATGGAACAATCGGAGGAACATTCGGATTCGCAAGAAGGAGAAGACGACATTTGGGGGTGAGAAACCAAACGTGTTGTGTGTTGTTCGTTGTGTGTTGTGCGAGGCGAGATCGCTTATGTATTTCGAAATCGAAACACTGGTGGCAAAAATGAAGATGAGGTCAAGGGAGTTATCTTCACCTCTTCAAGTCTAATTATCTCATAATGTCTAATTAACTAATCAACATAATTTATTTCACAGATACGTTTTACAAACACAATATTGTCACTCGCTTCGGCATAGAACAATTCAGACAAACGAGAATCATCACAAATCTACTCTCTCGGCAACTGTTAGTTTAGTGATTTAGTTACAAACTCGTGGTCATTCGTTCACTTGGAAAAACGCGACTTATCGCGGTCGCTTGCGACTAATCGCACACAATGATCGCGTCTTGGGGAATCGGGCGGAGTTTCAGCATGGTTCCACACTCGAATACCTCGGGAAAAGAAGAAACAGCAGAGTAGATGTGAGAGACGGACAGACGAGACTTGGTTTCGGTGCGCTGAAAGAGAGAGGGTGAGAGAGAGCGAGAGAGAGGGGGAGAAAGGGAGATATGGGGGAAGAGAGAGAGAGAAAGAGAGAAAAAGAAAGAAAGAGAGAGAGAGAGAGAGAGAGACTCACAATAATTGCTGTGACGCTGTCCCAGTGTTGAGTACCCGTCTGTAGACTCTTCATGTACCGGTATACCCTCTCGCTCAGTCCACTCCTGCTTACAACTCGAACCACGCGGACACAAGTCACTGCCGGATGCACCGAAACCTCAACGGAATACGGTAACAATACTGTTCAGTATGGTAATCGAAGATCTATATCGTGAGAACCAAACTGCACAATAAAAGCTGAGTTATAAATATGATAAGGTACCTGGGGAACAAAGCCCATTCGGTCAATCGCGATGAATCCTTCATTGAGAAGTTGGAGAGCGAGACGACCGGGGAGAAATCCGAGAAGAGAGAGGTCGACCTGACAAGGGTGCAATGATGGAAAGAGAGAGGGAGAGAGAAAGAGAGAGAGAGAGAGAGAGAGAGAGAGAGAGCGAGAGAGGGGGGGGGAGTAACTCACCTGATGATAGCTTGCCCACATCCCTGCTTCTTTTTCGATATCATTCGCACTTCGCGGCCCATTCGCGAATACCTGAACATCAATCGATATCACAAGTCAATTCCTCTCTTCTTCTCCGAGTGAGATGAGAGATGAGTACCATATTACTGTATCTACCGTACTCTCCAAAATACTGTATCTACCGTACTCTCCAGATTACTGTATCTACCGTACCTTCCAGAGTACTGTATCTACCGTACCCTCCAAATTACCATCTACCGTACTCACCGCCTGTAGCATCCATATCACAATGTCGATTTGTGGATGACGCCCAGCCCATCTCCCAACAACGTACTCTTTCGCACGTGCGCCCTCGAGAAACCTATGACATCATGATGATCAAAGTACACGGTTGCGATCAGACTACAAACAAGACTACTCGCAACAAGATCAAACTACAAAGTCCATGGACATTGCTCCCCGATCAATACGCCCACGCACCTCTCTCGCTGCTGCTTTTCCACTCTGTTCTGTTTCTCCTCTTTTGTCAGGAAGCGAGTGACTCCTTTCGTGTCTGCCAGCCACTTGGCAGTCGACCACTTGATAGTGGGGGAATCGAAGGAAGTGGAAGGGGAGATGGATCCATCGGAAGAGTAGTCAGAAGTCGCGGACGCCATCGCAGACTGAGTGAGAGGGGGAGACAGGGATGATGGGTGAACTGGAGGGGCCACGAGTGTAGTCTAATGTGAGGGCGCAACACTCACGGTATGCCAACGGCTAGGCGCGCGGTCAGAGAAGAGAGAGAGAGAGAGGTGATCGAATGAGCGAGCGCCCGACGGACCCGTCTTTATATAGGCGGGCCTCCCGGCCCCGTACGCTATTCAAACTAAGATGGTGAGTGTAGAATAAACGCGTAATGTATTCAGGTATAGTGGCTCTTCCGTTTTGGCGGTAGGCAAGCTGGGAATCGTCATTATTTTATTATGCACATGCACATACATTATGAGTCGAACAGTTGCTATCGAGTTCATTGCGCGCTATCTAAACCGGTGGACCGGTGTCCTTTCTGAGAGAAATTCATGGAAATGATATGCAAAATTACTCATAGGCGCGCGGTCATCATCTTCAGGATTCGAGATCGAATTGAGTTGAACTTGATTTGGAAATAACTTCCTTCAAAGTTGATGAAATCATACAAAAAATTCATGAGAGGTGCATCGATACCATAGCAACAACTCTATGATCTCAGTTTTTGAAATTTGGTGTTTATCATAAAGTTGTTTAGTAAATTGTGGAGGGAGTGAGGCGCATTTACATCTCATCTGTCTTCGTCATTTCTTCGGTCGAAGATAATTCGCCTACCGCCAAAACGGGGACTCACAATATTCCCGTTATAAAGATGATCCAATCGAAAAATATCGATTGATATCGATCGATTGTCGCACAGAACTTCAATTGTAGTGAGCTAGTAAGGCAAACTATATACTACACGATCGATCGACGCAGGAAAGTCAGAGTCAGACGTATATTTAACGACTCCGGAGTCCGGAGGAGTCGTTGAAACGTGACGTCACAATCGCAACAATGTGAAAGGAGGCATCTAATAGGGTCGACATCTTGGTGAGCTACTACTGATGGGTGATACAGTTCAGCGATAGAGGATAGTGGTGGATGATCTTGTAATTAGATAACTGGCCGATACTTCGATAATGCATCCATTCCGTGAGAGTATCATGGTAGACGCGTAGATGATAGAGACATAGAGAATCTCTGGGTGTTTCTTTGCTTTCAGTCGCATGCAACTCCTCGTGGATGTAGTTGTACTTGAAAAAGTAGCGGAGGAAAAGAGGGAAAGGAGTGGAGGGAAGGAGTGGAGGGAAGGAGTGGAGGGAAGGAGTGGAGGGAAGGAGTGGAGGGAAGGAGTGGAGGGAAGGAGTGGAGGGAAGGAGTGGAGGGAAGGAGTGGAGGGAAGGTCTACACGATGAAAGTGGAGTGTATGGTGTGTATGGTTCGCTTGACTGGCAGAGAGAGAACTCGACGGACACTTCTCCGGATCTCCGCGTTCGCACACAGAAGAGTCCACGGCTGCAGACACAGCATACCATTCAGCACGTAGAACCTAGAACCACATGCACCTCTCTCATTCCTTTCTCTCTCTCTCTCTCTCTCTCTCTCTCTCTCTCTCTCTCTCTCCCTTTCTCCCCTACCATATCTCTACGATGTATTGATGCATCTCTTCATATTCATTGATGTCGGTCCATATTTGTATAGCTATTCGAATGGATTCTGCGAGAAGCGGGAGGGAGAGGAACACGGATGAGAGAAGGATGTTCCTTTCCACGGACGATGCGAAGTGAGATTTGTGGAACTGCACAGACATAGCATACATCTGCTCCCACCTACCTGCTTCCTGGAAAAGACGCCCGCCGCGATGTACAACGCCAGACATATACTACCAATGCCAAGTGAAACCGTGATCGCTTCGACTTTATGAATCTGAAAAGGTAACGATTCACACGCTATACGCTAATGTAAGCGTTGAACTGAACGACTCACTAATCCAATCACATTAGTCAATCTAAGAAGAAGTATCCCGTCAGGAGATAGTTCAAACGAAACATCGAAGTCGACAAAAACGTAAATAGCGAGATTGAAAATCGCGGGGCCTAGCCACAACACCGCAACGAGTACATGAATGGAATAGGACGGCCAGATCTGAAATAATCCATTCTCTTCACGATGATTCGTTCTGTTCTCACGTTAGTTCTTGCTGGAAATACGCAAATCAGGAAAGTGTGTATAGAAAATGGCAGATTGCTCGAATACATTATCACTCGAGAGGTGCCCAAACAGTAGTAAGTAAAGTAGGTAAGTGAACATGGGGAAGTGGGCTGCAAATTGAAAACAAAGTATGACACTAAAAAAGTTCCATACCTTGAAAAACGGTAATATCTCATATCGTCTGAACTCGATGAAAATCACAGCAACAACAAAGCAAACAATGTCCGCACACAACTGGAACAATACAAAAAATAATAATATTCAATCTCCAGTTTACCTGATTGAGTAGAAACTTGTAGAATGGTGAAGATTGCGTGAATTTCTTTTGTCCTCTGGATTTGATCATGATGAAAGTAATTACAATATAAGTGCATAACGAAATGGTCGACGAAAAAATGATTGCAACTTCTTTTGGTGAAATTTGAGACATAGTCCAAGTGAATGTGTCAACGTGACGATACTCTGCTATGAGAGACACTGACTATGCTTGAGGCCCCAAGGGACACCGATAAAATTGATGAAATAATTTAATTGAGTTGATTGCTCGTATTAGTAAGTGGCTCCGAAAATGAAAAATCAAACGCACACTGTTTTCATCGTCACAGAAGAAAGCATCAGTTTGAGGAGATACAAAGAAAGAGAAAACGTTTCGAGCGATTGCTGTCTGCAAGTGTGTTAATGTGTGATTGATCGCTGTTTTCCTGTTTTCATAACTGGTATTTTCTTGAGAAATGCTGTGAAAAAAATTATGTTTTGTCTCTTTTTCACTTCATTAGACTTCTCACAAGAACATACCGCTTTGAATTTTGTGGGTAAGATACGACTGCCAAAATAGCGCGCAGAGTGGCCGGAAATAGAAACCGATCTGCTGATCGTTTTTGATCACCGCGAGCACGTGAAACTTTTGTTCAACCTACCGACACAACCTTATAGAGCATCTTTGAAAACCATTATGTGCTCACGCTCAGCTCCTAGATCCCATATCTGCCCTGAAATCGTCCGATTCTTACGCGGAACGTGTCAGTGTGTTATCAAAAAGAAAGGTCAAGACACCTCTTCAAAAAGAAAGCTGGAACAAACATTTTATGTCACCTATAACGCACATACACTGACAATTGTCTGCAAGATAATAATAATAATATTTATTACCGCGTATACTATATAGATGAACACAGGACAAACACATAAATAGAGTGAATACGGCATTGGAAAATAAATAAACACAAACATAGGATAAAACAGATAACACAGGTTCCCAAATCAGCACTCATCTAATTTTGGACGGAGGGAACAAATGGGGGTTATCTGGGAGGTGCGATTTCACTGTTTGATGTTTCGCAGATAATATAACTTCACAAATGATGTGATCGAGGAAATTCTAAGCGAGGAAAACTAGGATGTGGATAGTTGAAAAATCTCAATTACAGTTGAACTGATTATGTGGCTGTTTTTGCTTTTTCTCAACTTTCCGTCCGTTTTTTCGTCTCTCTTCACAGTCTTATAGCGACACTGTTGCTTCTGGATATGTTGTGTTGTGTTGTGTTGAGGGTGGCTGGAGTGCTCTTTCTGCTCGCATCGGACTGGTCAGAGAACAGCCTGCCGACACAGCGCCGGATCTCCCCGTTCGTGTACAACAGAATCCACGGCTGCGACGAGACCATCACACAGAACAGATAGAACCTGAACCACCACGTCAACACGCTTCACACGCCGCTTAGACGCTCTCTTTTGCCGCGTGATTTGGCGTTTCGGATTTTTTTTCGAAGACATGTCATGACGTATACCTTCAACAAGCATCACCAATCACCAACAAATCACCAGCATCACCAACAACACGTACGCATCCAAGGGACCACCGAATTTCGTATCGTTGGAACTCGCAGTAGGCGTACGTATTACTCTATTTTACCGTAACCATACCGTAATTTGCATTCCCATGTGCTAATTGATTCAAAATAAAGATTCTGATCCCGATTCTGAGAACCTTGTGTGTTGTGTTGTGCGGCATACAAATGTCGTGTTTTCTGTTCTGTTGCTATAATCACATTTTCTATTTGAATGAGCTTGATAGAAGCGTACCAGAACTCGATGGCATGGTAGTTCAGCTGATCCATGCCCTTCCAAAAGGCGTAAATCTGGACGCAACCTCTGTAATAGAAAAAAAAGTTGAGAGACAAGGGAGCGAGTTGCAGAGAGATGGGAGAGTGGGGGGAGAATGAATAGTGTGTGCACCTGGCCGTTTCGAGTAGCAACGGGAGGGAGAGGAAAGCGGACGAGACGAGAATGTTCTGCGCCACTATCGTCTTTTGCTTCGAGCACCGCAGCTGCTGACACGTTCGGTCGATGAGAGAACGAAAGAATCAATGCGGCTACTCACCAGCTTCCTACTCGACACTGCCGCCATAGCGTAGATGGGGAGGCAGAAAACAGAGATGGAGAGAGCTACGATGAGGTCTTGGAAACGGTTCACCTGAAACACAACGGCTGACAAACGCCGCTACTATCACAACAATGTGATTTTTCCCCACTGACTTTCGAAGCACTGTTCATAAACGTTTTGAAGGGAATTTTGAAGAAAAGACACGGCCTTTGAACTCTTTTCTCCTTGTTTCTCACCAATCCGATGACTCCACCGACGTGCAGTGAGAGTGTGTTTTCATGTGACAGCTCGAAGGACACCCTGTCACGCGCCAACACGCATATCAACATGTTCACAGCTATCGGCACGAGCCATAGCGTGCCGATCACGGACAGAGTCAGAGACACCGAGCACATCTCAACAGGTGGAATGAGGTGGAGAGAGAGAGAGAGAGAGAGAGAGAGAGAGACTTACATTCGGCTTGGTAGGATACATGCATACTAGCAGCGTGTGCACAGAGAACGGTAGGTAGGACAGGTAGGTGACGGACCGGAATGTGGTGATTGAGAAGTACACAGCCATGCCCCAGCCAGCATCGTCCACATGAAAACACACTCTCGATTCACGGACGATCTTTCACTACGCTCACAGCTACGGGTAATCACTTCGGGAATAGCCGAGCATGTGCGATTGAAACATTGAAATGGATTACCTGGATAAACGGGAGCATGTGATATTTCCGGAACTCATAGAACCACGTCATTATAACGAACATGAGCACAAAGGCGACAATCTAAAGGCATAAAAGACGTTATCAACATTTGCAAACACCTGGTTACAGATGAATTTATAGAAGGGCGGCGAGAGTGCGCAGGCAGTTTTCGATCGCAGCACAGTGATTGCAATGAAGACATAGACAACCAGGGAAACGAGAGAAACGAGTAGAAATGCGATGTCGTGTGTGGGCATCACAGCCAACGTGGTCGTATCCATCACTGAAACAGAAATACCGTACACGACGAGACACGAGAGATAGCTGAAGCCGAGCGTAAAATGAAATGAATTCGAGAGCGTTTGCGGATCTGCGTCGAATTGTGAAGTGTACACAATGAAACTATGACTACGTCAGAAGAAAACACACACAACGTTTTTGATATTATGATAGTGTGGCCAACATTGAGTCTGAAGTGCTAAAAGAATAAAAAAATATATCCCGGTCTTATTAGTGAGAAATATCCCGACCATAGTTACGCAAGACTCATTGACCGCGCGGTTGCTCGCTTAGCGGTCTAATTTGATGCAAATAAGATTCATTCGCGATTCGATTGATGCAGATTATTTTTCAAGTTTTCATGAAAAATATCTGAACAACTCCGTCCTGATTTTTACAAGTTCTCACAGTAGCTGCGTAAAAATTGTAACAATCGTTCAAAAACTTAAATTGAATTTTCGTTGTCATGGTAGAAAAAGTAAATTGGAAATAGCTTTCATTTTTTTCGTTTTTTTTTTAAATTTGGTTAGGAAAAACTAAACATACTTTAAAGCAAGAAAACGATAAACATAGTTTTGTAACAAAACTTTTAAATGTATCACAAAGGTACAGAAAAGAACGTACTCTAATGAACTTCCTCTTTCTGACCAAAACTGACAGAATTTATATTTCCTAAAACAATGTAAGATAACACGGTTCAATTCACATCAGGTAGTGCAAATATCACAATACCAACCTGATTTCACTGAAGCACATTTTTTCATCATTTTTTCAGTCAAGTGTAAACTAATTCTGCAACCCTGTTTCATCATTTACTTTTACGACACTTTGAAAAGATCAACTATTCACAAACACACGACAAAATACAAAACAAAACACGTTCTCTTTGAGTTCTGGGGATAGAAAATGAAACATATCACTCAAAACAAAACAATCAACCTAATTTAGTTTTCCCAACGGGAAACGTAATTGTTTACAATCTGCGAAACATTGCCAACACTACCGAAGACGCAAAGATCTACACCTCGGGCCATGGATATCCCGGGGGTACAGACGTGCACAGGAGACAAGATACGGGCGGCGGCGGGGCTTTACGAGGTGGGAGCTTCCGAAAGGGCGGAAGGCGGCGGCACGGACGAGACCCGGGGCGAGCGCGCGCCAAGAACGGGAAGGGGTACATAAGCACGGAGGGGAGACCGGCAAGGCACGCATCTGCCAGACGACCATGAACGCCTTCTACTGCTTCGCCGCCATCCCGCCCACCTACCAGGTGAGACAGACTTCTCCACCCCAACCAACTATCTAGATGACGCTAGTTCTGGTTGCCTGTTGAGGATTGTAGACTCGTTTGTGGCTGTACGAATGCATATTCAGCTTGTATTTCGGTAATTCATAGATTGCGTTTCTTGAGACGTACTTCTCTAAATGTGAAAAACAACCTACAATAGAATTGCTGTTACGCTACAATTACATAGTTACGCATAATGTGACACTGAAGCTCATGTTTGCAGTGCGCTGCTTTCGTTTACGCTCCCGTGTCGGCTGTGGGCTACGCTACTTACGACTATCAAGCCTACTTCCAACCGCCCTCCACCATCCAGGTACGTCTTCCCTCTTTCTCTCCCCTCTACCCTCTCTTACTCTCTCTCTCTCTCTCTCTCTCTCTCTCTCTCTCTTTCTCTCACTCTCTCTCTCTCACTCTCACACACTCTCTCTCTCTCTCTTTGTCGCAATCTCTCACACACTCACTGTATGACTCTCTCTCTCTCTCTCTCTCTCTCTCTCTCTCTCTCTCTCTCTTTATGCCTCTCTATTTCTCCCCTCACCGCGTTCCTTGCAGCACCCTCCCCTTGGCCACTTCCCTCCGTGCTCCCCTCCGACCCTCTACTCTCCCACCACCTTCTCCTACACTCGCTACCCGCCCGGATACAGTCCCGTCATGTACCAGTCCCCGGTCTACCCTCCGCATTACTCCGTGTCTGCCGTGCAGTCTTCCCCGTCGTCTCTCGCCTCCTCTCCCTCCCCGCCGCCCGCGTCTCCGTGGGGCGACTCGTACTGGTCCCTCTCCTCCCCCCGCCCTTCTCCCTCCTCCTCCCCTGTGCCGGAGGAGATCAACCGACTCGAGCAGTCCCTTCTCGCAACCAAGAACCTCTGGAACTGAGCCGGTATCTCTTTCATTGGTCTCTCTTTATGCTTTGTGATACTCGTCTTAATTTGACTGATGCGTGTTTGTGATGTGTTCATTTGTGATTGTCCATGCATATGTACAATGATTGTACCATTTTATGACTTTTCGTATTACGCTGCAATGCAATAAACACGATTTCTCATACCGTTGAGAAAGTGCAAACTGAAATATATCTCCTCCTCTTTCATCAACCATATTCAAATCTGTCCCGTTCTCCCGTTCCAATTTATCTCCCCTGTCGGAAACGCGCATTTCCCCGGTGCACATCTCTCTCCTTTCCTTGTATCTTGTCCTTTTCGCGCACTCTCTCGTATAATGATCACATCATCCTGTCAACACATCCCTGGATGTCCGCACTCTGCCCGCATCCACACCTTATCCCCGCGAGAGACTGTGGTGATGAGAGAGACTGCAGACGCATCCACCGTATCCCGCTGTCCGTTGAGGTCACGGATGCTGGCCGGCTGCCAGATCGCCCGGCGGCACGCGTCCAGGGGGCGTGTCCGAGGACTGGCGGGAACCAATCGCCGGCAGCGGCCCCGCCCCCTCGATGTCGCGAGTGGTCCGCGAACGCTGCTATCACTCATCCCAGCACTCGCCTCCGCGTTCGGTCGCACATTTGCATATTCGCCTCTTATTGTTCCATTGTCCTCGCAGTGTCTTACCGTATTCCTTTGCAGCAGAGACATAATGGCTGAGGAGACCAAGGTCGAGATGGAGTCTGTGCCCCTGAAGAGCGACACTGACGCGCCGGCTGCCGACGCCCCCGAGACGACCGAGGCCGCGCCCGCCCCTCCTAAGAAGACGTGGTTCTTCAAGAAGGCCAAGAAGGCGTCCGAGCCGAGCGACGAGGACAAGGCGGCAGAAGAGAAGCTGGGAGACGACGAGAAGCCCAAGAAGAAGAAGTGCTGGTGAGTGTCTACCTTTGCTCGCATCCTGTGCTGTGTATTCTCCTTCAACATGCTTTCTCTCTCCCATTCTTATGTCTTATTCTCTCCCTTCAGGTGGAACCGCGAGAAGTCGGAGGGCGAGCAGAAGTCGGAGAGCATCTCCATCGGCATCAACCTGGTCGAGCGCGACGAGAAGAACATCAACGAGCACGTCAAGTTCGGCTTCGAGGACATCTTCGGCGAGCCTGACTCGACGCACTCGTGGGACTGCGCCTGGCGCCTCACCTTCCGCGTATTCACCGCCGTCCGCCAGTTCGTCTACAGACTCCTTGCGCTCATCGTCGGTGAGTATCCATTCTACTTCTCTCCCCTCCTCCCCTCTAACCCCTCCCTCTCCAGGTCTGCCCGCCGCCCTCGTGTTCGGTATCCTGTTCGCTGTGGCTGCTGTTCTGAATGTGTTCGCGTGTGTTCCCCTGGCCAAGCTGCTGTCGATCCCCGGCAACTGGCTCGCCAAGGCGTGGGCGTTCATTGTTCATGGCACCCTCGACCCCCTTGCTCGCTCCGTCGGACTGCTCTTCTCCAGCGTCAGCGTGCGCAAGTACGGCATCAACCAGGAGACCACCAGCCTCGCCTAAGACAGATCGTCTGATCTACCCGTACAGATCGTTTGATCTACCCCTCCGACGCGTGTCTCCCTTTTCTCACCACCTCGTGTACCATATATTTGCCCAGTTTTCTCTCACTCGCAATGTATTGTTCTCATTTGATTGTCCCCCGTATTGTGCATAATGATGATAGCAATATTGTGTGCCGCTTGAGATGATAAAATATGCGTAATCCAAATAGTTGAGATGTTTACGGGGATGTGTCGAATGGGAGTGAGCGTTCATAGAGAGACGCAGGCAGTGAGTGCGGTGAGAAAGTGTGTGAAGTTGAGAGGGCGCAGAGCATAATTACAGCGATGGCAGCTAATTGTGTGACCCCTGAGTGTGACGCGTTCACGTGCGAGCGCGCGTCGCTTTTTGAATTTGCCTACCGCCGCGGGGTCACCCAGAGGGGCTCGCTCAGAGTACGCAGACTGGTCAGAGCAGAGACAAGAGAGTACACTCTCTGACGAGAGAGCACAGACGTACAACAGCGAGAGAGTGCATCTATCCTGGAGTGGCAGATGCGCAAGAGGCCCGCAGGGATTCCCAGATGGTAGGTGCATCCCCTCTCTCGCTCCTCTCTGACCCATCTGCTGCATTCGAATGCTTTGTGTCTGTTGCAACATTTGCGCAGATATCACAGTCGGGATCTCCTCTCAAGAGTACACGCATCTGCTCGCAAACATATCCAAACAATCACACAACTCATTTTCGACGCGAGCCGATTCGATTACCGTATGCTAATCTGCGCGCCGACATAATTACGGTCTCTAGGATCGGGGTCACTCGCACCCTATTGTTGATTATGTCATTGAGCCCCCGAGATTATGATGCCCCGCAGAGAGCGACGATTGAATGCTGAGAGAACGCTTCATCAGCCGTGTAATACAAATCAACACTGACAACCTGGAACAACAATAGAACATGCACACATATAGGGGTCAGTGGACAACAACACATCATTCATAAATACAACAACACGGGATCCATTGGCTGCCAGACACTGCGTGGCAGCCCACGGGGCTCACTGGAATGCCTGTCCAAACTGCGACATCACCTGCTGCTGTTGGAACAACGTCATCGAAAAACCGCTCGAGCGAATCTAAAAGAGTAGCCATTGGTAGTCAACGTAAAACTACAGTACCCAACGTAACCTAATCCTTTCTTCTTTCTTCTTCGTCTCACGTTTGATTGACAGTTACACACTCGGCGCGCTGACCCCTCCATCCCCCACTCTCCAAAGGTGTCGCGTATTTGACGATATTGTACTATGGGGAGAGAGAGAGGGGGGGGGGCGACAGTTGTCACCGGATACTCACCAAAGAGAAAGCCACACCGACACACATAGACACACATCGACACACACATTTCACAACTGCTCAATGTACAGAGGGGACTTATCCATTCTCAATCAATTATACAGTACCCAATTACCCGCTATCGACGAGTGTACAAATGGCGAATGGCCTTTCGTTCTCGCATCCAAGCCGTTCTAATTACTACCTGCCTGCCGGATAGAGCGGGGCGGCGTCTAATCCTGGCCAGGTGAACTGGAAGAGACCATCCCCTTTGATCCCCATCCCTCATTCAAACGACACATTTGCGAGAGACAATCAGGAAAGGGACGCACTGGTTCATTCACAAACCACTTCGACTAGTCTCCTTCCGCTACTGATTCATGTTCACTGTACTAATGACACAACCATAGTAACACGCCACTATAAACTCACATCGGATCGGATAGGCACAGGAATACCTTGCTGATGCCGTACGCTGGTGACTCTTCCACAGTAACCCTATCCCCCTCCTACTCTCTTGACCCCATCACACGGCTCGACGCAGTCCTTCCATCCCTATCACTCCAGCCACTCTGCTCTGAGAGTGCCTTGCCGTTGCGCAACCCACTTCCCATACAATCACCCCATTGTCTCCACAAACAACATCAACGGCCCGCTGCAAACATGCACGTGCACATAAAACACATTCATGATCCAGAGACTGTGCAGGCACGCAAGAGGTCATTCCTAAAGAGGAGGGGGATAACACACCTGTGCATTCCTCCACTAGCAAACCAATGAGGTCACGCCGGCTAATCAACACACATATATCTCTACACAAAATGTTGTCCTCATCCTCGTTACTCATCAGACTCATCACATATCCAGCTAAATACTCCTTATCTGAACAGTCCTCTCACTTCTCTTTTTTTATTCTTGGATCCACGGAAGTGCTACGCTGCTTCTCAATTCACCGTGAGATCTTGACAGACATATTCTCCTCTTTGTCATCTCCTCCCCTCACCGACCTGTTGTAGGTTGTTGACGAACGCGGTCTTGTGTTCGATGGGCAGAGTGGCGAAGACGGCGTGTCTGTTCTCGAACAGCTTCATCAACAGGGGAGGCAGCTGCTTCTGGCTACTCATCTGAACACACAACAATGTTGGCATATCAAATTGTGTTATTCCGCACACAGACAGAAGTGAAAGAGAGAGAGAGAGAGAGAGAGAGAGAGAGAGAGGGGGGGGGGGAGCGAGATAGCCTACCTTGTTGCCTCCGGTCTTCCTCTCCTGCTTCCTCCTCGCCCGTCTCCTCTTCCTCGCGTCGTTCCCGTCGTCGTCGTCATCGTCCGATGAAGAAGAAGACGACGAGCTGAACCAATCATTCACTAGTATGATTGATATCCTAATGGGAAAAACAAGATGCATAGTAGAATGATGGCGAGCGATGCCGTCCCCGCCCACCTGGAGCTGGTGTCGCTCTCGTTCTTCTTTTTCTTCTTCTCCTTTGACTTCTTCGCTAGCTTCGCAGCAGCCGCCGCAGCCTTCTTCTTCTTCTCTTCCTCAGAATCCATCTCACCCTCCTCCAGCTGAAAGAGTGCACGTGATCTCTCCCCCCTCTCTCTCTCTCTCTCTCTCTCTCTCTCTCTCTCTCTTTCTCTCTTCCTCCCTCCCCTGCCCACCTCCTTGGCCTCCTTCTCCTTGTTCTCGTCGTTCTCCTCCGTTCCCAGCCCCTGTCGCATGATCCGGATCTTCTTCTCCTCCGCCTTCCGAGCGCGGATCTCGTTCTGGTGCTCGCGTCTCAAAAAAAAAGATGTAACAGTTATGACAAAAAATCGGTTGTACGTTTCATCGACACACATACGACGAGTTGGAGGTCGCGGATCCTCAATCTACTCACAATTCGAGTTATAAGACTGTACAGTGGCGAAGAGTGTCGTTAGAGCCACTCTCTCGGATTCAAATCAAATTGAAAAGACACCATAGTTATTGACCTTCACTGTGATTGACGCGTTGATACTGACACTACAATTCACTGATATCAGGGAACACTACTTCAAATAATACGTTTCACCATGACGTGGAGCAAGACACACCGCTTGGTTGACAATGTTCGTTTTCTTGAATGGTCAACAACCGTTGCCTGCCACCCACCTGATCTTCTGGTACTTCCTGTCGATCTTGGGCCGGAAGGGCTGCTGCTGCTGCGGTGGCTGCTTGGGCTTGCTGGTCGCCTTCGTCTGGTTCGCCCACGACTCGAACGACAGCGGCTCGCCTGCACACAAAGTCACAAAGTCTCTCTCACTCGATCTTTCCTTCCCCACTTTTCCCTCCATTTCTTCCCATCTTCCTCTTACTCTCACTCTTCCTTTCCACCCACCTCCAATCATGTAGTTTCCGTACTCGTCTTCATCCACGTCAATCTCTCCGTCTTCCGTCGCCAGTCTGTAATTATATTCATGCATGACCCAAAACCCAAAACGAGACTGGTGATGAACATCGAAACTACCTCCTTGAAACTCCAGCGTGAACGTGTTTTAAACGCCAACTCAGCAATACAAAACTACGATGTTTCTAACAGTTAATTTAATTTTATATCGACACTCTATTTCAGGCCATACTGTGGACTGACGTGCTGCGGGCAGCTTGGAGGAGTGCGCCGACTCCCATGGCAGCCCTCGCCCCGCCGCCTGCCGCGCGCTTCTTGCCCCGCTGGCGAGACTGCTTCGGAGGAGAGTAGTGAACCGTCTGAAACATCATCATGGTCCCCCCCTCTCCCCTACTCCTCCCGCGTACCTGCATCTGCACGCGAGACTCCCTCTCGAACAGGTGCTCGTTCAGCATCTCCTTCTTCCACATACTGCAACCACACAGTAGACCATACCCCTATCCAATTCCATGCCTCTCTTTTTCTCCCTCCTCTCCCCTCCACTCTTATTATCCCTTTCTTCCTCTCTCCCCCTCTCCCCTCTCACTGACACGAGCAGGCTCTCGATGTGCTGTCGCATCCAGGAGGACTCGCTCGATGCCAGGTGCTTCTCCAGCACCTTCAGCAGACACGGCTTGAGAAGAGAGTCCGGCAGACCACTGAACTGGCCAGACACCTGCAACACAACACATTGGAGAGAGAGAGAGAGAGAGAGAGAGAGAGAGAGAGAGCCGTACCTGATCGCAGACCCAGTACAGGTCCTCCTTGTGCTCGTACTCTGCCCAGTTGATGCGCTCGTCGACCACAAACTGAAAGGGGCCTATACTCCCTCCCTGCCCTCTCCTCCCACACCCACCTTCATCATCTTGTCGACGACGTGTTCCTCCTCGACGACGGGCGCCTGTTCGATGGGCGCGGCGGGGGCGGCGTCGCCGGCGGCCGGCGCTGGCAGGGGCTCCGCCGACCACACCGCGTACTCATCCGGCAGCAGCAGCCTGTGCAACCATCCTTGTGACGAAAGTAAGTCATACAATCACAAATACGTTGCACCGTGTGGAGCCCTTGATTGCAACGATAATAATATAATCATGTTCTTTTCTGATCCTTTTCCACCGCCGTCTCAGTACTTGTTCCAGCCCCGCGCCCGTACCTGAGGGTGCTCTGCTGGTCCCCGTCGTCCAGCTCGAATCCATCCACGTCCTGCCGGGCAGACACGGCTGCATCCGACGACCGCATCACCACCTAGCAACGCGCTCTCTCTTTCTTCTTCCCTTCCTCTCTCTCTCCCCCCCCCCTCTCTCTCTCTCTCTCTCTCTCTCTGTCTGTCTCTCTCTCCTCCGTCCCTCCCCCACCTCTGCCTGTCTGCCGACTCCTTTGGCTGCCGCCATGAATGCCACCGCCTCGATCGCATCCGCCCCGAAGATCGACTCGAGAATCTCGTTCGTCGCCCCCGAAGTGATGCCCAGAGCGTACACCTCAACAATCATGTCTATTTGCTATCACCATCCCTCTATCTACCTCTCCTCAATCCCCTCATACTCACACACCCGATAATGGCAGGCAAACATAGAACAGAAGCGGCTACCGTAACTGCCAATGCATGTCTGGCAATGTGTCCTCACCGTGCGGGCCTTCCTGTCGTCGTCTGCCACAGGCGGGAAGACGGGCTTGCTCGCTGTCTCGGTCGTCTCCTTCTTCTCCCCGACCACTGCGCGCGCCTTCGCCGCTTCCAACTCGTCGTCTGTGCTCTCATTCATTCAGTTTTTATATTTCTCGTGTGATTTCATAGTGATTTCAAAAAAAAGTCATTCCACTTTAAGACTCACAACAACACACATAATAACTTTCACAACAAACCCATAATTTGTAGTACCCCTATGGCAGCAATTGACAAGCATTATCGTACAAAACAATCAATGACCCATAATAAAACAACTCACATCATGTAAAAACTAAGTGATACTTATCAGTTAGATAGTACTTTCATACATTTCACCACTGATGTATAGTCGCCGCCTGGAAGATAGTTTCTGCTATTGACAGCCGGGGTCAGTTGGCGAAACTCAGTCGCGAGCGAGAGAGGTCAGACAGCGCGGGAAAGGCTCCAGTGGGTCGCGGCCTCTTTGATTCGCATGTCGGCTTCTTTGATCGATATTATCGTTTGAATGCGCGCGCTTGGGTCTCCTCACGACAAGAGGGTAGATCAATTGCGACTCGAGTGTAGATCGATTTTCTACCGTGACCCGGCAAACTATCTCCCAGAATAATATTATAATACAGTTCACCTCAGACCTAGTCGACTAGTCGTACTTCGTACAAAAACCATTCTCACTCAGGAAGTTGATGTGCGTTGGAACATGCATCCGCCCCACTCACAGAACGTCTTCGTGGCGTGTAGTTTGAGGGGCTTCCCATCCAGCTGCATGCACTGTGCCGCGTGCCACGCACTGTGAGCCTCCGCCACAGACAGGTACACCACAGACACACCGCCCTGCAACACTCATCAACACTCGGTTCTATACATTTCTAGGTCGTTATGATTATCATCAACACGGTATAGACAAACTCTCAACTGAACACTAACAAGAGCAACAATACATAGTTATCTTGTTTCACCGGCGTCGAATGTTATAGTGTCAATAGAGGAGTGACTTGCCGTTTTGTGCTGGCTGCGCGCGCCTCCGCTCCTCTCCATCCACACGTGGAACTGCACCGACGACGAGAGCAGAGAGTCCAGCTGCAACACAACACACAGTCTCTTCCCCTCCTTCCCCTCTCTCGCACCAACCTGCTGCAGCCAGGCTCCCGGATGGCGGAGTCCGACGATCTTGAACTTCCTCCTCGAGTCGCCCCGCACCTTCTCCTCCTTCCTCTCTTCTCCATTCTCCACGTGCTTCTCCTCCACGACAGCTTCGCACGTACTGAACAACTATCTATACTCTACCCCGAATCCCCGATACAAAAGAACTCTCACGTTGGCTCCGTTCCATTACTCTGCTCCGCCACTGCCTCTTCTGGTTTCTCCTCCTCCTCCTCCTCCTTCTCATCTACGGGCTTCTCCCCCGTCTCTTCTGGTTGCTTCTCCTCCATCTCATCTACGGCCTGTTCCCCCGCCTCTCCTCCTCCACTCTGCTCCTGCTCCATCGGCTGCTGCTCCGACTGTTCTGCCAAATCAACGGGCACATCCTGGAAAGAAAACAAATGCATTCCACCTTACAAATAATATACAAGTAACAACAATAGGTTGCCACTGCACAGTAATATTCACACTAGTGTCTGTCGGCTCCATAGAGGTCTCAACTGAATCGTCCGCCATCTGAAGAACAATGATAAGCCATCAAATTACACATGATCAATACAAATCAGGTATCAAGCGGTATTCTCAACCAACCAAAAGTTTGCATTTTGCAAATAACAATAAATATTAAAATTCATTTATGTACATAAAAATCGTTACACGAAAGAGATCGAGGTATAAAACTAGACGTGAATGTAATGACAAGTACATAACATGCAAAATGGAAAAGTAAAACAATATGAATTCAAGTAGTTTTCATGCGGGTCTCCAGCGCAATATCCTCGCATTGAGCTGGCACCGGGGCGGGCGCGCAGCACCGCGGCGCATCTCCTCGATCTGAACATCACGTTGCCATTCATTCTTTGCTGATAAATAAGTATAGAATGATGAAAACACCACATCACATAACAACATCAGCGTACCTGTTGCATTCCAACTACAAACGTGTCCGTCTAAGAATAGGAAAAGTGACATTACAAAATAGCAAGCTTGAATAATGACGTACCTGTTGCATTCTGACTACAATGGAGCAGTCGATCCTCGGTCCGGCAGTCACTCCTAGCCACTCCAGAGTGTCCGCCACGTCGGCAGCAGCAATGCCTGCAACGACAACATTTCCAGAGAGAGGGAGAGAGAGAGAAAAAGATAGAGAAAGAGAGAGGGGGAGAGAGAGGGAGAGAGAGAGGGAGAGAGGGAGAGAGGGAGAGAGGGAGAGAGAGAGAGGGAGAGAGAGAGGGAGAGAGAGAGGGAGAGAGAAAGGGAGAGAGAGAGAGAGAGAGGGGGAGAGAGAGAAGGAAAGGGAGAGAGAGAGGGGGGGGGGAGAGAGAGAGGGAGAGAGAGAGAGGGGGGGGGAGAGAGAAGAACTGGTGTGAGAAAAATTAGGTAAATCGATGCTACTTATCGCATCCCATGTTTCATTTTTCTTGACATACATAGAACTTTCACTTCTTCTACATGAGACACACGGCGAGTATTTGATTGCATCTACTCCACCCACCCGTCTCCCGGCTGAGCTGCTCGACCGACGTGACCGAGCGGTCCAGCCCCACCACCAACACATCACAGATCTGCCACGCCCAGAACGAGCGGTAGCCCAGCAGGCCTGCAACCACACAACACACCTCGTTCCACTCCCCCTCTTCCTCACTCACCCAGATCACTGAGCGGCTTCTCCGGCCCTCCTATGATGCCCTCACGGCGAGACAGCTCATAGCCTGCAAGTACACTCCATCCACTCCCTCCCCCTCCCCCTCCAACTCACTCAGCTGTATGAGCAGCCTGCCGTAGCCGTGTCGCTGGTACGGCGGGAACACCAGGATGCAGTTCAGATTGTGGCCATTCGGCGAGCCCTTCTCCTGCAACACCAGCCATGCACAGTCAGTCGGCAGGCAGTAACACTCTCCACCGTGTACCTTGGAGAAATACCCGATGGGCCTGGTTCCGTCGGCGTCCGTCTCGCACAGCACATAGAACAGGAAGCTGGCCACGTCAAAGTAGATCGTTTTGTGGTCGAGGAACAGCTTGGCAAACAAGCACAGACACTGCGAGAACAACTGCAACAAGAGCAACGATATTAGAACATTCAGATGACACTAGAGTACATCACTACACTGATCTTATTCGCGAACAAAACAGAGTCCTGCCGGGGAATATTTGTGTGACCTTTTCGTGTTGGCCGTCCACCTCCAGCACAGAGAGGGCGCCTTCCCTGTAGATCTCCTTGCCCGGCGGCCGGTGCGCCGCGCACTCGTGCTACAACAACACACTACACTGCTCAAGTTCCTTTCACGAACAAAACCCACCGCGTGTGTTCTGGCGCCCTTCTCGGTGCGAGCGTAGAGCAGACAGTACTCGCACACGTACAGCATCTGAACACACTTACCCAGCCTTGCCCTGTCCAACTCACCTTGAGTCGTGCGTACTCGTCGGGATAGGGCGAGTAGTACCACGCGTCCAGCTCCCACTCGCCCACCCGCACACACTCCACGTTCTTCACACGCGTCAGCTGCAACAAAACGATAGACACACACGGATGTATGTATAGTAACAACACAATTGTCTGTGAAACACACCATTTGTACTTGCGAGCACAACACATTGCAACTCGAATGCAACACATTTTACTGCAATTGTGAGAAACATAAATTCTCAGAATCGAGTCAACGATTAATTTGTGCATGAATAATTCACCCACCACCACCACTAAAACATAAAAACAAATGTGTCACAAGATACAAAACAGGCACCTGTTCATGTTGCTGCTCTAGCAAGTCTCCAATGTGCTTCTGCTCGATCGCTCCTCCTCCTCCACTCCTGTTGGACACGTGCGGGCTGTGCTCCCGCTGCTTCATCTTGCGCAGCCGACGAGCGCGAGGCTCCCCCTCCACTCCCGACTGACAAGCAACATAGTCTCCCTCCGCCACTCGCCGGCCCACCCACCTTGTCGCCCTTCCTCCGCTTCTTGCCCCGCACCCGCGCAGCCTCCACCCAGCAGTCCAGCCTGCATCGCATGCACATGGTCACCCCCAAGTCCAGCATGCCAACCACCACGCTCTTCTCGCACCCACCTCTTGTCCTCTCCTTCGTAGTGTACATAGTACTGCACTCCCCCTTCCTCCTCGTCCTCTCTTCTGTCCAACACAGTCGCGCGTCTCTCCCCACCCTCGTCAGTCAACACCGGATACGACTCGCCCAACATCACCTCAAATCATACACAATGTCCAACAACTGCAATTACTGCGATTACTATTACGCGAGACGTATGCTGCATTGAACACGTCTCACACCAACTGTGAGGATGCTCGTTTACCTTCCGTTGACAGAAATTTGACAAAGAAAATAAAACATAATGAAAGTGACTGAAGTTGTTGCTTTATTAGTTGATTGAACCCACCTCTTCTTTTCCGCCCACCGGAGTGGATGAAGATGCACCCGAGTTTTCCAGCGTCGGCATCTACTCACATGTCACACAGTAAAACAAAAACAAACAAACTTGAAGTTCACATTCAGATATCACCACGGTCTCAAACCAATGAATCAATCAACAACACGTTGCACACTGAACTCATTTCACTACATACATACATTTATACAAGCTCTTTGCAACAAAAAAATAACGCTCTACCGTATAAAAATCCTACAGACAAACCACCACCGTAATAAATAACAATTCACTCGGTTATATAAGTGAACTTTTGCATTGTGTGACATGCGTCTCTTTCTCATAGCAACTTGCTGATAATGTTGGCAGTGATAGGGTGCATGAAGCGCTTCTGCTTGTTGAACTGGTCCACTGCCTGCTGACGAGCTACCGGCCAGCCGAAGAGAGCCCTGCAATCATCACAGTGAAAGGGGGGAGAGAGAGAGAGAGAGAGAGAGAGAGAGAGAGAGAAGAGGGACATGGGAGAGGGCTACCCACTTGTAGATAGGCTTGCAGTACTTGAGCCTTCCGACAGTGAGCACAAAGGCTAGCGCGGGCGGCACGATAGGCTGCCACTGCTTCTCCAGACCCAGCATCAACCACGAGAAACGCAGCTCGCAGTTCTTGGCCCCGTCCAGACCGTACGAAGAGGTGAGCTGCTCCATCTACAATGACTGCTGCTCAACTGTTCCACATTCACTCGCACTCACCCTGTCGACTGGGAATGTGCCGGCTGCACGGATGACATCGACGACAGCCACCTGCTGGCTGGGCGTCATCCTCTTGAAGGGGTCGGCAGACGAGGGAGGACTGCCGGACAGCCACTCCGCGCCCACCCGGCGACACTCGTCCATCAGAGACGTGTCGTACCTGTGCGAGCACTTTCTTGTCTCATCCACTCGACAGCACGTCCATATCCATACATCAACAACAACAACATCCACTAACTTGGGCCTCTCGACGGGGACGCCGGGCGCAGTGAGCCACTTGTCCCACTGAACAGTGTCCAGCACGGCCTTCTGGTCGGCAAAGAACGAGTACAGCTCGCTCTTCCAGCTGTCCGTACGGATCGACTTGTGAGCGTACCTGTAGATGCAACATGGTAGAGTAGAGATGTGAAAGGGGGAGAGGGGAGGAGAAGAAAAGAGATTAGCAGTAGCAAAAACAGGAACGATTCCCACTTTGCAATGTAGTGTCGAAGAAACTCCTCGAACTTGGCGTTGTTGCCGAGCTTCTGCTCAATGTGCAGCAGGAATGCGGATCCCTGGAAATGAAGACAAGCGTCCGGCAACGCAGGTGCACACACACCTTCTCGTAAGGGATGCTGGAGAAGGCGTCGTCGGGGTCGATGCCCTTCTGGTTCTGGATGAGCTTGGTGAACTCGTGGTCCGGACCGAACAGCTTCACTGTCGGAACCAGGGCCTCCTACAAGAGATAGTGAGATGAGGGTGGGGGGAAGACGCACCTCCCATCCGCGCTCGCTCTCAAACTGCCTCTCCTTTTCTCCGAACATGCGTCCGTGGATCTTGCGCTCAAGGAACACCGTGAAGCCCTCGTTCAGCCTGAAGCGCATACATTTACAAACCAATAAACCACGCGCAAAAACCCAAGAAAAAATTTCGAAAAACAATCACAATGCCGATACACCAATCACCGCCAAACACAATTCACCAAAAGTGTTCCCAGTTGGCGTTGGTGACGAGGTTGCCGGTCCAGGAGTGGGCGATCTCGTGCGCCACCACGTTCACATTCGAGCGGTCGCCAGACTGCAAGCGGGAGGATGAGACGGGGGATGGAGGGGAGACATAGTAAGCAACAAGCAAACATACAATGAGAGTGGGTGTGACAAAGGTGAGACAGGGGTTCTCCATGCCCCCGAACGGGAACGTCGCCGGCAGCACCACCAGGTCGTACCTGCAGGCAGGGAGGGGGTAGGAGAGGGCGCCCAGGGAACCCAAGGAACAAGGGGAATAGCAGACAGTGGACTCACCTGCCCCACACGTATTTGCCGGCAATGTCCTCGGCCGTCTTGAGAATCTTCTCCGTCTCCTCGAACTCCCAGTGGCACGCGTCCACCACAGAAGGCTCCGCCCACACAGCGCACCTGCATCATCGCCGATCACTCTTCTCCTCTGTGTCATTGCTCCCATCGCATCCATCTGCGCCCCTACCTGGGGCTGATGTCCCTTTTCTCCAGTGTGCCGACCACAATGGCCAGTAGGTACGAGGGGATGGGTACGGGCTGCTTGAAGGAGAACACGGCCTTGCCTCCATCGGCGCGGCTCCCACTCCCGATGGCCGACATGAGACACGCCAGACCAGACGGCACACACACCTACGAAAAACCAAAATAAACCGGCAAACATTCGTCTCTTTACGTCAAGCAAACCAATTTCTTTACGAACAATACTTCTAACAAACAAGCTCAAAAAAGAAGATGGAAACTCGTGATGTGAAACGATACAGACCCGATCCTTACATCTAATGAACGTTCTGACCTCAGCTTCGTAGCTGCTCTTGACAGAGGGCGTGTCCTGGCAGGGTACGATGGAACGCGCGTGGATAGCCTGGCACTGCGAGAACAAGTACGCAGACTGAAACCACACACATAAACAACCAATCCTCCCCCCTCTCCCGCCTCGCCCACCTTCTTGTCCGTCGTCTGCTCCTTGTTGAGGAACTGCAGCGCAGTCGCCTCGCTCGCCGTGCTGTACGCAATGTCCACCGTCCTGCAACAAAACACAATTCGTCAGCCTGTATTCCTACCACCTATTCCAACCATCGCTTCACTCACACTTCCTTTCCAGCGTCGAGAGAAGCGGGCAGGTGGATGGTGATTTTGTCCACTCCCAGTGGTTGCGTCGTCTCCATGCTGAACTTGACGGGGGTGCCGTTCACAGAGGCAGACGAGATGACCAGACCGCGACCGTCCAGGATCTGAACGGGTCGTCAACGATAGCAGAGTGGAGCCGACTGACCATCTTATCCGTGTTCTTCTTTGTGGTGGCCTTGATGGCGACGCTGCCGGCGAGCGTTTTCTTCTCGAAGCACACGTCCCACTTGAGAGCATAGTGGGTGACGACAATCTCGTCGAAGTTGGACTGAGACGCCGGATCGCCCATACTATAACAACATTCAGTCATAATATATGTCTTTGTCTAGGTATTCAATCGGAATAAAACCGGATGTCAATATATGCGGAATTGAGCTAACAAGAACAAACTTTTTTATTACAATACAGAAAAATAATCGAGACGCACGACACTATACATGATACATCACAAATGAAATACGACCCGCAATTTTTCTTATAACCGGATCAGAAATAAATAATACATAGTTCATTGTGATAAATGAAAAAAACATAAACCAAAAACATCAATCTACACCTTAAATTTTGTTTACACCTTTGGAATGAGCCGCAGCACGAGTATCTCGTCGCACGCATAGTCCTCGTCCAGATCCGACCGAGCCACCGGCACCACATCAAAGTGGACAGAGATCTGAAAGGGTGCGAATGCAAATGATTATGTCGATTCCACATCCACTATCAGCTATCGTACCTTGTCAATGAACTCCTTCTGCGCAATCACCGGCTCTCCGATGTCGCGTATCTCGTAGACGCACAGTATCTCCTTGGCCGGAGTGTCGAGGATGGTAGAGATCAGAGGGTCCACTGCGCTCCTGAAACACAGCGTGTGTAAATACAGCACTACTTGAAATCACAAGCACGCAACAAAAATAAAAAAGTGAACGAAAACTTGTAACGGTATCCCCTCGATTTGAGAGATTACTGTGCGGAGGGGTAGGGGGTCGCCGGTCGAAGGAGGACTATGGCACTACACACTACACCATAACCCAACGATTTTCCAACGACAGCTCTGGCCTATTTTCGCAATGATGCGCCCCGTGAGTGGCCTACCCTGTAGGTTACCTTCGCAGCAGACTGCTACCAATTTAAAACGTAGCGGCCAGGAGAGGATTCGAAATTCGAACCCCCGACCACCGAATATAGCGGACATAGCTAACCACTACACTACGCGGTGGTTTTCATAATTTATAGAGTTAATAAAACGGAAAACAACCTTCATGAACAAACCGATAGTAGACACAGTCGACAAGTAGGAGAACATCAACAGGTGCAATGTCTGAGTGGTTCGCCCAATCCAGCGGCTTGACGACAACTCGATCGCCTGAAAACATTGTTAATATGATAAAACCCTGACATTATATAAAACACTTACCTATTACATTCTCGTTGACGGCAATGTTTCGCTTTATGAGATCGAGGCGATTGGCGAGATCGGTGCACTGCGCTGTCGCGCCGAGAGCAGCCAACACTATGCTGCACACGCCAGTACCACCACCAAGTTCTAAAACCTTGAAAAAACCGATCATGAGATAAAAAATGCACATACACATCTCAAATACTGACCGCAAAATATAACCGATGATAATTACTTCAGGAATAAGTTCACAAACAAAATACAACCAACTATAAATACTCACCGACTTGTCTTTCCATAGCTTAGGGTTCTTGGCGAAGTAGTGGCAGCTGACCAACGCACTGTCCCACACGACACCACCGACATCGGTAGCGAGTTCTTGACAAATTTTTATATCAAAACCGGCAATATTCATTTCTCGGTAATATTCGCCATTCTCTAGGCCGTTTGACTCTGTAGCAGGTGGCATTGAGTTGCTGGAATGAAATCACATCAAACAACTGATGAATAATACGGAAAAGCAGGTGAAATTTAGAGAAAAAACAATGAAAAAGTAAAAACATGAAATCAGCTGAACACGATGATTTGAATTTTTATTACTGGGTCTCGCAACGCCAATCATGATGAACTGCTCTAACAGTCTGCGTTCTCATAAAAATCATACTCTCTCACTACCGTAACCTAGTCGGTTCGGCTGGAAGCCCCGCCCTCTTCTCCCTCTTCCGTCCGTATGATTGCCGGCTGCTCCACCCGTCTCTCTCCTCCCGTATTGAGCTTGCTAGCGAGCGTAGAGACAGTGAGAGAGTTTGTTATGCATGCGGTTAGTTGTAGTGAGCGGAGTTCTTTTTAATCACAAGTACGCTCCGCCTTCTATTACACACTCCACAATATAGTACTACATCGCGGTTGTTTGTGGTTATTCCAAGGTTGCTCCAGCCTGGCTGACAAAATCCTTGAATTTTCTCGTTTTATTCGCGTTTCTTCAGGGTTTTCTGCTGCGTGTTTTTGTGTTTGTCATGTGTCTAGTCCGCGGCTGCAGTGAGCCTGCTCCCCCCGCCCGCGCCCTCGCAGTTTTTCCGCAGCTTTCGAGAATTGCGTGTGGTGACGCGATGCCGGATCGGGTGGGGAGGGTGTGTGTACATGTTTGAGCAAACACTTTTTTGATTCACTTGTCAGTACAATTTTTCCAATCGATGAGTCGTTTTTCGTTGCAGGCGGCTGCTCGCTTCAGTGATCATCGTATCTTAGGCCTCGATAAGCGTATCGTGCCTTCATTTCTGTGATTCGTTTCACGCATCTCAATTCATTTTTGCTATGACTAGCGAAGACGTCGCGCCCGCCGTCGACGACTACAATTCAGACGATGACGATTGCGACTTTGACAGTGAGTTGTTGCGCGCACTACTGGTTTTCGATTGTTAGCACGTAGCTACTTTAAAACGTATAACTCGTATGATCGATGTCGATCGATGCGATTGCTTACCGGGCTCGTTGTAATACAAATACTCATCATTGTTTGATGAGTGATGACTGGAATGCGTTTCAATCAATGCGTGGAGTAGCGGAACAACTCTTTTGTAGACTACTACGATGACTGTGATATGGACATGAACGACGCTCGGGAAGAGGAGGAGAAAAAGCTGGATGCGGACGGCGAGTTAGCCAAGTACGAATGCCTCGACACGTTCGCCGTGAGTCTTTTATCTTCATTTTCATTTGTCGCTCTGCTGTCATATACAGAACTCTTAACGTTGTTTTTTTGTTGCTGTTTTGCCTCTCTCTCACTGCCACTATACGGCAGAATGCAGACGATTAGCGTTTAGCAAGCGTGACTCAACTGCTGAGTGACTTGACTATGTTTGACATGCAGGTGGAACGATTACTGAACGAGCACGTGGCTTGCCTGGTCGACGTCTCGCAGGTCACCCCCTCCCTCGCCAAGATACTCCTCCACTCACACAACTGGGACGGCGACAAGGTCGGTTACACTCATTATGTCCATGCCAGTGTGATTTCTGCCTCTACGTGGTTCCGTAATATATTATATCATTGTCACCATGTGTACGAATTATACGGCTCGCAGTCGTCGTATTCTGTATTATTCGCACGTGGCTTCGGCGAGTGGCAGTGGATATGGAATAAAAATTGAGCCGGGCACACACCCCCAGGTAGTATATGGGAAGGACGTCCGGCAATCGCCGTCGTCTCGCATTCCCTTGCCTATATGTTGTTTTCCCCCTTGCCCCCTTCTTTTACTTCAGTGTGCTCGTGCGTGAGTGTTTGTTTGTTTTGTATTGACAATTGCCATGGCCTTGGCGAGCGGCGGCATAGAATAGCAGGAAAAGAAGGACTGGTAGATGCTCGTAAACAACGATTACACTCGGTCACGGTCTGCTAGAGTACGGGCTGTCTACGCTCGTATATTGCATCGCATAGAAGCATGGACAGATCTCATTAGGAAATACGAGACGAACAGTGTGAGCCGCTGGGCCAGCGGTCGCGGTCGCGTTGAACTTGAACTATGCGGACTACCACGGGAACGGGAACGTGAATTGGGAATGGAGTGAAGGAATAAGAGGTGGGGATGGGCGCGTATTGATGGGTGTGTTGCAGGTGGCTGGTCTGCTGCGAACGGACATGGACGGGGTGCTGGCGGCGTGCGGGGTGAAGGCCGCCCCGAAACAGACACGACCGTCCCCCGCCACACACAGGATGACCAGATCGAGTGGTGCGTGCGGGCAGAAGGATGAGATGTGTATAGTGTATTGATGGGTGTGTTCAGCTTCCCGCGCGGTGTCTCCCCCGCAGCCGTCCTCCTCACTCCTCCCCTCCACCACGTGCGGCGTGTGCTACGGCGACGGCGAGGAGATGAAGGCGTTGTGCTGCGCCCACTCGTACTGCCTCTCCTGTTGGCGCGCCCACTTTGAAGCAAGGTATCGCCTTTGTGCTTTGTGCTTGATGTTTTCGCGGCGTTTGGTGTTTGTTGCTCCGTTGCTCGGTTTATTGCACTGTTTGTATCTAGATAGGAGGAGTAAGAGAGCGGGAGTAATGTGTGATGTTATTGCGATGTTGTTGTGGTAAGTGTGAGGGTAGTGACTTTGTGTGTTGTGTGCTGTGCATGGGGAGTGGGCAGACGAATTTCACTGTGTTCAGGACTGTTTGTGAACGGGAACGGAATACGGGACAACGGGTCGAAAGATTATGCAATGGATGGATGACATGATGACGCGAATAGGGACTTTGATCGTAGCGGACAGCAATAGGAAGGGTAGGGAACGTATCGAATTTCCACTCCGCGGTCATTGCTCTATATGACGTATGGTTTTGGCTTAAGTGGAATGAAAAGCTCGCTAATTGTTCTGAGAGAGAGAGAGAGAGAGAGAGAGGTGTTAATTTTTTTATATTTGTCTAGGTCAAGGATGATTTTCTTACGTAAGCACTGGCTTCTTTCAGCGAGTAATGTGAATACGAGGTACGAGGAAGTAAGTGAGCGTGAAACGTGGCGTTAATGAAAGGTGTTGGATACAAAATAAGAGCATGTATAACATATTGTCGAGTGATTTGCATAGACGTTTGTAGCCTATAATTACAATAAGCAACACGAGACAGCAGACGTATTTGTTTCTGCAACCTGAATCTAATTATCCGGTTTGGGTATATAATTTGATTGATTGATTCAAGATTATCGGAAGGCGTGGCGTCCCGTATCGAATGCATGACCCCGAACTGCTCCCTCGTGTGCCCCGGAGAGTTCGTCGTCCGCATTCTCGACAAGGCCACTCTCAAGGCAAAGTGAGTGGTTTAAAAATAATGTGGCTTCGTCATTTTTAATGTCGCCTCATAATAAACTCGCACACATCTGTAACTTGAACTTTAAATGTTCCCGCATCTTACGTCTTTCGGAAGTACATAATAGAGTATCTTGCACTTTAACAGAAAGCATCCCCTTATTCCCGTTCACTCAGTTCACTGCAGACTACTAATGGTTCAAGTTCAAGGGATCTTTAAAGCAATGACAATCTTCAATTGTTATATTAATTTGTATTCGGTAAAGGAGCGATACTATGATAAGTGGGAAAGTGCAACCCTTTGTTTTCTTTTTGGGTTTGTTTTGTTCACTTTCTCGGTATTCATTCGATATGTTCAATCATCTGGCTAGATTAGTCTTATAGATAGTGGAATCAAATGTGATGATGTGATGAATGTGATGATGTAATAAGTGTGTGTTATAGATATGAGCGCTTCGTGTTTCGCGACTACGTCACATCCCACCCGGAACTCCGCTTCTGCGTCGGAAAAGACTGTCAGGTGGGTATGAGGGAGGAGAGAAGGAGAAGAAGAAGCAAAATACGCAGTGTTTCCTTGTTTTCCCTGCTGTCGTTCCCTCGCGCCCGATCAATCCTTCTTCTTTCCGCCGCTCACGGAGAGCCGGATTGAGCGGATTGAATGAGAGATAGGAAAAGTCGAAATACATCACGCTGTTGTTGTTTAAGGTTGTGATCCGCAGCAAGGAACAACGGGCCAAGAAGGTCACTTGTGCCGAATGCAACACTTCCTTCTGGTGAGTGGCGGGTATGATTACAGGGGCAGCACTTGGGAATGTGACTCAGGCTATTTAGAATTGGCACTGTCATGTGAGCGTGAGAGAGTAGCTATTCAATTATTTTTATACGTGAGCGTGAATCGTCACTCGTTACGCTTTTTACGCGCTTCATTAGAAAGTAGTGTGTGAGTGTGAGTTAGGAAGTCAGTAGCGTGAGTCACCAGGGAAAACTAGGTGGTTGACGGTGTGACTCTGACGCACACACATGCCAAGTCGGTTCCCGAACCCATTACCGAGAATGCTAGATTGCGTCAAGCAGCGAATACTGCACTCTCACGCGCCTTTCTATCCGTTTATGATGCATTCACTAGCATTATTTTTTGTATGCCACTTTCCTTCCCTAGAGCTCACTTGGCATTTAGTCGCGTGCGTACATACAAAACACTGAATATCGTATTTTGGGATTGTGTATATTGTGTTTGTATCACTGTGTGTTAATGTTAATGAGGTTTGAGCAATGGAAAGTTGGAAAGTAAAGAGAGGGATCTAGAGGAATTCGCAAGACTCGGAAAAATAGTAGAGTGTAGTTGTCGTCTTGCCATTAGACTACTGCTACTGCCGCCATTCTTATCTGTAAAAATCGTTGTTTTACGGCGTCTGCATCGTTTTTTATACATTGTTAGTTGAAAAATGGTCGAGTTACTAGATCATAGTGGATTCGGATTCGTAAGCCTTAATGGATTTTACATCTCTCGGTGCTGTTTTCATGTGTTGTTGTTGTTGTTGTTGTTGTGTTATATAGAGAGGAAGGGGTTGTTTATTATTGTTGACGATATGTGTCTAGTGTCATGTGTGATGCCTGATGCATTTCTTCACCCTTGGATTGAAATGGGGAAGCGAGAAGATAGGGGATAGGGGATTCGGGAATCGAAAAGAATAGCCGCGAGGAGCGAGAAGACGAGACGGAAAGAAGGAATCGCAAGTGAACGAAGCATGTATGCAGAAAAAAAACTCATTGTGGTTCTTTTGGCGAAATTACATGTTATAACTTGTTTTGTGGCTTGGCTTCTCAGATATGAAACTAACTCGTTCGTTTCACAGAATTTGTAGAAAGGATGTAGAGAGAGAGAGAGAGAGAGAGAGAAAGAGAAAGAGAAAGAGAGAGAGAGAGAAAGAGAGAGAGAGAAAGGGGGGAGGGGGCATGTAAATGTCCATTGCATGTAGGGATGAAGGGATGTGAGAGGAACAGATGTTTTTATATGTGCAATATGTATGTTTGATTGTACTCTCACACTCTCAGCCGGCAGTGAGTGAGTGAATGATATGAGCTCAAATGTTTTATCGCATCGAAACGAGCTTAAACGTAAGCGTCTCTGCGTCTCTCTCGAACATTTCGAAGCTCGTCTTGAAAGTAAAAGGGCAAGGGCCGTGGGGCGAGTGAAATAGACTTGTGATCAGCGGACTTGTGGACTATGTCCTTTCATGCATTGCGATTGCGATGCATTCGGTTATTTGGAATGACAGGTGATTGTGGTGGAGTGAAAGCCTCTCGACTTGAGCCTATCGAAGTGTCTATATACGATTTGTAATACTTTTTTGAGTCGGATTCAGCGAAAGTAGATTATGTTCTCCCGGTTCTCCGTATTTCTAAAAAGTCTTAAAAGCGACATCATTTGACGATGAATAGGAGGGGATTAGTATATGATGATCTAGCATTCGTAGACTGAATCGAATGTCCATTGAGATGCAGGAAAGCAACTGACTGTGTGAAAAAAGAGGAAATGAAGCGCGAGTCTGTCTATTTCTTGATTGCACACAATCTCGCCTCTCGAGCTCAATCGACACTTTCAAATCGTGTGAGGGAGAAGCAGGGAGAAAAAGAAAAGGAAGAAGGAATGGGCAAGGAGGAAAGTGGTCTGCGGGAACGCAACGACAGACGATGAATAAACGAATGAGAAAAATGTAAAGGAAGAAGTAAATACGGAAGTTGTTGGAAGCGGTGTGTGTGCATACAATTTTGACTGAAATGAAAAGAGGCGCGTGCGTCCGTTTGCGGGCACGCAACCACAAAGAATTAAAAAAAGAAGAAGATAAAAAGTGTGAATATTGTGAACGGAAAGGAATAAGTAACTGCGGAAGGCGGAAGTGGCCGGGAGTAGAGTTGGGCGAATAACTATTTTAGACGAATAACGAATGATTATTATTCGTTCGATTAATCGTCGAATTCACTTATTCGAATATTATTCGATTAATCGTCAGCGCTCGAATAACGAATAAATATTATTCGATTATTCGATTAATCGATTAATCGACCGAATATGTCTTCTCAAATAACCATAAATTAGTGATATTTTGGAGTATTTCATGTGTTTTGGTGTTCAATTATTCGAATAATTGAACAATGAAGACGAATAACGAATAAAAATTATTCGATCGATTAATCGAATATATCATTTATTTGAATAATATTCGATTAATCGTCAGATCTCGAATAACGAATAAAATTATTCGATTATTCGATTAATCGAATAATTATTCGGATTTTATTCGTATTCGATTAATCGTGCACACCTCTAGCCGGGAGCGATGCGTGTTCATTCAACGCTGACTGAAATAAACAAAAAAACGCGTGCATCCGTGGATAATGAAATAAGAGGAACACAGTTTTTTGTAGTGTACTATGTGGCATCGACTACCACGCGCCGACGTCGTGCGAGACAATCAAGAAGTGGCTGATCAAATGCGCCGACGACAGCGAGACGGCCAACTATATCAGGTGAGCCGACGGTTTGAGATAACTGGATCACTTGGAGCCAACTATCGCTTAATTCGTTTTGGAATATGCGGTGCGATCGAAGCGTGCAGTTTGTCATATTTTGGATTTTGGTGGGATTTTCAAAATTTGTAATGACCATCTTTACTGATTTGTTTATCGAATGCATCGAAGTTCGAAGATGTTGTCGGAGTTAGTGCGTGTTTACAATGTCGTTTTGCAGCGCACACACGAAGGACTGTCCGCAGTGCCACGCGTGTATCGAGAAGAACGGGGGATGCAACCACATGCAGTGCGCAAAGTGCAAACACCACTTCTGCTGGATGTGCTTTGGAGGTGGGTCGAAGAAGGAGGAAGAGGAGGGAGTGGCCTGTGTGTTGAACGTCGAACATGAACACCACTAGTCGTGGCTCAGATACAGGTGAAAGAGATGAATGTATGGATTGCAGACTGGAAGACGCACGGCAGCGAGTACTACGAGTGCAGTCGATACAAGGAGAATCCCGCCGTCGCCGCCGAGGCAAACCACATGAAGGTGCGGTGTGGGTACGGGTGGATGATTGGATGATTGTGATGTGATTGCAGGCCCGGCGCGCTCTCGAGAAGTACCTGCACTACTTTGAGCGCTTTGAGAACCACAACAAGTCGCTCAAGTTGGAGGAGGAGCTCAAGGAGAAGATTCGCAGAAAAATTGACGCCAAAGTGAGTCTCGCTGCTTCGTTGTGCGTTGGTTGTGTTTCTTACAGTGTGATCACTTGTTTCATCTGTTGTCTTGATACACATGACATGATTGTGTTTCTAGGTGTCTGAGCACGACGGCACGTGGATCGACTGGCAGCACCTGCACGGGGCGGCCGGCCTGCTCACCCGCTGCCGATACACCCTCCAGTACACATACCCCTATGCATACTACATGGACGGCGGCGCCAGAAAGGAGCTGGTGAGAACTGCCTCTGTCTCTCTATTCGGGGGTCCATCACATATCACGCAACACCGCAGACAGTGCTGCGGCTTGGCGGCGGCATCCCGCTGTGTGGTGGAGTAGGATTGATGGGAGAGAGTGTGTCAGAGTCGGTGATTCGGTGATATGGAAATGGAATTCGAAGAGGTAGCTGGCTAGGTGTTTGCTGGCATGGTAGTGTGACCTTCGCATATGCATGTGTGGGTGTTGAGAGCTGGGGCTGGGATGACAGAACACAGAACAGGTGCGTGCGAAGTGTTTCTCTCTCTTTCTCTCCGGCCTGTTTCCCGACCCTGGTTGGTCGGCGGTTGGTTTATAGTAGGTGGACGACACACATGCATACATGCACAGATGCGAGTGCGCCCCTCGCCTTTGTTCCTTTATCTCGTGGAATACTCTCAAGGTCGCAGTCCTTGGTAAACGCGGCGGCTGGCGCGTGTCTGTTGTCTGTCTTGTGCCTAGAAGGATCTAGACGAGTCTTGTCACTTGTGAGAGTGACTTTGCCGCACAAGCGTCTGGATCTGGACACGGTGCTTGTATGCAAATTGCGTCTTTGTGTATGCGGTGGATGTGAATGTAGTGTTTCATGAATTGCAAATATCTCCGTGACCCTTGACTATGCTGAATGGAAGGGAGGATTTGAATAGGTGGAGATTAGAACGGGGTGAGTGTGGGGATGAGTCGCAAAGTGGCGGTTAGGAGATAGAAAGAGAGAGGCGAATGAGTGAAGTAAAGTGGAGCGGACGGAGGCTCATGAAAGGATGATCGGATAATTCATCCGCCCACTGCCGACGAATAGGATAGCCGCGCGCGCCCCACCATTACTCTGATTGTAAGAGGGCGGATTGGGCACGAGGCTACTGTACGCAGAGAGCAACTCGTTTTGAGCGATTATGTTGCACTAGTAGTGAATAGCTGAGTGTTTTGGCTGCCCTCGTGTTGCATCTGAGAGCATTCATAGTGAGTCATTGGGTGAGCCATAGTGGGAATGAGGCGAGGCTAGTGCGATAGTGGATAGTGCAACTCGGTGTTTTGATGAATTATACATCATAGAGATTATGGTGAGGAAATTCAGTTTTATATTTCATCACTATTCTGTAATGTGAGAGTATTATGTTGCAGTTCGAGTATCAGCAGGCTCAGTTGGAGAAGGAGGTGGAGGAGTTGGCATGGGCGGTGGAGCGGCCGGAGCCCACGGCCCGCGCACTCCTAGAAGCACACATCCACAGAGCAGAGCACAAGCGACTCTCCCTCCTACACGCCTTCTTCTAGCCCAGCCGCCACGGGTGCCCCTATACATACTGTACATACCACTCAACACAGACTCTGTTTTTATCTATTGCGATAAATGTATATACGATTTGCCGGCACTGGTTTGATGGGGCCAATTGTGGGTGTGTGCGGGAAGACAGCATTCGTCAAGTACATTAGTTTGTGTCTCGCAGCATTCTCAGCCGGGGACTGTTGATTCGATTATTCAACAGGCTACCCGATTAGCCGATCAACGTTTGATCTACCAGTGGGATACTATTGATTGTGTGGTTTTGGCGGGAATCTGGCAGTGGTCGGCGAGCGCAGTGGTGTTGGAGGTGGAGCACAATGGGGGCGGGGCGAGTGCGCGGCGAGCGAGCGAGTGTGATCGGCCGATCGCCCCGCACTGTCGACTGTGCCCCCGCCCCGATCGCCACCCTTCCTCTATTCCACCAACCGCATTCCGAATTGAAAATGCGTCTCTTCGAAGTTCACTCACAGGTCCGTTTCAACCCCTGCATTCACTGTCTGTCGGTCAGTGTTGCGTTTTGAGAGAATGTGATTGTACACGACCGTGGCCCTGAATGGCACTGCTGAATTCACGGTGCGATATGGCTATGTCCGCGAATTCTCGGTTCCATCCCGGGTCTCGGTCGAAACAGATGAATTCTATTGATTGATGCACACAGCCAACTGTATAGTTATCGGTGTTTACGTATGCCGACTTGTATAGCACTAACATACTCGTCTCTGGATTGAGTAGCTCATTTCGCTAAGACGTCGCAGCAGCGTCGCATATCTGCGGCTATTATCACAGCTGGGGATGAGAGGTGCCGGATATGTGATAATCTGAAGAGAGTGAAGCCCGCTAATCCCATCGATTGCTGGAGGCGCACCTGTGGAGAGGCGAGAGTCAGTCGCCTCGCCTACTCGATCACTGACTGGTATTCCACTGTGTGTGATGTGCAGTCTCCTTCATTCACACAGGTTGGTTCATTGTGTGTATGTGTGGTTGGGGCGGCGGCGACTGAGGTCACATCGGCCTTGAAATCCTTTCGCGCCACCCGCCTATGCATTCAGCCTCCCCCATACACAATTATGAGGGATCGTCCCCCCCTCCCCTCCTTTTTACCGACAGACCCGGATGATCCACTCGTAATTGCTACGATCGATACACTTGTTCCCACAGACACACAGTCCCCATAAAGAATGCCTTCGCCTCGCTCTCACAAACCGTCTGAATGATTGGGGGTTGGTGAGAGGAGAGGGAAGGGGCGCGCGGTTGAGTCACCTTTTCGCAGAATCGCGCATCAATCAAGTGTCGCCCGTCTCTTTTGCATGTTACAGAGCGGACTGACGCATTTCGAAACGCATGTCAGAGGGGATGCGAAACCGCGCGCGAGGGTTGAGAGAAATGTGTCGACAACTGTATCGACTAGATTAGCGTATGATATGAGGACGACGCTCTCTCGAATGTTAATACTCTCTCAGTGTTCTTTTTCGTCCAACATCTCTCAAACAGTTACACTGTCTCGCTTTCTCTCGTCGGGCAGATGTGGCGGTGCGATAGAAGGACGCGCGTAACTGTCCATTGTCCGGTCCTATGAGTAGAGAAGAGAGAAAAAGAGATCGAGGAAGAGAGAGCATTTGGGAACGATGCGTCGAGTGGCTACACCATATTGCTACTGCTAGTCTTTCACTAGTGTTTAGCGCGCGTCCTGCTTGGCACTCTTGAACTCACACTCGCGTGGGACTGTGTGTTTTCAGGTGTGTCAAACCGGAAGCGCGCGGCCTACTGTATCGCCTAGTGTGAAATGTATCGTATCCACCATAACTGTGCATGTTTGTCCCTCTCACTGATGGATCGATAGGCCTCGTCGAGAGAGGGGAGGGAGTACCACACAGCCGTGTCTGTCGCATTGAATGTTCTCGCTGTGTTAGTCGCGGCGCCCTCTCTCAATGGCCGCAGAGTGAGGGGGAGGGAGAGGCAGAGGGGCGAAATACACACACACAAATACACCCCAACAGAAAACATTTGCTGGGCAAACACCTTCTACATGTACGTGCATGTGTTGAGATAGCAAAATCCTTGAATCGAGACGAGGGGAACATGAGTCACAGGCGATTTATTAGAAATACTTCACCACTACGCTTCACATTCACACTACGAGATCATATGTACACAGAAAACCACAAAATTCCTCAAATTCCCAAGGTAAACGTTGGAAAAACAAAACTGCATGACGGAAGTAACTCAACAACGTGACAACGTGGACAGAGAGAGACAGGTGTGAACATCACTCGTCGTCGGAAGGAGGAATCCACAGGTTCTGAAATAGAGGAGGATTGAAGAACGAATATGGGAAGTAGGAAAGAGGAAGAGGAGAGAGATAAAAAGAGACGTGATTAGAGAGGAGAGAATGGAGGCGACTGACGAGGTAGTTGCAGGCTGTGGCCATCATGAAGTACTTTGGGTTGAATGCGACCGACTGCAGGTATGCCGAGTGGTTGGTCGCCAGTCGGGCGATCCGCTGTCCCGTCTGCAACCACCAAACACAACATACATCACACATTATCGTGTTTGCCGCATCATCACACTTTATGATTTTTCGTATTCAGCTTTGTGTAATAAATCGTGAACAATTTCATTTCCATTTCAATTTCATCAGAGTGATCTTGGTACAAAATACATGAGATATCGAAAAAAAAATCTCAAGCGTATGAACAAATCTACATGATTTGGCTTATCCGATTTCGCCTACGCTACACAATGTAGAATAGGAAAGTCACAGTCTTAGATAAACTTTAAGCGAATTAAGACACATGTCATAAACATGATTTTAATTTTGTAATATAATTATGATGTCACATGTCATTGTTAAAATAAGCAAACAAATATAAAATATCCAAAACCTTTGTTTGAGTGAAATTGCAAACCGCCCGCGCTTATCCAGTCTAGCATGATTGATTGGCTCACCTCGACACTCCACCCATACACGTGCTGGTCGCTGCTGCCGCAGAAGACAAACTGCGAGTCGGGCGTGAACGACGCCTCCATAGCGATGATCTGCAACACACACTCATTCACCAAAACCAGAAATGCGAAAGGTGATGATAAGTAGGTGAGGAGAGGTAGAAGCAAAAAAACGTGCCTTGTCGTTCTTGTGTCCGGTGAGGGTCTGTCTGACGTTGCCACTGAACGCGTCCACCAGCCTTATCAGCGCCCCGTTCGTGTTCACCATGATAGTCTTGCCGTCGGGAGAGAACTGCAACCAGAAACAATGCACAAACATAAAAAAACGCATCAAAAGAATCTTCATAAATCGTAACGAATATGCGCACCTTCATGCCGGTCCACTCGCAGTCGCGCTCCACATCAAGTTTGAACGTCGTAAACGGCCCCTGCACAAAAGAATGTTTGCATTTGTTCATGGAATATTTCACAGATTCCGAATAAACAATCAATCAACTGATCAAATGTGAAGAAATTAGAAAAACAAAGGAGGGAAGTAGAAGACGCATATTGTCGTAGTTTTTGCAGAATGGAAGAGAAACATGAGGATACAGTAAAGAAGAACTATCGAGGAAGAAGATGTCTGGTGTTTCGGAGAAACATAAGGAATACATAGAACACAAGCACTTGCCTTGTCGTAGCTGCGCAGGTCGTACAGCTTGATGCTCTCGCTGTTGATTCCGGCGGCGAAGATGAGCCCCTCGGGGTCGAACGCCGCCACCGCCTTCGACGACACTTGCATCAGACCCTACAATGAAATTATACAATTACTTGAAAACTATGTAACAAGACGACAGTAGCGAAGTGGACGAAACTGACAACATGAAAATTGAAGTGGCACCTGGCAGTTGGCGGAGCGCAGATCCCACAGGCGGATCGTCTTGTCCATGGAGCCGGAGAGGAACATGTCGTCGAGGGGAGACATGCACAGCGTCATCACCCTGCGAGCGAAACGGATTTAGTGTATTATTACGTGAAGTCGTAAAGTGTAGCAGCAAATCTACCAAATAAAAGCTCAGAGACATACTAACTTCTTGGTGTGGCCGGGAAAGTAGCGGATGTACTTGTTGTCGTGCAGCGATAAATAGCGGATAGTGTCTGTTAACAAAAATTATAAACAACGACGAGCGAGATGGAAAAATGTAATGAACGAGGGAACCCACCGTCGACCTTGGTGGAGCAGTGGATGGCGGTGGTGATGTTGTGGGCAAAGTGGATCAGGTCCACGCCGTACTTCTTGCTGTTCACCTTAAAATACCTTGATGTTTACATTGTGCACTTCGAACGCTCATGTTCAGGTAATTGAAACAAATACTCACGGAACGAGTCTTGGTTCCAGACTGGCAGTTGTATATGATTACGGAATCGTCATCCGACGACGTTATCATATGAAGACCGTCCGAACTGAACAAACAAACTCCCATTACAACAAACACAACTATACAATACAACACGCACCTGTAATCGATGTTGTTGATGCGGGAGGTGTTGTCGGTGAACTGCTTCGCAGCCATCATCCGACTCGCCTTGTCCTCCGTGATCTTCATTCTGTAACTTCAATTGTGAAGAATAACACAAATCGTGAATGCATTTGATTACACTTGAAAAAAAGGTCAAAACGAAACGGCGAACGCTGATGTATAAACATCAATCGCGATACGACGATACGAGATGGGGAATGCTACGATAACGTTACTGAACAAGTTAATACAGTAAGAACTACAAAGACAAAACGATAACAATAAAAACTGTTCGTACACACCGGTAAAATATGAAAATTGAGATAAACAAATAAATACGCATTGGCAACAGCTGATTGAATTGTAAATGGTGGACGAGATAAAGATTCGAAACATCTTGACTCGGGAAAATTATAACTAAATTCGGCAACCTGGAAAGTACACCACGTACACTCAGTGACGTCATGTGGTGTACATGGTGTACATGGTGTACGTGGTGTACTTTCCAGGTTGCCACTAAATTCTGCTTTTTAATCATATAATAAATTTCTAAGAACGTGGGTCTTTCATAACCATGTCTAGTATCAGAAATGTTATTTTCTACCGCGATGGGATATTTGGATGACGGCGACATCACCCTACTCATTTTCCATTTATACCCACTTTCCCTCTCGTCTGCATCTGCCCTCGCCTCTGCCCCACCCGTCGTCCTCTCCATTCGCACTTCTTCCGACCGCATGGACCGCCCGCTCGAGGCGACGGTCCGCGTCGGCCTAGTCAGCCTCGACCAAGAGTGCGTCGCGGCGTCGTGTCCTGTCCCCTTCTACTTCTGCGTATCCTCTCTCACCTCCATTGCGTTCTAAAGTCTCGTCACACATCGACTCACTATTCCCCAAGCGTTTTCGTTCTATAACGTCTGCCTGTTTCTACTTCTACCGTTCCTCTTTTTCAGTGCGGTGGACATTGATTCGATTTGGGAGGACGACAAGTACATAGTGAAGGGGGTGGTGCAGCTGATCGATGAGCGCGCCGCCAGCCTGCCCCGCACGCCCCGCTCCACACAGGTACGCCAATTACGGTAGAATACAGTACCCGTCTAGTCGTACCGCCCCACGCCCCACGATCGCACCTACACTGTGCCGACGCGCCACGACGAAACGTACACACTGCCGCGACCGCCACAGGAGGAAGTGGGTGTTCGGCATTCGATCGATAGTTTATTAATAATCAGGGCGAGTACTTTGGCACTGGGGAGACGTTCACGTTTCCGCCGCCGCAGAGTGAGCCGCGAGAGAAGCGCAGCTATGTGGAGGCGAACAGCTTCGACTGCACTCCAGGCAACTACGTGGGTGGTCTCTCTCTCTCTTTTTCTTTCTCTATATATCTTTCTCTTTCTACATTATCACTTTCAGCATCCCCGCATCGAGCACCCGTCGGACCGCGAGGGTCAATACTTCAAGGTAGTGGTGACTGGTCTTACTGTAGCTACCGTATACCTAGACCGGCGGCCGCGACAATGAGCTGAGTGTGGCGCAGCACTATGAGTCGGCCCGCAAAAGCCCCGTGCGGAGGGAAGAGCGCAGACAGATGGGTACGAAACAATTACTGTGATTGGTAACTGTACTTTCAAAATTCAGCTCGTGTAGAGCACTGGCGCACCAAGATGCTCGATCCCAAGCCCTACATCACACTCTTCGACCGCCAGCGACTCCACATACCCAGCAACCCGGTACGGTAGAGCACCGTAGTCTTTGTGTCACACTACCGTATTCATCATATGCCGGTTTTGTTGATAACTGTGACCAGGCGTCTGCGTCGACGTCGCTCACTTCTCTGCTCGAGATGTCGTGTGCCGAGTCGCTGGTGACAGACTCGTCCGTCTGCTCATCTACCTCCGGAACGAATGCTACGTCTGCAACTTCTGGAACGTCTGCCACTTCCGGAGCATCTGGCACGTCTAGCACATCGGTGACATCGCATTCCACGTCGTCCGTGTCGTCCATGTCGTCCAAGCCTACCAAGTCGTGTTCTTCGACCAGCGTCGGATCCAGCGCCCTCCACTCACCCAGCGACAGTGCGTCTCTCAGTGTAGATACAGCACTCCTATTTATTCATTTCAGCATCGTCTTACAACTCGAGCGACTCGCGCAACTTCCTCGCCTCGCTCGAGTCGATCCGCCATCCCGCGCCCTATGTCGACCTGCTCGAGCAGGTAGCGAGTGATTATCGATTGGCATTGACGTTTCTTGCAGCAACTACGCGGAATGAGGAACGAGACGGCGGAGCGAGCAGAGCGCAAGAAACAGCGCCACGCTGAGAAAGAACAGCTGAGAGAACGGAAAGAGAAGGAGCAGGAGAAGGAGCAGAAGCAGAGGAGTGGACAGAAGGAGAAGGTGAAGGAGCAGAAAAGTGGACGGAAAGAGCAGGAGAAGGAGCAGGACTCACTGTCTAAAAAGAAGCCCAAGAGGAGGGAGCTGAATGAGCAGGACTCATTGTCCAAGAAGAAACCGCGCGTCATGGAGCAGAAACACGATTCAGAGAAGAGACTTCCGCGGCCAAAGAGTGAACAAGAGGACTCCAGCAAGTCGGACAAGTCGGACAAGTCTGACAGGAAGAAGAGAAAGGCCAAGGAGGAGGATCCGGATCGCTCGGATCGGGCGATGAACCGCCGCCGGAAGAGCAAGAGCAAGGAGTCGGGCAAGGCACTCCGGCGCGAGGTCAAGAGCCGCAGCTTCGATCCGATTGTCGTGTCTGCCGAGCCAAACTCACTCTCATCCAAGAAAGCAAGGAATAAGAAGAAGAAGAAGTCTGCCAAGAGCACTACAACTGACACCAGCACCAGCAGCATCAACACAAGCAGCACCAACACAAGCAGCGCCAGCACCAGAAGCGCCAAGGTCACTCACTCTCTCTCTCTCTCTCTCTCTCTCTCTCTCTCTCTCTCCTTTTTTTCTCTTTCTAACGTACCCCGTTTCAATCAGCGCTCTCTTCAGACGTCGACCCGCAGCGGCGGCGATTCGTCATCGGACAGCAGTCGCTCGAGCAGGAGGAGCCAGCGGAAGAAGAAGGGCGGGAAGAGCAGGCGCAGCAGGGGCAAGAAGTACCCGGCCGCCGTCAGCACCACCATCAACAGCCTCGAGAAGGGGCCGGAAGTGCTGGCACCGCTGCCACAGAACAAGCCGGTGGTGCTGCCGGGACACACGCGGCCTGCTGTCAGCCAGGTGAGCTGTTCTTCTGTCTCGTCGGATGGCCGACAACCGTTGTGTGTGATGCGATTTCATCCAGGACGCCGTCTCCAACTGTTCCACGTGCGTCGGAGCGTGTTCGTGCGCCGGCTGCTCCACATGTCTCACTTCGCCATGCAGTTGCTCTACCCGGACTGGTTGGTTATCTCTCTCAATCCCTCTCTCCTTCTCTCTCTCTCTCTCTCTCTCTCTCTCTCTCTTTTCTCTCTCGCCCTCTCTCCTTCTCTCTCTCTCTCTCTCTCTCTCTCTCTCTCTTTTCTCTCTCTCCCTCTCTCTCCCTTTCCCTTATCCCCTCCTTCCAGGCCCGTCCACCTCTCCCATCTCTGTCCTGTCCACTTGCCAGTGCTCTCAGCAGGGCACCGCCTGCACTTGCAGCTGCATCACTGGCGCCTCCACGGTACGGGATACGGTAGTTCGGGTGACTGTAGTCATACTGTAGGCGTGCTCGTGCCTGTCTGCGGGTGTGTCGTGCTCGTGCTCCACTCTCTCCACTCGCTCATCGATCGTCTACACTCCGAGAAAGGAGAGGAAGAAGTCACTGGTGAGAGTACACCTCTCTCTCTCTCTCTGTCTCTGTCTCTGTCTCTCTGTCTCTCTCTCCTTCTCCCTCTCCCTCTCTCACACCCATCTCGTTGCAGTTGCGTGAGGTGAACCTGTGGCTGTTGTGGGTGATGGTTGTGGCTGCTCTGTGCATCTACCGTCAGTTCCTGCCCGTCTGCCCCCGCAACGACGAGATCAAGCAGGAGTAGAAGATCCCTTACCACTTACCACTTACAATCCCGCCGCTCGTTTCCGTTACACCCCTGCCCGCTGACTCCGCCTTCCCGCCCTTCGGCCAGCCGCCTATTATCATTGACTCCGCCCCTTAGATTCCCGCCTTCCCCGTTAGACACCCGTTAGACACTCTCTCAAGCGTTGCAGTGTGAACGCATTAGCATTACCACTTATATTTACACAACCGATGAATATAGTTGATTGACGCGATAAATTGTGTGAGAGGTTTGATTGAATATGAGCGAGTGATATGAACAAAGTGGACGAATGATCGGCAAATAAGAGAGAGAGAGAGCAAGGAATATACGCACGCCAACGCGCTAGTCGTTTCTACTGGACGTCGCGCGGTCGCCCATTCCTGGCCAATTGGAGAGGACTTTATTGAAAATGATGTTGAACATAATGTGAAACTAATCAAAACTCCGGTTACACTGAAGTTTTGAAAGCAGAAAGCAAAGTTGAAACGACCCACATAGATATAAGATCTATACTGATTGTATAAATATTAAAACAGCAGAGATTTCAAATTTTCTATCACCCGTTCTCAAAATGATATTTTGTGATTTCCCGAACTCGCACAATTTCGTATTTCGTGTTGCGTCTAAATGGTCCAAATAAAATAACCGTTCAAGGGTGAAGACTTGACAGTAACACGCGTTAGTGGAAATCCAGTTTTCGAGTGGAGAACTGGAGAATAAAGCAGTGGAAAACTGGTTTTTGCAACTGAAGAACCGGAATTTTCAGTGAGGTGTTTCACTTTTTCACGTGGAAAAATGATTTTTTCTCCAGTGAAAAAGTAGATTTGCAGTAACGTGTTAGTAGGACGGGATCAGTGAGTATGTTGGTTCACATCGAAGTGAGCATGGCTGTCCTGCCCGGCCTTCTCTTCCGAGTATACCAATACGTCTCGCACGCCATCTGCTGGACAGTTCTATTCACTCTTCTCGCCACTCGAGACAATGTGCTATCCGGCAGTTTCTACAGAATTCACTCGTTCACTTGTGAGACAATAGGTTTTGAGTATTTCTTTTTTTTCCAGTTTGTGTGTGTGTCACTATTCTAGGCCGAGAACAAGTGAACATGCGTGTTTTCAGTTTGCCTGGATCGTCCCACTTACCGTTGCGGTGCAGTGCAAATGTCTGCTCGCTCTCTCCAAGAATCTCAGGATGGAGGTGTCCGAGCCGCCATAACCATTGCCATAAGTCTGTTTCGTTTCTTTCAGATCGCCAATCGTCTCTGCTGCGGCTCGCTGAACACAGTGGAGGCATGCAGTATCAATGTCGCATCCATCCGTCCATCAGATCGCCCGCGCGAGAGAGACGATTCACGACTCCAATCACATAAATCATAAATTTTGTGTCCACTGATTCGTGTCCGCTTTTTAAGAAAATCGCTTTTTTGATAGTGACGACCAAACAATGCCAAAACATTTCATCGCACGCATGTTGTGTATGCTTATCGGTTGAGGGCGCAGAAGACGGCGACGTCGCTTCTTCCACTGCTCGTCTTCTCGAGAGACAGAGATCCGAAGTCATACGGCTGCAAACATCGTGTTAACCTATCATTGCACGAATCTGGACTGAGTGACCAGAGCTCTCTCCCACTCCCCCCTCTCTCCCCCCTCTCTCTCTATCTCTCTCTCCTCCCTCTCTCTCCTCTCTCTCTCCTCTCTCTCTCTCTCTCCTCTCTCTCTCTCTCTCTCTCTCTCTCTCTCCTCTCTCTCTCACACTCTCACCTGGGCGGTCTTGTCGCCTCCGAGACGATACTCTCGCGGGATCTCCACTACTACTGTGCACGGCTGTAACCGATACCAGTTACTCGACGTCTCTCTTTGTTTCACGCACCGCTTCGAGGCAGTCGTGTTCGAATCGCAGATGTTCGACGGGGGAGTAGGTGGACAGTTGGAACGAGCCGGCCGGCGAGCCCGCACTAGTCGAGTCGCTCCCTGCACAATGCACAGGTTCTGGCAAACCGTTTTATACAATGTCACGCCAACCACATCCATGACCATATGTGTGCACCAGCGCTATTCCTGTCCACCCACACTTCTTGTCGCTGACCGGGCGGAAGTTGCCGGCGGTGCGGGCGAACGGCCTGCCGAAGCACGAGAACGAGCCCTGCGAACGGAAAGAGTTGAATGATGCCTGGATGAGTATGTACCTTGACGACGACAGGCAACATGGGCGGGGAGGAGGCGGCGACCACTCCAGCCAGGGCAACAAGGGCGAGCAGCGCGCGCATTCTGGCAGAGAGCACAGAGCAGGAGAGTGCGAGCCTCGAAACAACCAATCTTCGTTTTATAGGTTTCAGTCCAGCTCTATCACAACACGGTTTTTCCTACAACATGTGTCGACACAGATATTACACATACACTTCCGTGATCTCTCTCTCTCTCTCGATCGTTAGTAAGTATGTGTTTTTTCTGAAGGCGATGCCCACTCAGATAAACTGCCTGGAAATCTCTACTGTTCGATTTGTTTGTGGTTTTTGACGAGTCCAAAAACGCGATAAAATACCTATTTTCTAACATATCTTCTGTCCGATGGACCAGCGACATTGCTGTACGAAATAACGAAGAGATGGTTTATAGATCTCTCGGATTGCGTTTGTAGACAGTATAGCGGAAGAGGTCGATACAGAGCATCAGTGGCGGCTGGAGCGGCGCGAGCCATGACAACTCTCTGTCGTCTTGTCAGTCTCGATCTTGCGGATCTTGGTTGACAGTGCGGGTAGTGTAGGCACACTACTTACATGTCATCAGTTGGTGGAGCGTAGAAAGTTGTCGGACGGTGGCGATTTGTCCGTCATATGCGGCAATCGAGGGCGGATGCGAGTGGAATAAAAAAACACAACAGTGGTCATTGATATGAAAACTTTGTGAAACCAACATGCAAAAGAACGATCAAACTCTTTATCGTCACAAAACGGGCGGCATAAATCATGTAAGTAGTGTGGTTATTGAACTGGTAATCTCTTCGTTGTCTCCTCTCCTCGTCTCCTACTGGTTCCTCAGCAGGTTCTCCACGTCGAACACCACGTGCGTCTTCGCATTCAGGTTAAGGTCCTGCAACGACAACGTGAATACCGTAAACCGTAATCAATCAATTCGATTACCCGAGCCGTGAGAGAGTCAATTATAGGGGACGAAACAAAGATTGACATAGTAAGAGAGAGACATGCCTTGGCTGCCTTCTTTCCGATGTGCTTGAGGTTGATGGCCTCGTACTTGACCTTGGCGCCCTCCACCTTCGGTTTGTTCTTCTTCGAGAACAGACCGATGTTCGTCGACGAAGCCATCATTGACACCGGGGCCATCATAGACTTCATCGGAGCCGCCATGACTGCAACCGCCCACTCACACTCTCCTCGTCCCGCCCCCTCTAGCTCCGCCCACTCACTGCTCTGCGCGTGGTCGTTCTCGATGTTGCGGCGGAGGAATATGCCGAGAGTGGAGAGGCCGCGAGTCTTCGGCACGCGCAGCAGCTGCATCATCGCAGCCACCATGTCCACTGTATCGATCGGTTATCGATCGGCTATCGATTGACCCACCGATCATGCACATCTTCGGCACCGAGATGCGCTTGGTGGTCGCCTCGCGGCCGTACATCGAGCACTCCACCACGATCTCGTCTTTGCCCTGAAAAATTTCTCTTTTATTCTCTCATTCTCTATCTCTCTCTCTCTCTCACCGCCTTCTCTCCCTCAATGTCGTCGGCCGGCGTGGGCGGCATCAGGTCCATCACCTAACATCAATCAATAATCATTCGATAAGTTAATTTATACCTGACGGCACGACTCGAGGAACTTCATGTTGCTAGCAGACGCGCCAAGCGCCTGGCACTTGGCCGAGAGACGCACCACCTAGGTATACGGTATATGAGGTATACTGTATCATACCGTATACCTCAGCGCGGGTGATGAGGTTGGAGCAGCGCGGCAGCGGACACGACGGCACCTCACCTGAAACGGTTATGCAAAAAGGAGTACAATACCTGTGTGATGTTCAGGTTATCCATTCGACTCACGAGTGAGCACTCCCTGGTTGATCTTGTCAACAAAGCAGTCGAAGCAGACGCGGTGGCGGCAGTCGAGCAGCGTCATCCGCGCCGCGTTCACACACTGGAACACGCCGCGCCGACCGTCGCACCTAGGTATACGGTAGGATACGGTAGCTACAGTATGCCGCGCACTTCTGGCGCTCCTCGAGATCGAGCATCGACGGCTGCTTGCCGCCGAACGAGATGTTCTGTCCGCCGGCGCTCTCTGAAAGACGGGGTCAGAGTGGGCGGGGTCAGAGTGGGCGGGGCCAGAGTGGGCGGGATCAGAGTGGGCGTGTCTGACCGGCGGTCTCGTCGATGACGACGTCGGTGGAGCGAGAGTGGACGCACATGGGGGCGGGGCAGAGCGTGCCGCACAGATTCGAGAGGCACATCGTGCAGAACGAGTGACGGCACGGCAGCTCCTGCAAGAGGGTGGGTCGCCCGAAGGACCAGAAGGACCAGGAGGACCACCACCCACGGTCATGTCGCCATTGGGTTTGATATCGCAGCAGATGGCGCACCAGCCGGCCGATTCGGCCATCCCTCCACCGAATGGCAGAGGGGAGCGAGCGAGAGCTGACCGAGGCGAGACACAGACGGCAGGCAAAGAGAGCGAGGTATGCCAATTGCGGAGGGGGTAAAAGGGGCGCACACGGCACTCGACCGCAGTCTACTCACCTGTGGCTGCAGTCAGCAGGTGAACTCTTTCTTATCCTCCTGCCTGTCTCAACTATGCTTCACTTTTGCGAAGACAGAGACTAGTTGTGTGCTTCCATCACCCTCTCATCTCCAGCCCTACTCACTTGTATGACGGGTGAAATCCGCGCGTCGCGTCGTCGTCCGGCCGGCAGCGAGCGAGAGAACAGCGCCCGCAAGAGACGCAACAAGAAGCGCAGCGACATGAAGAAGAAGAGGTACTGCCCTCTACCGTATACCTAACCTTGTGTCTAGGGCGTCGTCGAAGAGCAAGTCTGGCGCGAAGGCGGACGTGTCTCGTCGGAAGCGACTGCGGAAGGAGAAGAAGAGCAAGAAGGGAAAGAAGGGCGGGCTGATGAGTCGGCTGGGCAAGAAGAAGAGCTCGAAGAAGTCCAAGTCGTCGAGGCGTGGAAAGGCGGCTGCTCCCGCCGCCCCCGCCGCCCCCGCTCCCGCTGTGCCTGCCGCCCCCGCCCCTGTTGTCATGCCACTCGTCGCCCCTGCCCCTCCCCTTGTCCCCTCTGCTCCCGCACCTGCCCCTCCCCCCGCTGCCGCCAATGCCCCTGCCCCGCCCCCAGCTGCCGCACCCGTCAAGACGTCTGGCGAATCCGCCGCTCCCAAGGCAAACTCTAAGGAGAAGGCGTCCGACAAGGAGAAGACTGCCGCTTCGGAGAAGGAGAAGAGAGAGAAGGAGGAGAAGGAGAAGGAGGAGAAGGACAAAGAAGAAAAAGAGAAGAAAGAAAAAGAGGAGAAGGAAAAGGAGGAGCGCGAGCGGAAGGAGAAGGAGGAGAAGGAGCAGCGTGAGAAGGAGGATAAGAAGAAGGCACGCGAGGTGCCCTCCGTCACTGCACTCGACGTCGACACAGACTTTCCCGCCCAGCAACTCGTCATCTCCAGCTATGTCAAGGTACGGCACACACCACGGATATTGTATGTACAGTCATCTTTTGCAGAATGGCCGTCTGATCAAGAAGTGGAACTACAGCGAGTCGAACCTCGCCAGCCAGCCAGACATTCGACTGTGCGATCTGATTCGCAAACGACAGTGAGTGGGACTCTCTTTCTCTCTCCCTCTCCCCCTCTCCCCCTCTCCCCCTCTCTCCCTCTCCCCCTCTCTGCCTCTCCCCCTCTTCCTCACTCACTCCCTCGTCAGGACTCGTGTGGAGGAGCTCTCCGGTCGCACCTCTGCTCTCTCCGCTACCACCGCCGATTCCTCGACTGCCGTCGATATGACCGAGCCCGAGAGGAGCGACCGCACCGACAAGAGCGAGGTACGGTAGCATACCGTATACCTAATCTACCGTACTCTACTTGCAGCGCCGTGTGTCGTCGCTAGAGCGTGAGCTGGAGAAGATTCTGGGCGAAGTGAACGAGATCGCGACTCGGATGGACAAGCGACGCGTCAAGTAGACGAGACAACATGGAAACGCCTTAAAACACTTGCAAACACTAGAACAATCTCTCTTACAATTGCGTACTAATCTCTATGGGTGATAAAGTTACTCGGACATTGTTGTGATGTTTTACTTGTTCATGAACACAGTTTCACTTGTTCATGAACACAACGTTTTTTTTTATACGAATCACTTGGTGGGCGAATGAGTAATTAGAGCAAGCGTGCAATGTGATAAAAAGGCTCATTGATTCACATGCTATGATGCGTTGATTGAGTGAGTCATTCTCGCGTCCTCTCTCACAGAAGCCGGCCGATGTCGGCGTACGACAGAGTCGTGTTCACTCCAAAGAACAGCGTGCGTTTATCCCACTTCCTTTCCCTCTTCTCTCTCTCTCTCTCTCTCTCTTCTTTCTACGTCTATTTTCAGGTGACGTTCAAAGCCAATGCGCTGCCGCAGACACTCACCCTCTACGTGAGAAACGAGAGCGACAAGGCCATGTTGTACAAGGTGGAGAAATAGAGAGGGAGGGAGAGAGAGAGAGAGAGAGAGAGAGAGAGAGAGAGACCATGTTCAGACCAAGTACACCTCGCACGGTGTGTTCAAGACCACTCCGGTGTTCGGCGAGATTCCCGCCGGCGGAACGGTGCGCGCTATTGATCGATTTATCGATTTATCGACTTTCCCAGTTGTTCGCTTCTTCATCCATCCAACTTTCAGGTGACGATTCTGCTGAGATATAAAGGGCGTGAGGGGTATGAGTTCCGTGACGACGAGCGATTCAGCTGCCGTGAGTATCTTATCCCTCCTCTATCTTACAGTCACTTCTCCTCTCCCTCTCCTTCTGTCTTCTTCGATATCTCTGTCTACTCTCTTTCAGTGTTGATGGAGAGCCGTGGGGAGACGGAGAGGACGACTCTGCGCCAGTCGTGGTCGGCTCTCGAAAAGACCCGACACGTGCATAGAAAGGTGGGGAGAGGAGAGAAAGAGAAAGACTGGGAGAAAAAGGAAGAGAATTCAGGTGATTGCCATCAAGTTCGACATGGGCCACAGCACCTACGTGCCAAATGAGGTAAGCTTTCTCTCACCATCTCTCTCTCTCTCTCTCTCTCCCTTCCTATCTTTTTCTCCTTCGCATCCTCTCTACCTTCTCCTTCCTATCTCTTCTTACTCCTTTCACTCTTTTCAGCTGCATTCTCCGTCCGCTCCTTCCGAGTCTAACGTTGAGCTGCGCACCCTGTACCACAACTGATTGAGCAGTCATCATATGCCTTCCAGTTGTGTTCACCCTGTCACTCTCATTCTCACATCGCTCACCAAGTGCCTTTCTCATGGTGTTTCCGATAAACTGTGATCGATTGCGTGACAGACATTGGAGTGATAGAACAGAAATTCATAAATTGAAATGACAAACAAATATTGAAATATTTTTTTCTTCTTCTCATTTTCCCCCTTTTTTCAGTTTTATTTTACGTGTTTATCACACAAATGCGTGAATGTGAGAATGATGACAATATTACATATTTCGGGAATACTGTAGAGTTACTGTAGTAGACTTCTTCTTCTTCTTTTCCCCGCGGCGTGCGGTCGGGTGCGGTCGGGTGCGGTGCGCCGCCGCCGCCGAATGTTCGGTGATCGACAAGAATCTTTTCCGAGTAACCAGTGAGGCGGCGGGAAGTACCCTCATGTGGAAGCAGCTATGGCGCGAGGAGATACCGATTGGAATGGAAGCAAAGGAAACCCCGGAGCTCCACACGTCAAGAATGGTACTCTAATGTCTAATGGTCCAGGAATGGTTATCGAACAAGTATCGTCTTCCCGCCTTAGCTTCGTCAGCCTACCTGTCTTTCCCTGGCGTTAGCTTATTATGTATCTAGCATCTTAGGCACTACTGTATGCTTCATATCATCATGATTGTGTTGTCATATTCAGATATAACGATTCCGGATAAACAATTGATTGATTGATTGTAGAGTTACAATTCACAAGTTCATGGACACAATAAGGCAAACAGATTTCCAAATAATTTACTTTTTTTCGAACTTGTGATCAGAATATGGAATATAATATATAAAAATTTATTCGGCACATAAATTACCCATTTCAGCAAGTTTTGTGTGTACACAACGAAATAAATGGATAAACAGTCACACATACAAATATTGCACAAACATATATAGAATTTTGGTCGATCGATGCTCTATCACAAATAGGGGATTGGTGGATGGTTCTTCTCTCAACAACAAGAAGAAATGCGCAGACGGAAACGGGATACTACAAGCGAGAGAGACACAATGGCATATCAACGCGCGTTGACACAATCACAATGGTTTGGACACGTGAGTAAAGCTGAGTGAGAGGGGGTGAGAGAGAGAGGGGAGAGGGACATGGTTGAATGTTGAATGTGAAGGGATAAGGCAACAAACACCGGATTGGATGGCACATGGATGTGTGTGATGTGATGTGTATGGTTAGAACCGCTCGACTTGGATCTCCTCGCGCGCTAGCTAGGATAGAGTGAGGGTTAGTCACTGGTAGCCAGCTTATTGGTAGCAGCGAGTGCGAACACAAACACAACATAGGGGTTGGCAACCGAATCACACAAGCAATACAGTACACGCAACTGAGAGGACACTGCAAGCACTACAGGCAACCGAGGCTATACCTCGGTCTCCTTCTTCTGTCTGTGTCGCAGCTTTCCGTCTCCGTCTATCATGACCCCGTCGGGAGTGCCTGGCAGGGGCACCCTCCAGTCGTCCTCCATGTTCACTGGAAGCACGTGGGACGGACCCGCCGACACCCGGGACACAAGCGCCGGCGCTGGCGACAGCTGCGACGTGTCTGAACAACTCATTATTATTGCATCTGTTCGAAATCAAGAATCAATACTCTACATGAAGCTCCTTTTCTTGCAGAGTGTGATCAGTCTTTTCGAAGTCATTGAAAAAGTAGTTGAAGTAGTTTGTAGTTGCAAGCTTTTTGGAGGTCATTGTAAGTATTAGTAAATAAAGAGTTGAAAAGTGTTTGGCGAGACATTTCAGGTGTAGTTGAAACGCCTATAGAAAAGAGTGGTCGTTCATGTATCTTGATTGAGTCTGTAAGTGATTGTTCTTGCCTGTGCTGGGTGAGGAGAGGTTGATTCCGAAGTCGTTGCCGGACGGACTCGCCTCGGGCATGGGAGAGAGACCCGCGCGCGGCTGCGACGCTTGCCGGGAGCTGAAAGACGGGAATGATTTCGACCAGCCGGTATTGTGTGTCTCACTTGGCGCGCATGTCCTTGATGTCCTTGAAGAGCTTTCCCTTGAGGATGAGCTCTCCGAATCCCTGCGAGTGGGAGAAGGCGTATCCGGAGCGCAGCGAGCCGCGCACCGAGCGACGCGTCGCTGCCGTGCGCTTGAACGGCCTGAAAACAACACGGTTTACAAACGAAAGCAAACACAAACTCAAACAACAAAAACAAGTGAATGAGGGAAGAACTGACTTTGCGCCGGCGGCGCTGGCCTTCTTGTGTGGGGCGGGGACTGTGCTGTACTTCTTGGCGACGCGGAGTCTGTCTGCGAACGAGGGGTGGGTATCCAGCCAGAAGAAGCGGTTCAGCATCACCGGCACGATCAGAATCACAGACACCTACGATGGTTTTATATTACTACCCGCAAAAAACCCGAGTTTCTGGTGAAAAAATGTTGTTTATTCAGTTCCAAAAAATCGATTGTGCACTTTTTGCAGTGAGCATGTAACCGTAGCTGCATATTACGCAAATCTGTGAGTTTGTCATATTAGCAGAAAGTACGATTTTCTTTAAAAAGTACTTGCGTAAAGAGATTCACTTTGTCTTAACCCAATGCAACAAAAGCACATGCATAAAACATAAAACGTTTACAAATACTAACACAAACCTGCGCATACCGGACTGTTGAAGTAACATTTGAAATACTTATAAGGATACAAAAAAATTATAAATAACGTCAATATTAGGAGAGAGAGAGAGAGGGGAAGAGAGAAAGAGGGGAGAGAGAGAGAGAGGCGCAGGTTTGTGTTAGTATTTGTAAACGTTTTATGTTTTATGCATGTGCTTTTGTTGCATTGGGTTAAGACAAAGTGAATCTCTTTACGCAAGTACTTTTTAAAGAAAATGTATGTGCTTTTGTTAAATTTCATTGAAATTTTTACTATACGCCGAAGTATGACTACTCATCTTTACGTCTCACTGTCTCACTATCTCACTGATTTCTCTCCCTTCTCCCGCTATTGTTTTCTCTCTCACTCACTCACTCACTCACTCACTCACTCACTCACTCACTCACTCACTCACTCACTCACTCACTCACTCACTCACTCACTCACTCACTCACTCACTCACTCACTCACTCACTCACTCACTCACTCACTCACTCACTCACTCACTCACTCACTCACTCACTCACTCACTCACTCACTCACTCACTCACTCACTCACTCACTCACTCACTCACTCACTCACTCACTCACTCACTCACTCACTCACTCACTCACTCACTCACTCACTCACTCACTCACTCACTCACTCACTCACTCACTCACTCACTCACTCACTCACTCACTCACTCACTCACTCACTCACTCACTCACTCACTCACTCACTCACTCACTCACTCACTCACTCACTCACTCACTCACTCACTCACACTCACTCACTCACTCACTCACTCACTCACTCACTCACTCACTCACTCACTCACTCACTCACTCACTCACTCACTCACTCACTCACTCACTCACTCACTCACTCACTCACTCACTCACTCACTCACTCACTCACTCACTCACTCACTCACTCACTCACTCACTCACTCACTCACTCACTCACTCACTCACTCACTCACTCACTCACTCACTCACTCACTCACTCACTCACTCACTCACTCACTCACTCACTCACTCACTCACTCACTCACTCACTCACTCACTCACTCACTCACTCACTCACTCACTCACTCACTCACTCACTCACTCACTCACTCACTCACTCACTCACTCACTCACTCACTCACTCACTCACTCACTCACTCACTCACTCACTCACTCACTCACTCACTCACTCACTCACTCACTCACTCACTCACTCACTCACTCACTCACTCACTCACTCACTCACTCACTCACTCACTCACTCACTCACTCACTCACTCACTCACTCACTCACTCACTCACTCACTCACTCACTCACTCACTCACTCACTCACTCACTCACTCACTCACTCACTCACTCACTCACTCACTCACTCACTCACTCACTCACTCACTCACTCACTCACTCACTCACTCACTCACTCACTCACTCACTCACTCACTCACTCACTCACTCACTCACTCACTCACTCACTCACACACTCACTCACACACTCATTCACTCACTCACACACTCACTCACACACTCATTCACTCACTCACTCACTCACTCACTCACTCACTCACTCACTCACTCACTCACTCACTCACTCACTCACTCACTCACTCACTCACTCACTCACTCACTCACTCACTCACTCACTCACTCACTCACTCACTCACTCACTCACTCACTCACTCACTCACTCACTCACTCACTCACTCACTCACTCACTCACTCACTCACTCACTCACTCACTCACTCACTCACTCACTCACTCACTCACTCACTCACTCACTCACTCACTCACTCACTCACTCACTCACTCACTCACTCACTCACTCACTCACTCACTCACTCACTCACTCACTCACTCACTCACTCACTCACTCACTCACTCACTCACTCACTCACTCACTCACTCACTCACTCACTCACTCACTCACTCACTCACTCACTCACTCACTCACTCACTCACTCACTCACTCACTCACTCACTTTCCCCCCCCCCCGCTCTCTCTCTCGCTCTCTTCTTTCTCCCCTGTTCTTTCTCTCTCTGCTCTCTCTCTCTCTTTCTCTCTCTCTCTCTCTCTCTCTCTCTCTCTCTCTCTGTTCTTTCTCTTTGAAGATCACAAGTATTCACGAATTGTCGTTACGTTTCACAAAACGTTTTTCACATGTTTTCTACCAGTCGGTATCGCGCCTCGCTTAATTATACTGAGCCAGCCAAAATATGCAAACCCGGCGCGAATTAGACGCTGGCGGCGGCAAGGCTGGCTACACGCTGGGTGCAAGTTGGGTGCACGTTGGAAAAAGTCGGCGGTTAGCGTGACGGGAAGGAAGGAAACGCTGGCCTCTCGCCTCACGGGTACGCGCGATCGCTCATAACTTCTTTCGGAGAAGAGATACAAAGATGCCACCGACCAGTGAAATAGCCTACGGAACGGTGCGAACCTAACTAACATGGTTTGGATGAGTTCACATGGTTGCTAACATGACCTTTGGTTTTCACTTATTGAAAATTCTGGCGCGAGCCCTATCCTAAGCCAAAAGAGAGGGCGCTGCGCGCCCTCTCTAATTCGAAACAGAAAACCGACCATGAGTAGACTGAACCAGAAGTGTGGTGTGCCCATGGTTCGAAGGGCGACTCCGAGAGAGATGGCAGACTGCGACTTGGAGACGAACGAGGTGGGCAACACTGCAAACACACAACATGGGCTGCGGCTGCGCTCTTCAGCGGTCATTATTCCCCGGAAAGAGTTACGAGGTTACGACTAGGTCTCAAGAGAGAGGAGAAGCACATATAACACGTGTTGCAACACGGCTACCCGTCTTCTGAATACACACGGCTGAGATATACATAACATACTAGTGGCAATATCGTGCACCAATTTCCAGCCGCCTGAATGTGGAATGAGGGTTAGTGACGTCAGCCGGTGGACGTACCTTCGTAGAAGACGAGCGCGAGTGCGAAGTAGAAGGCGAGCGAGCCCCAGATGACGACGTGCGAGATCTTCGTCCAGTACGAAGTGTCAAGAGCGATTTGAGCAGTCACCACCTGAATCAACACATTTTTCTCTAGAACTGTTCAAAGGTGATCAAATTCATCAGAAAGTGATTGTGAGAGAAAGTTAGAAAGAGAAAGGAGAGCGTACCACGATGAGTATGGTGAATGTGGTGAATGCGAGTGTGGAATAGTCGCTGATGTCTCTCCCGCCGTGGTCAGCCCCCAGATACAGAGCCCCATACGGAACAAAGAAGATCACGATCGAACTGAAATTTAATTGTACGAAAGACTGAAAGCATTGCAAGATTAGTTCAACAGATTGAGATATTGAACTAGTGAAACGTACGCATTTTTTAAGAATGGAAACGGTATTTGATGCGTTATAAGTATTCAAGAAATGCCGACTCACCTGAACATTCCATGGAGAACCGAGTAGATGAATATGCGCATGTTGAAGAAAAGATTGAACTGCCCGGGTAGGTAGAGCTTCGGGTATAACAGCGAGGTCCTGAATAAACGGGATACAGATGAGTCCCAGAAAGTACCGAAAACAGAAGCGCTAACTGTCCTACACAAATCAGGTCAAAAAACACTCGCGAGTCGCATTAATAACAGTAGAGACTACCCCTACTGACTTGTCATCGAGGTCCTGGTCGAGTGATCCCATGGAGAGTACGGGAAGGGCGGTGAAGAAGAGGTTGTAGCACGAGATGAGAACTGCGTCGAACACGGTCTGAAACACGTACACTACATCCAGGCTATCTATTCAGACTTTTTCATGTCTTGCGATTAAAAACTAAACGACTTCGAACTTGTGTCCAACACCGTCTAACAGTGAACTCTTCTCTCCTGCGTTCTTTCTACGTTTTCACGATGAACATATTTCAATTAAAACGACTTTTACAACTGTGATATCACAAACTATTCTTTTCTGATTAGGATTTGTTATTTTACACACACCGAAAAAATCGATTATTCTTTCACACTCACCTGCGCCGAGTATCCGCAGAAGAACGAGTACCAGAAGTGGGTGAGGGTGAAGGAGAAGTTCTTGTAGAAGAAGTAGCGGAGGAACTTGGCCATGCGGATGTAGGACCAGCTGGAGAGAGAAGAGATGAGAAAGAGAGAGAGAGAGAGAGAGTGAGAGAGAGAGAAAAGGAAGAGAGGGTGTGATACCGACCGTCCATGTACTAGCAGTAGTCTCTCGAGGTATCTGAACTGCCCCACCGAGTAGTCCGAGGCGAGCACTGCCTGCATCCCTTCTTGTCCTGCAACACTCTTTCCTAGTCACTCTGATACAAAACTTCAATAAATTATTCTTTCTCGAGTTGTAATCTGTTCAAATTATGAAAAAGTAAATAAAACCAATATGATTGATTTTACTTTAGTACACGATTGGAATTATTTACGATTCACGTCCTTCTTACTTGTACAATTGATGAAACGTACCTGATATGCCGACTCCGATGTGTGCGGTCTTGATCATGCTCACGTCATTCGCACCATCCCCGATAGAGAGAGTGACCGCCTGCGGAGAAAAGCATCTCTCTCTCTCTCTCTCTCTCTCTCTCTCTCTCTCGCTCTTTCTCTCTTTCTCTCTCTCTTTCTCTCTCTCCCTCTCCCTATCTTTCTCCTCACCTTCTTATTCCTCTTCACTAGATCCACAACCTGCGCCTTTTGCAGAGGCGTCACGCGGCAACAGATCACAGCCTGAAAGTCGCAGTCAAAAACAAACACGAATATATATTATCTGTTAAAAGTACTTGCGTAAAGAGAGTAAGTTTGTCTTGACCCAATTCAACAAAAGCGCATGCATAAAACGTTTACAAATACTAACACAAACCTGCACCTCCTCTCCTCTCTCTCTCTCTCTCTCTCTCTCTCTCTCTCTCTCTCTCTCTCTAGTATTGAAGTTATTCATTTGTATTGTTATATTTCATCTGTTAGTGTCCACAGTTCGTTATGCGCAGGTTTGTGTTAGTATTTGTAAACGTTTTATGCATGCGCTTTTGTTGAATTGGGTCAAGACAAACTTACTCTCTTTACGCTAGTATTTTTAACAGATAATACATGTGCTTTTGCTGAATTTCATGGAAATTTCTTCTCTTACTGATTGCCAAGCTCTGCCGTTCATTAGTACGCAAAGAACTATGATGTGACGCACATTGTTGCGTGTATATGAAACTATATTTTTCTTGGTATTGTATATAAACGCTGTTAATCGACACTTTTCTCTGCATTTGCGGTCGCGGTGGCGTAAGTGCAGGTCTGCGCTCTCCGCCGACAGCGTGCTCTTTAGCGATTTCTCTGCGAGCCCTGCCCGCCTGCCGGGGGAGAGAGCCAGACCCAGAGTGACGGGAAACGACACCCACCGACCCACCCACCCACCCACACGCTGGCCTTGCAACTAGGGCGCGCGCGAGATCGCTCATAACTTCTCTCGAAGAAAAGATGCAAAGATGGCGTCAATTAGTGATCTGGCCTACGGAACGGTGCGAATCTAAAAGGTAAATGGATCGAACCCCCGACCCACCGAGTATAGCGGACATCGGGGGGATACCTTTACCTTTACCTTTCAGATTCGCACCGTTCCGTAGGTGCGAATCTAACTAACATGAATTGGATGAGTTCCCATTGTTGCTAACATGACTTTTGGATATCACTTCTTGAAAATTCTGGCGCGAGCCTTATCCTAAGCCAAAAGAGAGGGCGCTGCGCGCCCTCTCTAATATATATCTGTTAGTGATAAATGACGAGTCTAACGCACCACACACATGCAGGCGATCTCTAGGAATGTCCTTTCGAGTCGCTCGGAGAGGGCGTATGTCAGAGAGTCTCCGTTGATGACAAGAGCCACGCCGCCGTCGCCTGAATGCGAGCAAGTGAGAGCACGGAGAAAACACCGAGATAGGTGGACAGATAACGACCCACCGCCCGTCTCCTCTTTTGGCCCGTCCACCGTGTGCAGGTTGGTGTGCATATTGGCGTTCGGGTCGTATGTCTGAACGGACTCTCTCTCTCTCTCTCTCTCTCTCTCTCTCTCTCTCTCTTCCCTCTCTCTCTCCCTCCCTCTCCCTCTCACCTGTGACTCGTGATCATCATGTACATGTACGATGTCTATCTGTGGTGCGTTGGCTCCCCCGTTGGCGGGCGGAGTCTGTGCCGCCGATTCCAGGATGTTCGTGAACGTTCTGAACAGGTTGGTTTTTTCTCTATTCGAACAAGCAGATCGACACATATAGATGTAGTGCCCGCACAACTTCGTTTCACTACTTCTACAGTTCTTCTGAGTTCGACACCACCCGTTTCCGGATTATCCGACCTCTTTGTCTCCTTGAGCTGCACCTCGACCTCGTTCTCTGTCTGTCCGTCGATCACCACTATCTCCTTCATGTCATCCGTCAGCAGCGACACGAGTACGCGATGTTGATCGCCGTCTCCTGAAATGGTTGTTGACACAACTACAACAACCCGTTTCGCTATCTTCGCTATCCCTGTAAATCGTGATCCACAAAAAATGGGATAATACACACAAATGAAAATGAACGATAACTACGTGCTCCTCACCGTTTGTCTCCCGTCAGCACCCATATCTTGATGTTGGCTTCTGCCAGACGAGCGATTGTGTCCGGGACTCCGTCCTGCAGCTTGTCCTCGATCGCAGTCGCGCCCAGAAGAACCAGGTCTGGAAGAACCATTCCTCTCTCTCCTCCCTCTCTCTCCTCTCTCCTCTCTCTCTCTCTCTCTCTCTCTCTCCTCTCTCTCTCTCTCTCCACTCACCTTTCTCGATCTCCTCGTAGACCTCGTCCAGCAGCTTCTCCCTGTTGTACATGTCTACCGCGGCCTGTCGCTGTCTTTCCTGAAAACGGCATCACATTAACAATCTGTAATTAGTTTTTGTTGAAAGCAAAAATTTCAATGATTGCATTTGTCGTTCACTACAGTGCTATGCGTGCCCCGTGAAACGTATCATCGCGTTGAAATGATAAAAAAGATCTAGACACATCATATTGTCGAGGAAACACAGAACACGCACATCCCACTCCTCATAGTATCGCTGGTCGATGTCCTTGCACGCGAGACACAATGTGCGCAGTCCGATGTTGGCATAGTCCGACAGGTGCTTGTTCGTCGCATCCAGGATGAGACGGGACGTGTCCTTCCGGATACGCTCCATGATCATCATGTCAGCGCCCTGCAATATACCTTTATCAACATTCTCAAAAAAATCAATTTTTTACGCACCAAAAAAAAGCGCACCAAAAAGCGGCTGAGCGAAATAGCATTGAAGCAATACCTTGCAGTACAGCTTGATTCTGCCGTCGGGGCATCGCACAATCACCGACATCCGCTTGCGCACGTTGTTGAAGTCGAGAATGCACAGCAGCTCGTACGTCTGGAATGTCGAATCATAATGAAAGTGAACACATCAACAGTACTTGTTCATGTAAGTACAACAACAGTAAATACTTACTTCCTCCCTGCCGTTCACCTCGATCGATATCGACTGGGGTGTGCGGGCGCGAAAGACGAATCCGAAGTTGCGAGCGGCAGATGTGAGGGCAGCCTCGTCCGGGGATTGAGCCTACAATGTTCACGTCCACACCAATCATGCATGCATATGCAAGTGTTTGATCTTTTACATCTATCTCTTCAAAGGAGTCCTTACTCACGTGGCATGCACATACGTGCTGTGGGTAATAGTGTTATCACAGGTGCGTTCGCTCTTTGTACTCATTCTCACCTGGTACACCAGCTGTCCCTTGTCCTTTTCGGGCATGACCGTGTGACAGAGAGCGAGCAGCCGCCAGAACTCACACACCTGAAACACTTGACGCTACTGCGCTGCCGCGGCCGCAAGCAATGCCATGGTCCACGTGACAAGTTGCATGCTCAGTAAACCTAGTCACAAAGAGAGTTGTGAACACGACTTTACATTTTCCGTCTTTTTTTGTTTTATTCACATCTAAATGTCTTATTACTTCTCAATTCTCCAGTTCTCTCTCTCTCATACCTCCTCCATTCCCTCCCTGGTTGCGTCCAGCAGTTTCTGGTCGTAGAACACGAAGCTTCTCTCGTAGTGCTGGTTCCATGAGAAGTCGACTCGTGGAGAGTCCTGTATACACACTACCTATTCATACGTTTCACTGTGTTATGGGGAACAAAACACCAACAGTGATACAGTCTTCAAAGGAAAAAAAAGGAATCACCCATCAGCCATCAGCAAACGACATTCGTACGAATCGTACGGTTGTCACAAAAATTGGAATAGTATAGATGTCTACGTCTAGTCAAGAGGTCAGGAATCATGCCGCGGGGCGCACTCACCTCAGTGATTTCAACCATTTCTCCGTGGTGGTCGTAGATGTCGCCGTAGGAGATGCCGTTGATGGAGCACTTGTTGAAGGTCATGATGTTCTGTGTCAGCGTGCCCGTCTTATCCGAGAACACGTACTGCACCTAACACAACATCGTGGTTTTGATTCGTGTTTTGCTCGCCACTATGAATTGTAGAGAATGTAGTGAGATGTGTTCTGTGTTTATTTTTTTGTTAATTCTACTTTGTGTGTCCTGCTGTGCTAAGACATACCGAGAGAAATTTCTGTTATCGACACAAAGAGTACACTAAACTTCAAAGAAAAGGACAACAGTAACTCGCTACAAGTGTGCTACATTGGGACAATGGTAATAATATAATAGGAATGAGAAATTGTCGTACCTGTCCCAGTTCCTCGTTCAGTGTGGTGGTATGCGCCCTCGCCGGAGTATCATTCTTCGAGTAGTACATCTACACGAGAGAGTGTTAGAATTATGAAATCAAAGTCAAAGAGATGGTGAAGTGACATCATGTAGAGTGTCACAGTTCACAGTTACAGTTCACAATTCACAGTTCACAGTTCACAGTTCACAGTTACAGTTCACAGTTCACAGTTACAGTTCACAGTTCACAGTTACATTATTACAGTAGTATTGCAGTTACAGCTATCACAGTTCACCCAAACGGTCTATTTTATCACGTGTCATTTTACGTCTACATACAACTAGCTTCACCCACCTTGATGTCGTTGTTGATCCACATCGAGTGAACGAGTCGAATCATCTCCACACTCACATACAGAGAGATCGGCACGACTGTGTTCTGTAAAAGGCGATCAGTTGTCGTAAACGCGCGATTCGCGCGCGACTCGACTCACGAGCAGAATGATGTAGGAGAAGAACATGAGGAAGGAGATGATGGCGATCTCCTTGCTGCCCTTGTCCCCCGTGTCTTTCACCACTGTCTAAAACAGTATGTTGAGGATCCCATGGATCTATCCAAGCCCCAAGCAATCGCATGCACACAGATGGCACAGCCCCCGAGGAGCTCCTCTATTCACATCCATCAACCAATCGAACTCTAGCCGGCCCGTTTGGCGGAACGCGTTACGTAGGAACGCGACGACCTATGGGAATGTAACATCACATACGGACAAGGTAGTGCATAAGGTTCTCAAGTGAAACAGTTGAACAGAGATTGGTGCTAGCGACTCACGCTGTCCCAGGGGAGGTATATGGTGAACCATCTGCCGGTAGTCCACTCCCACACTCCGCACAGAATCGTGCAGATCAGACACATCGCGATCAGAAACAACACGATCTGAAAATGGTTAACTTGTTCGATTCCCATTTGATTTTCAAATACATCTCACAAAACACCCGTTAACTCAATGAGAACTTGATCACTAATCATCGCACTGCTTTATCATTCCACTCAAAGCGCACCCACCCCCATGATGAGAATGTTGAGGAACCTGTCGAGGCTGGTCCTCTTCAGCTTGGTCGCCCCGCTGTTCATCATCAGCTTCGTGTCCCGCCCAGCGAAGATCACCACGCCGTAGCACCTGCACACATGTATCAGCCAGCGACTAGCGTTATGTTTCTAGAGTCTTCTTTTTTCGGTCTAGTTGAAATACTTTTATTGCTCGCTACTGTGCGTAGTTGTTTTGAGAGCGTCGAGAAACGTATTTCATCATCCACCACCGACCATCGCGTGTTCTTGAGTGTGCAGCCTCGCAGCAAGATCTGGTCGTTGTTGATGGGCAGCGTCTGCTGGTTCCACAACAGCTGGCCCTGGAACTTGTCCAGACGGTTGTTCGGCGCCTCGCAGATGATCTCGCCTGCAAGGAGGGAGACGCTCTCTCTCTCTCTCTCTCTCTCTCTCTCTCTCTCTCTCTCCTTCCACATCTCATCCCTATATGCAGTTCCCCCACCGTCGAAGTGGCTCATCCTGCCCAGGTCGTCTCCCATCTCTGCTGTCTCTGCCAGTGCCCCCCTCGTCTTCAGGTTCGTCTCCCCGTCCAGTTCCATCGTCTCGATGTAGCAGATCCCGTGCGGTTCCGACGTCGACAGAAGCAGCAGGTCCGCCTACATGTTAGTATATCTTTGTTTGAAACATTGCACGTACGAAAACCGAAAAAAAGTGTAAGTTTTTTTCGCGTATAGTTCTTTTTTTCAAACACAATGTTTTTAATGTTTTTTTCAAACATTATTGTTATGAAAAACACACATACTTTCATACTTTTTGTGTTGTTGTGTATTGTTGTACAGTGATGATATGTGACAGACTGAAATGTGTCCCCCTGTATGGTATCACTGATGTCTGTCGTGTCGGAAATATCCCAACACTGATGTGTCCACGTCTACATTGCCATGGAATCTCGAGGCAGTTATGTAGTCATGGCGCTTTCTCATTTTCTCACCCCCTTCCCTCCCCCTTTTCTCCTTTTTCCCTTTTGTAATTACGGATTGCGTGGGAATAATAAGCATGACTGGTTTGACTATGCCTACAGGTGTGCTGACTGGATGACTGGATGCGCAGACACAACATTGGCGACATTCCCCCATGAGTCGCCCCCACAAAGAGAGCATCACAATCACATCACACAATGTTCTCGGAAAAGTGCAGTACAGAAGTCCACATACATTTCAATGTCTCGTTGAATCACGGTATGAAGAAAGAGTGACAGTGAATAGAATGTACTCACGGCTACGAACTGATTGTTGATCATGCGTATGATGTCGCCGACTCGCACATTCGCCCACGGCTCCTCGATCAATCTGCCCCCTCGGACCACGTACGACTTGCGACCGTTCACGTTGCGGTCAGAGATGTGACGTTGCTGAAAACGTATGTAGATTACAATAACATCGAAGTAGGAATGCGAGAGTTCGTTTCTGTTATGTCCTCTAGTCATCATGTTTGCATATTGTGAATAAAACTGTGATTTGATTTCGAAAACTTAAAAAAAAATACTCACAAAATCGTCGTATCCGTCTTTGGCGGCGGAGAAGGCGAGTACGATGAGGAGGGGCACAGCCGTCGAGTACCATGCTATAGAAGAGATCTGCGGCACAAGCTGCAACGAAACTACACAAGCTGCAACGAAACTCACAACAGTTTTGCAATTTATGGAGATAAACTTTTCAAGCAAACATCTGGTATCCCTCAGGGAAACAATGCCTCTCCATCGTTGGCAGACCTAACACTTTCTTTCATGGAATTCGAATACGTTAAAGCAAATGAAAATGTTTTCAAGTCTGGTTTCAAGGCATATAGGTATATGGATGATCTCTTGATTGTCCATAATCCTACAAATGATGCTCTGCAGAGAACAGTTGACAGTGTATACCATAGTTCCCTCACACTAGAACAAACGAACGTCGGACCAAACAATGCAATCTTCTTGGATTTGAATATTTCAAAGGCACATAACCAGTTCTCAGTGGAATTATATAACAAAACAGATGATTACAATTTTGAAGTAGTCAGATATCCGAACTACAATTCTAATATAAAGATGTCTGTGGGTTGGAACACAATGAACGGTGAACTCACACGCATTTTCAGAACATGCACAGAGACAGCTTCCTTTAAGGTTAGATGCAAACAGTTAGTGTGCAACTTTCTCAAAAATGAGTATCCGCGGAGAAAAGTAGAATTAGAATTCTGTAAATTAGTTATGCGGAATAAATCAATGATGGTAAAACATAACATTCGTGGTGTGTCTGATGTTCTATCACTAATCAAGTAAATCTAATAATTATGGCGCGCCAAACTAGAACTGTCTGCTACTGTGCCTCTCTCTTGTCTCTCACCCACTGACCCACAGTCGCCGCCTCTCTCGCCTCTCTCTTACCCGCTGACCCACAGTCGCGCATTGTCTGCGCCCCCCCTATTATTTTCGCACTGATTGCCGCTGCCACATCTACTCTTCCCCCGCATATTCTCCTCGCAACGGCTCTTCCATATGAGTTATCTGTTATTTCGATCATTATTTTATAATATTTACTAACTAGTATATGTTTGTTGTTGTCCTTGTCTTATATGTTTGTGTTAACCTCTCATGCGTGGTCATCTCTGATGAGTGCTCCGCCTCGCATGAGACTGTCCGAACAATCCAGTCAGGTGAAAGGAGCCGAAACTGGATTGTTCTTCATGTATTTCTTATCACAACTCCCCCTTTTTCTAATGTCATCTATCAACAAGAAATATTAGTTGCAATAAAGAGCCAGTTACATCTTTTCTCAGAACGTGATCTTGAAATGTGTTCGCATCATGGTTTTTCATTCTGCATCTTCAAACCCCCCCCCCCTTCACAAAAACTTGCGTACCTGTAGACACATGAGTACTAGGAAATACAAATTGGCGAGGCGCTTAAACTGCTCGAACAGGTTCTGCGGAATGAACGTGATGATGTTGTACTTGGACGTCTTGATATAGTTGTTCTGCAACACTTGATTGTACAATCCCATCGCTTCCACACAACTTACCGCATATTTGAACTGCTGATTGAACTCCCTATTGTTGGCTTTCAACCGTCTTTCCGGCGCGCCTTCGATGACGTCATCTGAAGTTTTTATGGGAGCTCGAGTGCGACGTGGACGCGGCTCACCATTGCTGGTCCCGGCGCGCCCGAAACATCGCAGTATTCGATCCATGCACCCGAGTTTCCGCTTACCCTTCCAATCTGGAATCACACGCGTTCAAACGCTCAGTGCAACCATATGCATGCTCGTTGATCTTTCACCCTATCATGGAATATGGAATGTGAAAGAACTGATCCCACCTTGATTTGTGTCCTGTTCCTTTGGTGTGAGGTGAGAGGGACGAAGGGGCGGAGAATCGCCCACTGGCGCCACCACAGCTGAAAACACACAGACGATGTTATACACGTTCCACTTATAAATAGAACTTTGTTGCATCATTGTATTTGAAATAACCACATCTCACAGTCAAGACAGGTGTATTTGTGAAACGAGGAACTAAATCAACACAGGACTGCTGTGAAGTCGTAACTAATTACTGGATGCGTTGGTTGCACAAGTATGAACCGTGCGGGATAGAGCAATGGGAATATCGAGAGTTCTCGCACGTAAAAAAGCGTTGCCAAAAGCGCTCGTAAACTGCACGCTAATCCTGATCAATGCATTTGGAGCTGCCTATAAAGTTTGGGATTAAACGAGAGAGGCTATCAGGCCCATAGAAGGTGATAGGACACATATACGCACACATGAACCTGGGATCGCGCTTATCGATTGACGCCCCTCTCCGGAAACGCAAATAGAGAGTGAGATAGACAGATAGCGAGGGATAGAGAGAGAGAGATGCGCATATATCATGGCACGACAAAGAGTGGATTAT
>CAWZYM010000252.1:185000-205000 GCA_963966185.1 Rhabditoides inermis
TGTTGTAAATATTAGTGTGCTAGTGACTGCGTAGTTTGTTTTGTGGTTTTATCGCTTTGTACCGGAGTTTTCCATTCTCACGAATATCGAGAGAAAGGAAGATCGTCGGACAAATGAAATTTACATAAAATCATAAAATCTCGCTCATTTTCACTCCAACTGAGAAATGACCAGTGTCTGTTTAGAGGAAATAAACGGAAAACTCCGTCAAAACGCTGATGTAATCACAAAACAAACTACACAATCATATGCAGACAACTGTGATACACAAATCTCTCTTTTGGTGCAACTCAAATTTCCGCTTCTGAACGGAGTTACAGCGATTTATTATTTTAATATAATATTACTTGTTTCTACAAATTGTTTGTCTACTCACTATAGATTGTACTGTACAAGTCTACATGCGAAATCTTGATTAGTTAAATTGCTTACACACTAGATGACCAATACATGACGTATGAGTGCTACCTTGACGATAGGTTCTCGATTCAGGAAACTCGACGTTGTTGGAGCCGCTGGAAGACACAGTGAGCCGCTTCGAATCAGGGGTGGCAAGGGTGGTGTGGCACTACTCCATCATTGGAGTCATGGTATTCATCGCCAGCACCATCCAGGTGGGTTTGTTGGAGAAGTTCACTCAAGCTGACATTGAGGTTTTGATAGATTGTTCACGAATCACTCATTCCGTGGTAGTTTCATCTGTAATAGAAACCTCCCGAAAAAACTGAATTCCTAGTAGATGAGGTATTCGAGCGGTCTTCAAAATAGAAATGGTGTGAAAAGGTGAGATATCTCTGTATCTGTAATGTTGCAATGGACGAATGTGGAGACGTGAAAAAAGCAAAAGAAAAGATGACTAAAAGTCTCTTCCTTTCTTCAGTATTGAAAGCGCACAAACAGATGAAAGTGATCAAGTGTAATTGATAGATTATATTTTCTTTATCTTTCGACACGTTTTTTTGAAGCAGTACAGAATAAACCAATAATCGATTCAGTTCCACAACGCTGGTATCGTTTTGAAGTTCCCGTCATTTCTCCAGTATGCAACTTTCGCGCGCAAGCAACGCAATTTGAAACTTAGTGAAGTGAAAAGATCAGTGATCTATAAGCTGGTCATTGAACATGATGCGAATCTCATAAAATATGTGCCATGTACGAGAATTGTGCTTCTGGAAAATGGAAGAGAATTTTAGAACGCGTCACTGAACAATAGTCACTATTCTTCACAAATACAAAAACTCGGAGATAGTGTTAGCATGTTTATGAAACTTCTAACGTGTGCGTAGTGCCGGAAACCCCGGAAAACCAAATTTCATAACAACCATAACTACTGCTCACACTGTTGTTCAAAAAAAAACGTTTTTTATAATTATATAGTTAGATTATACAACGTGGCTGCTTGAAGTGCATAGCATTGTCGACGATAGGAGAGTGCATTCATTTCTTTCCCCATCCTCCTCCGAACGGCATCCCTCTGTACCTTCCACCGAACTTCTCATGGCTGCCACTGCCAAAACGACGACCGTAAAAGCCTCTGAAATTAGTAATCAGTAATTTATAACGTGTTTTTGTCAACCAGAACTTTACTTACAGAAAAATTTGATATTTATAAATGAAGAAATGCATATATAAGTTAAGCAACGGACAGTTTCACATGAGAATGAATAGGGTATATTTGGTAGATCATGGATCATGGCGTTATTACACAAGATCAATTAAAAAGTAATCTGTAGGAGCGTATTAAACCGTTAGCGTATTATGAAATTGTCCCTTCAAGTAATGTCTTTTCACAGTTTCATGCAAAGTGGTATGTACAACGAGAGTCAACAAATAATGACCGCGCGTATACTGCGAGCGCGCACATTTTCTAGTTTTTTTTGCGAGGTAAACCATAAACGATTGTGCTCACGCATTCTTATCATTCTCAAAACGGTTTGTGGCAAGTCTGTACTATGTCACTTTGTTTTCTGTTGAGTGTTGACAATTTCATCGTGCATACATACCTTTCATGGCTGCTACTTCCTCCACGGCGACCGAAGTAGCCTCTGAAATATTTTTTATTGAAAAAAAGTCATGAACAAACATGCGCAGTTAAAAAAAACTTGTTGTTAAAACCAATGTAAATGTATTCAGTCAAGTCAGTTTACTGTTCTATAGGAATTCGGAAGTACTGACTCACCTTTCGTGACTGGCGACAGCTAAGCTGAATAGAGCGAGAAGGAGAATGTAGAAGTTCATGTGGAGATATAGTCTCTCTCGTCTATCCGATTGGCCTTATATAGTTCGCTCACTGCAGTTCTATTACAACGCGTTTGGCGTAAACAGGCCACTCGCTGAACTGTCGGTCAGCACGTGGTTTCAACGTGCAAGAGATTTGTCAGCACACTACCAAGAAAGCGGAAAGATATACACATCCATCAATCACCAATCTTCAATGGTCGTTTTCGGAACGCGTTTGCTTGCGGGGCACAAGCGGATCACATATCTCAATCTATTTACAGAGTTGTTTGCAGGAACCGATCAGTTTCTTCACGACCACTTTACTTTGTACTGCACAATTTCGATGTCAAAATACTTGTACATGAATATACTAATCAGTGAGACCAGTGAGCAGTTTGAGTCTTGAGTTTGTCGTCTTCTCATTTTTTCTTTTCTTTTTCCACGTCTTCTCGTATATGCGGTATCTTATTATACCATCACACACATCCACTCCGAATGACGTGGCAAACGAATGGGATACGAAAGTATAAAACCAAACGAGGACATCGAGACTGACGGGGAACCTCCTTTCAGGAAGCGTGTTTCCTGGCGGCATGTGAGAACATGGCGTTCCGATGTCGGCGAGCCTTCATGCAAGCAGTGCTGGCACAGGTAGGAAGAAGAGAGAGAGAGAGAGAGAGAGAGAGAGAGATAGAGAAAGAGAGAGGCCATCCACAAAATGGCTAACACTGTACGGAGAAGAATACAGCTCAGTGTGCCTACATCTGCTCTTACAGGATATGGCTTGGTTCGACTCGCAGCCAGCTGGAGCGATCACCACTCAAATGTTCGAGTGAGTCTCTTGATTGTTGAGCATACGTTCCATCCGCCCCACAACAGCACCCGGATGGTGTGAAGGATATGTTCGAAGATTTCGATATCTCTGATTTTCACGAAACACTAACTGTATGAGGAAAATAAGAATAATGTTGTGCATTGAGTAACCTGGAACGAATGCGCGAGGGCACAGGCGACAAGCTCGGACTGCTCATACAGTACACCGCGCAGTTCGTAGGTTCGCATCAACTCTCTCTCTCTCTTTCTTTCTCTCTCTCTCTCTCTCTCTCTCTCGCTCTCTCTCTCTTTCTCTCTCTCTCTCTCTCTCTCTCTCTCTTTCGCTCACCCCTCCCTCTCTTCAGCCGGTGTGGGCTTCGCGTTCTACTTCGACTGGAAGCTCACCGCAGTGATGATGTCATTCGTGCCTGTTCTCATCCTCGCCATTGCCATGTTGAACAAAGTGGGTTTGCGTGTCATTAAAAAGGGATATGTTTTATGAGTGAAGCAGTAAAGTGCATTATGCATTCAGCATAAACATGCGTGTTACCGTAGAACTGTTCATTTTTTGTTGTGTTTTTTTGTTACGATTTGTTCACATCAGTGTTTTGTGAGTTGCGTTGTTCGCTTTCAGATGATCGCTTCTTCGACGGTGCTCGAGGCGAAGAGCTATTCGCGGGCGGGAGGGATAGCTGAAGAGGTGGGCAACAAGTGTGAACTGTCTCGCAACCGGGACGTCCACTCACTGTCTTTCTTTCTACCGACTGTTAGAAACTCGATAGTGCGCGAGAGAAGAGCCGCGTCGCGTGTGATCGTTGCGCTGCGGCGGTTGGGGCGTCTGGTCAAATTTATTGCGATTTTCGTCGTTGAATTGACATACGTGTTGATGTGACCATTTCTTCATTAATCCTCTCGCTCAGGTCTTCTCCGCCGTCCGCACCGTCTTCTCCTTCAACGCGCAGGACTTCGAGGTGGACAGGTAGAAGTGGTTCTTTTCTGATTGTTGGCTCTTTTTTATTTCGTAAATTAGGTTTTTTTTCTCTCACTACTACTTCAGATACAACAAGGCGTTGGAGAGAGCGGAGAGGGACGGGAAGCGGAAGACGCTGTACGTGTCGCTGGGGCAGGTGGGCGGAAGAGGGCACAGTCCACAACCAGAGACTTCTTCCAGGCGATCACGAAGATCGTGTTGTACACCTCGTACGCCGTCTCGTTCTGGGTCGGCACCATGTTTGTCGCCGATGGCGCCCTCTCACCCAAATACGTCCTCACCGTATGTGTATTAATAACATTCGTACAACAAGGGCAAAATAGGTTGTAATCACACATTTCGATTACTAATTGAAAACACACAGCAAATCAATCAGTGATGTCAATCCCACAGGTGTTCTTTTCTGTGATGATGGGTTCTCTGGCGATGGGCACTGCGGGACCGCAGTTCGCCGCGCTATTCATCGCAAAGGGAGCCTGCCAGGCAGTGTATAGAGTCATCGACAGGGTGAGTCACTCTGAACTGAATCATCATTTCTTCTCAGAAACCCTCCATCTTCTCCCGCTCTCCGTCCAAGCTTCCGGACTTCAAGGGAGGAATCGAGTTCGACGGCGTGACCTTTGCCTATCCAACCAGGAAAGACGTGCCGGTGTTGAAAGTGAGCTTTGATCTGTTTCGTTTAAAAAGACTTACAGTAAACAGTGCATTGCAGTCTCTGTCGCTGTCGGTGCCGGCTTGCTCGACTGTGGCAGTGGTGGGTGCGAGTGGATGCGGGAAGAGCACACTCGCACAGCTACTACTGCGATTCTACCAAGCAGACAGAGGCAAGGTGAGATAGATGAATCGTATGTCTCATACCAATTGTATACTGTTGCACTAAATTTACAATGTAGTAGTTTTTCTCTAACGGAATGCTGCACTTCAACATTTCTAACCAATCTGGTCAGATCTCAATCGGCTCAGTGGACATCCGCTCGATTCCCCTTCCGGAACTGCGCGCCAGGATCGGGACGGTCAGCCAGGAGCCAGCCCTTTTCAACACCACCATAGAGGAGGTGAATCGAGGGCACCAATCAAATGGTTGAGTGCAATAGTGTTAGTATGTTAATTGATAAGCTTGTGATGTGTAGAACCTGCTATTCGCCCGCCCGACTGCCACTCTTTCCGACATCGAAGACGCGCTAAGAAGGGCGAACGCGCTAGACTTTGTCCGAATGCTGCCGAAGGTTAGTGAAACTAGAAGACGTGGTGATGCTCATTGAAGTAGGGCCTGCAAACGCCAGTGGGCAACCGCGGCGCCCAGCTATCAGGAGGACAGAAGCAGCGCATATCTATTGCGAGGTAAGCATGCTGCAAACACACTGACAAAACTCATCAGACGACGTTGAAGAAGTTTTCTTAGCTAACACTGCAAAAATACTTTATCGTGATTCAGAGCTCTGCTACGCCATCCGGACATTCTGATTCTGGACGAGGCTACTTCGGCGCTGGATGCGGACAGCGAGCGGGAGGTGCAGAAGGCACTCGAACAGGTGGATCATCTTATCATTCAACACGCACCCAACACACTCGTGCACAGGTGTCGACCGCTTGCACGACGCTGGTGATCGCGCATCGGCTGTCGACTGTGCGCGGTGCCGACCGCATTGTCGCCATCAGGGACGGGACAATAGTAGAGGTGCGTGAAACTGTCTCACTCACTCAACTCATCAGTATGGTCGCATTGAAGTTTTTCACAGTTGTTCAGTGAACGAAGAAAGAAAAATGAATACGTGAGCTCAACCACGTACATAGTCATTCCACTCATAACTCGTTAATGATTGTAGAGTGGCACGCACAACGAGCTGATGGCCAAGCAGGGCTACTACTACGATCTGGTCAAACGGCAGGTGTTCGTGGATGTGGAAGGAAAGGGGGAGGGGGAAGTGGAGGAGAAGGAACAGGAGGAGGAGCAGGCAGACATGGAGCAGCACGATGCGCACGACTCGACAAGTGAGTGCGTATGAGAAAGATAAATTATGTTTCACTCAGGTTTGCTGACAAAGCAGTCCCGCACGGGTCTCTCGTCCATCTTCCGACTCGCGAGGGAGGAGTGGGGCGTGATCGCTGCCGGACTGATCTTCTCCGTATTGCAGGTAACGAGAGCTGACGGAAGGTACCAGTAATGTCTATTTTCAGGGCTGTGTGAACCCGCTGTTCAGCCTCATGTACTCGGAGTTCATTGCGGTGGGTAGGAAATGTGACTAAAAGCACATGGGGAACATAGATAAGATTCACAAAAAACATTCATAACCATGCAACTAACAACTATGTTTCTATGTAGCTTTGTTACGGAAAATGTTGAGATCTTCGCTCACTCGGATCCTGAGCGAATGTTGTCGGACGGTCGTCTCCTCTCACTAGCCATGCTTGTTATGGGAGTCGCCGTCGCAGCCACCATATTCATGCAGGTACACTGATTCCATTGCTCATTCTCACTCATACTATCACTCTTCATAAAGTGGCTTTCTTGTTACGTTTCACGCTTGATTCAAAACAAACAATGACTTAAAACAATAAGAACGCTAACTTGGACAAATGTTCAAAATCACTCCCTTTCCAGTCGTACACATTCGGTGTGGCGGCGGAGTCTCTGACTCGGAGGATGCGGGTGCGCGTCTTCTCCTCTATCCTCGCACAAGACGTCGCCTTCTTCGATCGACCCACGAACTCCCCCGGACGACTCTCCACCCGACTCGCCACTGACGCGCCTATGTTGAAATCGGTGAGTGTTAACAGAACGGATGTAAACCCATGTTCAGGCGATCGACTATCGTTTGGGCAGTGTGCTCTCCGCTCTTGTCGCCATCGCGTGTGCAATCTGCATATGTGTCTACTGCGACTGGAGAATGGCATTGTTGATGTGAGTGGTTATGTTACGATGGACCTGAGCTTTGCGGTGTATCTTCATCATCTTCATGTGATCATGTGTCTAATAATTGTGAAATCTAAACACTGTATGAGTATCTGAACAGTTTAAACACTACCCAGCAATCAGTTGATTGGAAAAGTAGTACATTGCCGTAACTATGTATTGTCGATGTATAAAAATTCTTTCACAATTGTAGAATTGGTCCAAAAACGATCCATAAAACGTGTCAAAAAGTGCACGCATTTCAGGTCTGTGTTGTTTCCGATCACGATCGTCGGTCAGTACGTGCAGATCCAGTTCACGGAGACAAACACAATGAAGGAGAGCGAGCAGTGGGAGGAGGCCGGAAAGGCAAGGACAAGATTAAACAACATTGGGTTCATTCAACACGATCTCTGCATACAAATGAATCTACATGTCGTTCAGCAGAATGGGGATAAGCATATAAAAAAGCACTTCTTACGAGGAGTGTTGTTAGAGCCACACTCGCGGATCCGAACCAAATTGATAGGATATCTTAGTTAGGACCCCAAACATCGATTTCTGGTGTTACTTTTTCCTACGCGCCATATACGTTTCCAGTACGAAAACGTACAGAGCTGGGTTTTGGCTACCTCATTCCACCTCTGGCGGTCAAAGACCGAGCCGTTGTGGCCTAGTGGTTAGCGCGCCCGTCTGTCAGAACAGAGGCTGGGGTTCGATTCCGCGCACACGATTTTTGTTTTGCCAGCAGTTCCTGGACTTGCGTTTCTTGTTGATGGAAAAAAACACAGATTACAAATGTTCACGCTTTGTTATAACTGTTTTCAAATTAAACGTTTCAACCAAAACAATATCTTAAGTGTGAAAAAGCACAATATAGTTGAACGATATTGGACAAAAATGTTTTGAAAAAAGTAAAAAGAAGAACGTATTTGTAGTTACAAACAGATCGAAGCACTTTGCAACAAATAAATTCAAGTCCAAGTCCAGAAACTGCTGGCAAAACAAAAATCGTGTGCGCGGAATCGAACCTCAGCATCTGTTCTGACAGACTGACGCGCTAACCACTATGCCACAACGGCTCGGTCATTGACCGCCAGAGGTGGAATGAAGTAGCCAAAAAACCAGCCCTGTACGTTTTTGTACTGGAAACGTATATGGTGCGTAGGAAAAAGTAACACCAGAAATCGATGTCTGGGGTCCTAACTAAGATATCCTATCAATTCGGTTCAGATCCGCGAGTGTGGCTCTAACAACACTTCTCGTTAGTCCAGTCTTGTAGATGGCAGTGGAAGCGATCGACCAGATACGCACTGTGCAGTGTCTGGGACTGGAGGGGAGTGTGGTGGACAGATTCACCCAGCACCTCCTCCCCCCACTCGCAGCCGCCAGGAGACGCGCCAAGTGGCAGGTGCGTCCTTCTTTCTGCCTCCCTGTATATCTCTGTGTCCCTCAGGGTCTTGCGTACGGTTTCTCCAACGGCGCCTCGTTCGTCATGTACTCTGCGTCGTTCAAATTCGGCGCGTGGTTGATCCAGCAGGGAATGATGCTGCCCAACGACATGATCAAGTGCGTTTCATGATCTCAGAACACGTCACTGTTTTTTTGGCGTGTTCCTGAAGTGTTCCTGAAACGTATGTAGTGAAATTGAAATCATTCAGTTTTTTTCCGAAGTTAATAACGTTTCTAATATAAACAAAATGTTTTTCACAACGATTTGATATCCATATGCATAGGTCCTTTGCGACATAAATGCCAATTGCATTTACAGGTGTGTTCTGGCGATCAGCATCACTTCCGGAAGCATCGGCTACGCGGCCGCCTACTTTCCGGAAGCTGTCAAGGTGCGTTGAAGTCGCATCGCTTTGGTGAAAACACAAACACCGACAACAAAACGAGCCTCTCTCCCAATCTCCCGAATAGGAAGTCACCAGTGAAAATCAGTGGATATAGAAGAAAATGAGACACAGCCCAGAATTCACGTGATACGCACGTGATGATATTGCTAATGTATGTGTGTGTTTGAGGCGCGCGCGGCGGCTCGCCTCATCCTGGCGCAGCTGCGTCTCGCGCCCGCCATTCCACACGACGACAGGAGTGCGAGCACTCAGGTGGGCGGAGGAGTACGAATAGACGCAACCTGAAAAAGACGCAAGCTTTCCCATCCAATGTACACTCATCTCTCCTCAGCCGATCGCGGGCGCGCTCTCCCTAGCCTCGGTCTCGTTCCGGTACGCGCAGCGACCGCAGGCAGCAGTCCTCGACCGACTCGATCTAGATATTGACAAAGGTACATACGCTCTCAGTTCTCATCAGTTCACCAATGTCTCAGGTGCCACGGTGGCCCTTGTCGGTGCGTCTGGGTGCGGGAAGAGCACGGTGCTCGCCCTGCTGCAGCGGTACTACGGTGCGACCAGCGGGGTGGTGGTGGGTGCACTCGTGTCATCGAGTTGAACAGTAGAGTGATTGAGTCTGTGGACGGCGTGAACGCGGTCAAGTGGAACGCCTCTCACGTGCGCGCTTCGATCGGCGTCGTCGGACAGGAGCCGGTGCTGTTCGACAGGAGCATCAACGTGCACACACAATCAACACCAAACAACCAAACAATGTGTGTATCGGTTAACAGGACAACATCGCGTACGGATTGCGGGAGGTGTCAAGGGAGAAGGTGGTGGAGGCTGCGACGGCGGCCGACATACACGCATTCGTCGCCGGGCTGCCGGAGGTGAGCAAACACTGATACATAGACATAGCTTCTACTCTCGCTACGAGCCGCAAACTATGGGGTTGCAGTACGATGGTTAGTCGTATCCTTCGTCCACAGTGACAACACGGGCCAGAAGATCTTTATTGGCAGTCTGCAAAAAAGTTCTGAAAATTATAGCTGGCACAACGTATACACGTCTGCTTATAGAGTGCTCGCCAAATAGTGCAGGAGTGTTGTATGTTGTATGAAGCTCTTCTCTTGCAGGGCTACTCGACTCGCGTGGGCGACAAGGGCACACAGCTGAGTGGCGGACAGAAGCAGCGCATCGCACTCGCCAGGTGGGGTCGGCGAACACATTTCTCAATCTGTCAATCTGGGTCCAGAGCCCTACTGCGCGACCCACGAATCCTTCTTCTCGACGAGGCGACGTCGGCGCTGGACGCGGACAGCGAGAAGGTGTGTCTCGCGAATCGGATGGCGTGAGCTTTTCTTTTGCAGGTTGTGCAGCAGTCTCTCGATGCGGCTGCCTCCACTCGAACTTGTGTGATGGTCGCCCATCGACTGTCCACTGTCAGGAATGCCGACCGGATCTGCGTGTTCAAGGACGGAAGCATCGTCGAACAAGGTTCAACATATATATATATATATATATATATATATATATATATATATATATATATATATATTCATACATTCGAAGAAAAGAGACAATGGACTTCTTTCGTGTTTGGTCAGCAGTTATGTCAAGTATGTAATTGTGATCACAAACAAACTGAAACGAAAGAACAAAAAGGCTGCGATCATTAAATCGAATACTCGCTGTCGCTTATTGTGAGAGGAAAATTTGAAACACAAGTTTCGTCCCACAGCGATCTTTTATGAGAAGTAGGCATAATTTGTATCTATCGTCTTCGCCTCAGAACTCTGCACACTTTTTCGCGTTGGCGAGATCGAATCGGCCCTGTATCATCAATTGTATTTTGTTATTGTTTCCAGGCACTCACTCGGAACTCATGGAAAAGCGCGGCGTCTACTTCGATTTGGTCCACAAACAGAGCGGCGCGTGATAGCCACACTACTCACTCTCTTTTCAGCTTTACCTTAAGTACCTCAACTTTATCGTCTCACTTCTCACTTCTCTTTTTTCACTTAATCAAATACGGATAATAAACGTTTTTTAAACACTTTATTAGCAGCCAAGTTTGTACAAATATCATGTGATATATTACACGTGCAACGATAGTTTCAACAATACTTTTGATAGTTTCAAAAGTATTGTTGAAACTATCGCTGATAGTTTCAACTCGACGATAGTTTCAACAATACTTTTGACGGTTGCTCGTTGTCGGGATGATATGTGTGGTGGAAGGCTTGGTTGTTCACACCAAATGCACCTCGCTCTCCTTGGGTGCGGGCGTGGCAGCCTTTGGCTTGATTGTGAACGCGAAGATCTTCTTTCCGAAAGGAAGCGTGCCCTTAGTGACCAGACTGAAACATACACTTTTATAGTTACTGAGTTGGCATTGTCACGTTTCCTCTGTACTGTTCCGATTTATCACGGTCATTTATCACGGTTCCTTTTTCGCTTTGCGGATTTCGTATAATCGGCTTATGATGATTCTATGCGTTAACCAATAAGCGCACTGTACTAATGACAACACTCCACGATAGTTTAAAAATATGCACTTCTTAAACCTACTCTCACGAATGCGTGTCGAACGTGACTTATGGTAAAACGACTTCTGGCATTGAGACTGTCACCACTCAATACTCAAATCAACTGTCCTCGTCACTTCCTATCAACTGTTCATCAACAGTTTTCACTTCCCCTTTTTTTACATTTCACTTTCTCTGTTCTCAATCTTCCTCTCCGTCTCGAGTTTTCTGTCATCACATCATGTGATAGAACGGATGTTTTCTGTTGCGTGTCTTTTGTGTTTCTTGCTTTGCACCTTTGCGGACTTGGACTGTTACAGCGAATGAAACATTACAGTCGCACTATTCTCAAAAATTATTGTCAACTTCCCTGATTGCCAAAAATAACGATACCTATAAACATCCCTCAGTCACAAACACTGAAACACAAATAATTACTCTTTGATCTTATCACAATCAGTCATTAAATCACACAGTGCAAATCGCTGAATCGACACTAATAGCATACTTTCGTAGGATTTCAGAGTATGCTTCATGTCTTGAAGACTTCAGAAAAGTCTCAGTCTTTTATAAGTTCAGACTCACCACTTCATATAGACGCAGAGCATTCCAATGCTCGTAGGAATGTAGTGTTCCCTCCTGTTCTTCAGGATTGAGTCCACAATCTCAGTCGCGCACTTCTCCACGGGCACCACGTCAAAGTATCTGCAAATATTCGATTGGTTCCGCTGAGTCTTCTTCCAGGCTGGTTCCCGCTGGTTCCCCTCTCACGTGCTGTACGGCTCCTCAATGTTGGAGATGAACTTGGTGCGCACAAAGTATGGGTAGATCGAAGTGATCACAATCTGTAGATTTTTTTTATGGTCAAAAACATTTCGTAATGGACAGTTATTGCCATTTTGTCATTTTGATGCGCTGATAACTAAAACAAGCGTATCGTTTGGTTTGTGCTGTCAGCATGTGTAACAAATGTACACATGCAGGAAAACTAACAAATCGTTCCTGTTCATCAGTTAAAAACATTGAATAAAGAGTAACCCACATTGTCCAATCCCTTGCTGAACAACTCCATCTGTAGACTCTCCATGAACCCGCGGCAAGCAAACTTGGCCGCGCTGGAATCGAACCATTGATTGATCAGTTGTTACTACCTCTATGATAATTAGCGTAACAGGTATACAATAGAAAGAGATACATAGAAAGAGAGAGAGAGAGAGAGAGAGAGAGAGAGAGAGAGAATAATAGAAATGACTGACCAGTATGCGGTTCCGTAGTGCTCTCCGTAGTGGCTGCAGATGGATCCGATAGAAATGATCTGTCCCCGGTTCTCAGCTGCCATCTTAGGCAGGAAACACTTGACTGTCTAAAAAAAGCATCTTTACTGATCGTGTGTTCCACGAACTTTTTCAAAAATACTATCTGCTACGTGAGTTTCGCTACGTGAGTATATAAGAGTGAAAAACTACAAAAAAGTGAGAAAAAACGAGTGAGTTTCCCTGTCTTACTTACAGAAAAAGAGGCTCCGCTTTTTCATAAGTGCATCATCGTTTTTCGTAATTTAATTGAAGTCGAAAAAAATCCTAGGGTAAATCTCGCACTCAGACGCACAATCGCATACACAAGTACGTTTATTAATGTTGTTTTTAGGTGCACACTGGTGGGTGTCAGTATATAAATTATGTTTCTATGGTGTTTCCCATTTAACACCAATCCGGAGCCTATTGCTGCAACATGACCGGAAAAGACTGATGGCTGTGAATCTTTTTTGTGAAGGACCCAAGTGAATGAATATGAATAAATGAGTGTATGATGAAATAGGAAATTCGCATTCACATAACTATTGCCTATTACGTAGCATGTTGATGAAACGCTAGCGACGACGTACTAGCCCATGTAGGTAAACTCTTTTTTTTGATTCCGCGTGGATAGATTGTCCCTCAGCTAACGAACAACCAGAAAATATACAATTGCTCGATCGTTTCAAGAGTGGCTAATACCCCACAGAGATTTTCGAAGAAATGAGAAGAGTTTTTATCCGACTTGTAGGGCTTATGGCAGAAAAGCATGTGCGGCATACATACACCCCACACAGAGCGAAAAGACATTCTGTGCGAACCCTGGTGAGGGAGACATATTGAGCGATTTTGCGTGCGGCATAAATCAAAGAAGAAACAATTTGAGCAAATGAGGAGAAGAGCGACTTTTGTGTTGTTTTTGAAATGTTTCATGTTCCTTTTTGATATCAACAATTATACTACAGTTGTTTTTCCAGCGTTCGTCGACTACATTCAGAAAATGTGGACAGGATGCCAAGCTACCGGACTCCGACCTCGCTACCAACTGCGAGCCTGGAACCAACACGCTAGAGTTCTCGAAGGCCATCCAACGTCAAACAAGATGGAGAGTGTGAACCGCGGATTGATGGTGTGTCATTGTATGTGATTTCACAAATCAAGTGTTAAAGGCAAAGTACGGTCGACGTTCCTAAGGAAGGGTCTCACTTCCTGCAACGAATGACTGTGGAGATGGCGGCTCAAGAAACTTCCCAAATATTCTGCCAAGAAAACCCGCCATTCAAGACTTACAAAGCGGTATGTTTTTGTGTGTGTTTTTTTATAATAGGAATACTCTTTTTTTAGTCAACTGGTGTACATGCAACAGGAGAAGTTCTGGCAGCACTCACCGAACATATAGCCGATAAAACACTAGAGCAACGCTGTAGGCGCATCTCCCGTGTGTCTCAGGTACAGTGTGATAAATATCCGATGTACGCATTCGTTATAGCGCTTTGAACGTGAACCAGGTACACTGTCTCCAACGAAGACAGACGAGCCTGCGAGAATTGTGAGTTGGTATTTGTTGAGTTGGTAAAATATGCATTGTACTCTATAAGGTGACAAGTCCATTGACAAGCCCTGCGCCTCTGCACGACGGAAACGCGCCGATCGCATCGTGGAACAATCCCTACTCCTTGATTTGTTGCGGAGCGCGCGTTCGGAGCGCGCCGATCGCACCGGGGAAGAACCCGCACTCGTTTATGCCTCTGAACAACCCCCATGCGAATCAGCTAGGACCATAGTACATCGATGTATTGATTTTGATTAAAATATGACATTGACTTTTGTACGATTATATTATATTGTACATAAAAGTTGTTTTGTATTCAATATGTTGCAGGGAGTCAATCTCGCTGCTGCGCCACCCAAGTCGTTGTACAACCCGTACAGCTAGACTGGAGGTGGAGCGACTACGGACTCGACGCTGCTGGAGACAATGATCCCACAGGTTGGTTTTTTTTTTGTTCTTGCAAAGTATCGATTTTCGATCATGGGTTACTGTAGATTGAAACTGTACTGTAATCAATATGTTGCAGGCAGACAGACTCGTTTCTGCGTGGCCTTGCGAGAACGCAGCCCAGGTCATACAGCTGCACAATCCTCACGGAAAACACTCAGATGTGCGCGATTAAAGACCCAGTGGTTTATCTCCGATTATTTTTCTTATGCGTATCTCCGATTATTTTTCCCATCTTCGACTTTTATGGCTTTTGGCGCAATTGAAAGGCAGTATTTTATATCCTCTCCCCCCTCTCTTTCTGTCTGAGTTTTTTGATGATGTTTTGATAACATGATTCGTCAAAAAGCAAATCTCAAGGAACGAGACAACTACATTTCTGGACCACACGTGTGGCCGTTGCGGACTGCATGTGCACTCACATAGATGTGTCCATTGATGTTGATGTTGTTGTTGAGTGCATAGTCCGCGTAGCTCAGCTCGGTCAGCTCCCCGAACTTGAGAATGGCGGCATTGCACATGATCATATCCACGAAACCTGCAATGTCCAATTGTGAAGCCGGCTGTCAACGCGATGACGCATCAGGACAGTTTCAGACAAGAACAGCATGGTTTTATGAATCTTAAAACGTTGTGTTACTGAAATGTGCATGTCTTATCCCTTCAGTTGGTAAACTCCGCGCGATTTGCGGTTTTTGCAGACTCTCAGAACTATAATAGACATATCAGCAGGATCACAGTGCATTTTAGCAGAATGACTATGTAATCCCGAAAGAACCACATGTGTTTACGTAGTCGGAAGGAGACTGATATGCGTTATATGGCGAGCAGGTGAAATACTCCGTAATCTCTGAACTGTGCTTGCCAAGCTCTTAGCTCCGGTTATAACTAACACTAGAACAATTTGGAAACAGGAAACAACTGAAACAGTGTATTGAACGTGAGCTAGAACTAGTTTATTTTCTGTAGCAAACATACCGAGCTTGGGGTCGTTGTATATGTCATCTCTGGCCTTCTCGAGGTCAGCCACCTGGGAGATGTCCACCTTGTAGAACCGAGCATAGCCGCCTGCCGCAAGAATCTCCTCCACTGTCCTTTGTCCCTCTTTCTGAAACGAAATACAAATACTACACGTTTATCGAAAAAGTGTTATGAAATACGGTACGATATGATACATTACAATAGACAATGTCTGCAAAAGTCGGAAACTCTGGTTTTGACCGCGCGGCGAAGAGTTCTGTTTTGTTTTATGTGTTTACCGACTACGGCTAATTGCGAGTAAAGTTAAAGCTGCTTGTTTTTTTCGCAGTAATAAGTAATTTCTTTGCCAATTCATACTCATAATCAGCATTACTTTTTTCCGCCTGACAATCTTCTTTCGCATGTATCGGTGTCATCTCCACTCATTTTTATCATGAAAACATTATTATAGTACATAGTTATTACGAATTACTAAACGTGAAACATCATGCGCTTGCGATTTTCTATTCATAACCTATACAGATTTTGTGGATTCCGCTAACCTCAAAAACAATCATAACTACACATGCTGAAGCTGAAATAGAAAATTCACACTTACTTCATTGACGTCAAAAATGACGACTTTAGCCTTGAGATCGGTGGCGAATCGGACGGCCACTTCTTTTCCGATACCCATAGCCCCGCCAGTGATAACAATTACCTGAAAACAAGTTTTTTTTAAAAGAACGGTTTTTGTTTTGATGATTTTCATGATCATCTTCACCACAAACGTTCATTTTTGATATTGAGTAACCATGTTATAATAATGTGTCACGGCTTGCATATTGTTTTTCGAGATTATATGTTATCTACTTTTAGTCTTTTCAGATTGATCCCTCCACATATAAATCCCTTCCGTGTATACTACAGACACTTATTCCGTGCAACCAATCTACGATCCCTGGAATGAAATCTAAAAATAGGTTGTTTCGTCACGACCATTCAAATTAAAGAGGGCGCGCAGCGCCCTCTCTTTTGGCTTAGGATAGGGCTCGCGCCAGAATTTTCAATAAGCGATACCCAAAGGTCATGTTAGCAACCATGTGAACTCATCCAAACCATGTTAGTTAGATTCGCACCGTTCCGTAGGCCATATCACTTGTCGGTGGCATCTTTGTATCCTTTCTCCGAAAGAAGTTATGAGCGATCGCGCGCACCCGTGAGGCGAAAGGCCAGCGTTTCCTTCCTACCCGTCACGCTGACCGCCGACTTTTTCCAACGTGCACCCAACTTGCACACAGCGTGTAGCCAGCCTCGCCGCCGCCAGCGTCAAATTCACGCCGGGTTTGAATATTTTGACCGGCCCACTGTAACCAGGACGAGGCGCGATACCGACTGGTAGAAAACATGTGAAAAACGTTTTGTGAAACGTAGCGACAATTCGTGAATACTTGTTATTTTCAAAGAGAGAGAGAGAGAGAGAGAGAGAGAGAGAGAACAGAGCGAGAGCGAGAGAGAGAGAGTGAGAGAGAGCGAGAGAAAGCAGAGCAGAGAGAGAGAGAGAGAGAGAGCGAGAGAGAGAGAGAGAGCGAGAGAGAGAGAGCAGAGCAGAGAGAGAAAGAACAGGGGAGTAAGAAGAGAGCGGGGGGAAGGGAGTGAGAGAGAGAGAGAACAATAGCGGGAGAGGGGACATAAATCAGTGAGATAGTAAGACAGAGAGACGTAAAGATTTGTAGTCATAATTCAGCGTATAGTAAAAAATTTCAATGAAATTTAACAAAAGCACATAAAGTCGCCGCCTGGAGGATAGTTTCTGCTATTGACAGCCGGGGTCAGTTGGCGAAACTCAGTCGCGAGCGAGAGAGGTCAGACAGCGCGGGAAAGGCTCCAGTGGGTCGCGGCCTCTTTGATTCGCATGTCGGCTTCTTTGATCGATATTATCGTTTGAATGCGCGCGCTTGGGTCTCCTCACGACGAGAGGGTAGATCAATTGCGACTCGAGGGTAGATCGATTTTCTACCGTGACCTGGCAAACTATCTCCCATAATAATATTATACATTTTCTTTTAAAAGTACTCGCGTAAAGAGATTCACTTAGTTTTAACCCAATGCAACAAAAGCACATGCATGAAACGTTTACAAATACTAACACAAACCTGCGCCTCTCTCTCTCTCTCTCTCTCTCTCTCTCTCTCTCTCTCTCTCTCTCTCTCTCCTTCCCCCCTCTCTCTACCTCTCCTAATATTGACGTTATTCATTTGTATCCTTATATTTAAAATGTTACTTCAACAGTCCGGTATGCGCAGGTTTGTGTTAGTATTTGTAAACGTTTTATGCATGTGCTTTTGTTGCATTGGGTTAAGACAAAGTGAATCTCTTTACGCAAGTACTTTAAAAAAAAGTATGTTATTTATGTTCAAAAGGTTGCGATAAGCTTTCACCTGTCCCTCGACATTCTTGGGCTTCTGGAACAGGATTCTGGGAAGGTCCTGGAAGACGAAGATAGCGAGGTAGCAGACGATGAACTTGAGGGACGCCCATACGCGGGCGGGGAACGAGGCGCGGCCCATCGGAGATAGCCTGGCATCGACACGATAAGAACAGCGTGCGACCATGCACTCTCAGCCGCGTTCAAAGTGGGATGGATAGACGTGGAATGCTGTTGTACCGGTTTCACACGGGAAAGAATAGGAATGGATGGGGGTAACTGATTAGATGGAATGGGCGAAACTGAAACTAAACGTGAAAATAAGAAACGTTGCGGAAGATTTTAAAGCAACTGCTCTGCGGATGGTCTTATATACCTTAACAGACAGCATTAACTAGATCAAACAAAGATCGCGGACGACATTACAATGAAATAGTAGAGTAGTACACAGGTAAGGTCACTCGATAAGGTCTCATCTCACGCCATGTAATGGATGTAATAGATGCCAAAACATGTCTTAAGAAAGATGTTTGCGACAGAGATCGTGTTTAAAATTAGAACAGTGCATTTTGCACTTTATACCGGAAGGATGATATCTGACTCTAGCATACTAAACAATGAAAGTACATAAATCATTTTATCGCGTCGTGGAACCGACGTACAAATAAGAAATATAACTTCTAGAAAATTCTAACGACTTAAATTGTACTCTATGCGACACAAAAGAGTGATAGATACACCGATACACGTATGTGTGCGTGAGAAAGGGACCATCAGAGATTGGAGAGGGACCCTGCAGACACACCACAGTCCAAATAGATGCTAGTCGGAGAAGAGAGAGACCAATGAACGACGTGTGGGTGAACAAGAAAACGCTGTGTAGGCTGTGGGGACTGGATAGGGAAAAGGACGGCAGGCGAGTGGCCTGCTACTCTACAGTTCGATACTAGAACACCGCGTGGACCCGACTGTATCAGATGGGAGCGTCAGGCGACCGCGAGACCGAGCGAAGCAGTGGCATGTCCGTCGACACTTGGTTCTGAAACACACACAACTGGTTTGACTGGTCGCGAGGGGTGTTACAACTTTTACTACTTGAGTATGCAAGTGCTGCTTGCGTCGTCCAAAACAGGCGATCCGCGAGAAAGACAAGAATGGGTTTTTAATGTGTGATACACGAGCGAAAGTGCTGAATGCTTGTCGTTCGGGATCACCTTTGTTTTGCTGACACAAGCAGAGAAAGAAAGAGCAAGAGAGAAGGAAAGAGAGAAAGAGGGGAGAGAGAGAGAGAGAAAAGAGAGAGAGACTTGGAAACTCACCACAAATACTGGGACGCATGAGAGAGCGATCTTTTCCAATGACTCCTCATACGTGTTACAGGACTCTTGGAAAATCAGCACTCGCATCTGAATAAACATCTGATAACACATTTGTCTGCAATTGTTTGTTTTTACATTTACAGTTCTCTCTTGCGGAGAAACATCCGGTACGCAAATGATCGCATCAGAGAGACACTATAACCCGTATCATTGCGGACCGAATCCGCTCTGGCAGCCTTGCTTTTTCACAGTACTCTGAGTACGTAACGCACTCTCTAGTGACGACAGAAGTCAGCAGTGAGATCAGAACAAGTCGACAATTGAACTGGGGACAAACCTCGTAGTACACCGGTTCGCATCGAATCGTCTCTAGTTTATCCAGCTGACTGCACGCACACTCGACTTGTGTGATCGCAGCCGGAACGCGCTGAAAGGGAATCTTATGGTCAACCGTTCCATTGAATGAATGACACATGAGTTGAAGTAGAAACACTTTCATAATACTTAGTCTTACGAAAACAACCCAACGCGCCTAGAAGCGTGAATCTTGCCATGCCGCTGCATTATTCTTGTGATTGCGTGTTACTGGAACAACTGGAACTATGTGGTGTCTGTGAGTTTGGCATTGGTTGCGTTCACAGTGATTGCGTCCATCTTTCAGCGGCTAGCCAGTAAAGAGAATTTGTGCAGAGACTGGCTCTCTTCATCATTTTCCTTGT
>CAWZYM010000252.1:207500-365000 GCA_963966185.1 Rhabditoides inermis
TATCTATCTATCTATCTATCTATCTATCTATCTATCTATCTATCTATCTATCTATCTATCTATCTATATCTATCTATCTATCTATCTATCTATCTATCTATCTATCTATCTATCTATCTATCTATCTATCTATCTATCTATCTATCTATCTATCTTGTCAGTCACGTGTGGTCAGAAACTCGGAAACAATAATATTTTGCTTTTCTTCATATACTACAGTTAGCGCTATCATGTACACTAAGTATAGAGAGTTTCTCAGAAACAGTGAATGAATAAAGGATAGAGCATAAAGTACATCTGGATTAACAATACATTAAATACATATCAAGTTTCACGCATATTCGTGCTAGTCTTCGTAAACGTTCGTTCTATGCATGTGCTTATGCTTTTTGGGAGAGGACAAAGACAGACTGCAATCTCTTCACGCAAGTACTTCGTGTATTTCAGAATCACCATATAAGATTAAAATAAAAGGTACAGTGGCAACCTGTTTTTGTTGTTGTTTTGTTTTAGAGTATTTTTACAATAATTGTAACCTAACACATTCGCGATTTGAGCGAGAGAAAAACCGATGTTTCTCAAATCTGCAACTGCCTGTTGCCGAAGAAGATTTAAGTTCCAAATGTTTACAAGCAGTAATAGTCTGGGGCTCTGAGGCTACTGCTAACCATTTAATTCGGATGCGCAAACTAGCTTTTCACATATTGTATTTCACATATTGTATTATACATTAGTCGTCACTGTGTTCTTGAACGCTATTTTGATGATTTGCATTTGCTACGTGAAAGAAAAGATTGTATATATGTTTGTATCAATTTTATATGTTTGTGGGAAAAAAACTATAACGGAGTCACAACACATACATTTTTTTGGCAGTTGTTTGCGTAAACACTAATTCCGATTTATCACACCACAATAACTTTAAAGCTGGTCTAAACTGTGCTTACAAAATGGCCTGAAGCTCGCTATGCATCCCGATTTCAGATTTGGTCGAGTTCATATCATTCAAACGTACTTTCTTCTCACCGTTCACATTGCTAGGAACTTGTTGGATGTCAGAGAATGTGATAGTAATCTGATTTCACAGAGTAATCTAGATATTCAAAACTCCCACCTGTGGCGTCCGCTCATCGTCCGTGCTTCCACTTCGAACATTTGCCAAACGGCGGAAATCTGAAAATGTGAATTGTAGTATTCGACACTTGGAGACTAGAACTTCGTGATTGTCTGTTAGCTATGTACTCTTAAATGACAGTCGCAGGGCTTTGCAACAGTTTCCAAACCCAAATGATTGAGCGCATTTATTTGTTTCCGAGCATTAGGTATGACGACAGTGAACAATTCCACGAGCTTTTGCGATTGCCTGAATTCACTTTTCGTACTTTGACAAACTAGTTTTTTTTCTGTAGTTTGGTAGTTCGGCAACTATGTAAACGTATGATATAACATGCTGAGTAGATCAAGATCTTACAAACCTTCAGTCCTTCACAGTATTAAATTGTAAGTTCAAACTTAATATCATATACAACATCTTTCTGGTCGAAGCAAAGATTACGCATTTTTCTCTTTTAGCGCGTAAGTGAATGTGATTCGCTGATTTTAATTGAGTTTTTAAGAGTGAAAAAATAGCAACTTTTGACGTCAGTTCTTTTCCCGGAGTAGTATCTCACTCGCAAAAATGTATGTACATAGAGAATACAAACATTTAAAAACACTTGAAAACGATGAATGAATAACTCACAATAGTAAAAATCATAAAGCACTCTGCTATACTGTTCAAACAGGACAACTTGTAGAGCATATCTGTGCCTCCAGAATACAGTGCCGTCCTACAGTCAACTCTCGGAGAGCTAACCGCGAGGAGACGGTAGGCGATGGGCGGACCTTATATAGCCTTTTTCCACCGTGTCTCGCCTTATTGAGGAACCACAGGAGGGCGTGCCCTGAGGCGGTCTGTCGAGGGTGAGTAGCGGGATAGAGAGAAACAGAGAGAGATAGAGAGAGAAGGGGGGAATGGAAAGAAAAGATTACCCTGCGCTCACATGAATTTCTTAAAGACAGTAGATCAGAAATGATGAGAGAGGGAAACCGCTTATAGATGAAGGATGAAAAATTAACGAAACAATAGAAAAGACTGTCGACGCAATCTTTTCATGAAGTCTGTAGCAATATGACGTCATAACTGAGTCCTTGATTAGTACGGAAAGAAACGAGAGGGAGTAACTTGTACTATATAGATAATATACGGTATAAAACTTATCAGGAAGTATTTTGTTATGTATTCAGCATGGTTTACATAAAAAGCTTTGCACTTTCTCTTGTATCAGCAGAAAAAAATATAGACATAAATAACATAACCACTATAATGAATATGAAATCTTTGCAGCTCTGCACTCAAACGCTGAGCATAACACGGGATTGTGATTGTGTGTACGATAGATATTATAAATGCATTCCTGATGCGACTCATCTATAACGTCTCCGTACTTTAACAGTAACTGTAACAAAAAAAATCAAAAGTTATTTTTGCTTAAGTGGTGTGTCAGCAGTGTTCCTTATGTTCGACATGCCCCAAATCACAAAAGCAAAGTGTGACCGGGCTGAAACAAAGCGGGCTCTCTCTCTCTCTCTCTCTCTCTTTTTCTCGCTTTCTCTCTTTCTTTTTCTTTCTCTCTCTTTCTCTCTCTCTTTCTCTCTCTCTCTCTCTCTCTCTCTCTCTCTCTCTCTCTCTTTTCACACAGCAATCGGTGTTGTAATAATGTGCGTGCATGCCTTCCGTCCACTCGACCATGCATTGTTAGTGTGCGGTCGAGTTGAGCCCGGAGCATCGATTCCGGGAGCATCCCACTCTCTGGCCCTCCACTCGTGCCACACTCTCTCGCCCCTCTCTGACATGCTCATCTCACGCTTGCAACATGTGCACACACACACACACACACCCACTCTCCTTTCGTGTCCGCTCGTTTGCCCTCTTTTCTCTGTGATTCCGAACTGCGTGTTTTCGCTCTCCAAAACTGGCTCGCCCATCAAAGTGTGCTCGACTGTGAATCACAGTCGATATTTTTCGCGAACCACGGCTGCAGTGTGGTTCGCGAAACAAAAAAAAACGATTGTTTGCCATTTATAGGCGGCAGTCGGCCTTTCTGCACCGCGATAGTCTTTTCATAATTTCATATGATATCACGTGACCACCGATTGCGAGAGTGTGAAGGAGAAAGTAAGATAGTGCGAGAGAGAGAGAGAGAGAGAGAGAAAGAGAGATTAGATATTGGTGTAGACGTACTGATACACACGTACTCCACCCGTTTTCTTCCCATCCTTTCACTTCCCGCTCCGATGTTTAACCACGACAGCCGTTTTCCGTGAATTCTCCCCTCTAATCGCTTAAACAAGACGTTTTAGTGTTCGCTAATCTATTCCGGGTGTTTTCTTACTGTTTTTCCGTTAATGGTACCATGTAATAATTTTGCTGCTAATGTCTGAAACATGGCGTATCACTTGAAAGGGTATGTAGGAGTGAATTACGTTTGACGTAGATCTTTCAAAGCAGGCTCCCTTTTAATTAGTTCACTGTCGTCCAAACGTCACAAAAAAGAGTCTTTTCATTAGGTCAGCACACGTTTACGAGGTCAGCTGGCAGAGAATAGTTGGAAATGAAACAAGTTGCTCGAATTGCAGTTGGTTAGCCTACTGAAAACAGTTACGTCACTTGTTTGCGCAATAGTTTTGACTTTCTTTCTAATATTAGTTTGTCTGTTGCGATCTTTATTAGAAAACAACGATTCGTGTATCTTTATTGTTACTTCGGTCTTATTCATTTTCTATTAATAGCTGTTTGTACTCTTTTATATAGTTTTCAGTATGGATGTCGAGCTCACGTACGAAATAGCGGATGGCTCGAATTTCGATGAGATCCGGTGCTTTCTCAACGACTACTTTCTTAAAGAAGAGCCTCTGAACAGGGTAAGAACACCCAAAATAAAATTAACTTCGAGTGATAAACTTCGAGTGTTGGGAAAAGGGGAGGTGGTCAGCTGCGGTTCGAGTTAGACAACTTTGGATATTTTATTGCACCGATCTGTGAAACATAGAACATTTGTTGTGAAAAAAACAAAATGTAAATTAAAACCTAAATGATATTTCAGGCGCTGTGTGCTTCTGTAGCAGACGTAGAACAAGTGTTCTCGGACACAATCAAACGATCTCTCCGCCACCCATTCTCAACTATCGTCCGCAACAAGAACCAAAACAGTTGCGTTCTTTTATATTTTTAAACATTAATTTATTATTCTTTTATTCATTATTCTTCTTATTTTCCCCGCGGCGTGCGGTCGGGTCCTCATTTTGCCCCGCCGCCGCCGAATGTTCGGTCATCGACAAGAATCCTTCCCGAGTAACCAGTGAGGCGGCGGGAAGTACCCTCATGTGGAAGCAGCCATGGCGCGAGGAGGTACCACTTGGCATGGAAGCAAAGGAAAACCCGGAGCTCTACGCGTCAAGAATGGTACTCTAATGGTCCAGAAATGATTACAAGTATCGTCTTGCCGCCACTCTAGTACCTTAGGCACTACTGTATCATTATGATTGTGTTCAGATATAACGATTCCGGATAAACGATTGATTGATACAATAATTTCAAATGACAATACGATTACTATGTTAAATAAGTACTGTTTTTTTGATAGATGGTTTGAAACCAGTTTTGACCAAAAATCAATCCAATCCGACTAGACGACTAAATTTCGTCAGGCAAGAAAGTTTAATAGTCGTTTCGGAATATGTATAAATTATTAATGTTCACGTACATAGTTGCGTAGATCTAAATACTACTTACTTTTAACATCTGGAATAGCGTTATTAGATGTGTTTGAAACAAAGTTCTCGGTCTTTTAACTATCTGTTCACCATAACGCGCGAATACATGAAGGATGAAGGATATAGGAATTGCAACCAAAACGTTTGAACCAGATTGATATTCTTTTTCATTCTCTCTTTCCTTTTTCATTTCACTTTCTCTCTCCTCTCCGACTCTGACTTTCCTTTTCCCCTTCTCCCCCTCTCTCTCTCTCTCTCTCTCTCTCTCTCTCTCTCTATCTCTCTCTCTCCCCCATTCCTTCCCTCCCTCTCTTTCTCTCTCTCTCTCTCTCTCTTTCTCTCTCTCTTTCTCTCTCTCTCTCACGTGCAGTGAGGGCACTACATCAGGTTGTTATGTGTTTAGGGTTTCGGGTAGCTCTAACAATTCTCTATCTGCAGACTGTACAGGTACACACGTTTTCCAGCCCTGTCATTTTGTGTTCATTACAAATGGCAAATCACGAGCATGGAAACACGTGCTGTGTTGTGACCATGTGATTGTACCTGTAGGCACAGCGAGAGAGCATAAGCCAGCAGATACAATGGTAGTGTACTTTCAGCCAGAACACATCTTGACACGTGTGTTTGCAGACGAGATGGCAGGTGTGATGCTGTGTTCTGTGATGCGCAGGGACGACCCGCCGGCAGAAGAACCCGACTTCGTCTTCACTGACGCCTGCAACGCCATCGGTACTGTTCTCAGCGGACTCTGGCTTGTCTGATTATATTTGGAATATGGAAACTGCAACTTTCGTATATGGAAACTGCAACGAGTTGTTCTCGAGTTTTGCGACGATGTATGTAGTTAATGTAGTTTCTCTACCTGAATGGTGTAATCAGTTCTATGATGTTAAAAGTGCAATAGCACAGAGTTCTGTGTCCATTCCTTCTTTTCCCGCGTATCTCTCTCTCTCTCTCTCTCTCTCTCTCTCTCTCTCTCTCTCGCCTCTCTCCCCCCTTTTCTCTCTTTTCTGCACCGCTGTTCCCACCTGTCAGAAACTGCATGTACAGAGAGTTTCACGTGAAATTTGGAAAATCGTTAGCTGAATGCGAATCAGACTCGGACAGGTGCAAACTCACTTGAAATTGTCTTTTGAGTGTCACATATTTAGACATGAACGTTCGAAGGCCTTTCAGTGAACTATTAATAACAACAGTGCAATACTGTATGAGAAACTGTACAAGAAAAGAAGACTGTATGAGAGAGAAAAAGAGTGTAGAAAAAAGAAGAAAAAACATTAAAAATTGCAATGAACAACAGTTCGTATGAATACAAACTTCGCAAGTGAAACACCCACTTTGAAAGCCCATTTTAGGTGAGTTGTTGAACAAGCTGCACGACTCTTTCTGGGAGCTGGCCCCGAAGGAAGTGAACGCCGTGCTGCACAGGTGAGTCCAGTCGCCTGATCGAAGAGACATGATGTTTTCGCGTTCCAGAGAGATCTGCTCGGTTCGCTCCAAGTACCAGCGTCGCGGAATCGCTACCGTACTACAGTCAAAGCACATCGAACCGGAAACGCTAAAGGTAACGTCTCATCATCGAAAGTGGTCACGCAAAATGAAGACTCCGAGCAACCGTGATCATTTACATGATATCGTGAAATTGGAAAATTTCGCTTGTGTAACGGTAACCAAAAACAAACTACGTGGCCACACTACAAAATTACGAAGACAAAATTCTCTCTCTCTCCAATTTGGCTTTTAATAGGATTTTACTTGTCTTAATACTAACTAGCCTGGAGCCCACTACTAGTAAACTAGTTCATGACACTTTTACTACTAGTGGGGCTCAAGGCGAGAAATTTCACTTGTTTCTACAGAAATCATTTCGAATACGGATCGTACACGTACTGTATCAAACTTTTCGCAATCATCTGTGCCGCTGCACCTATGTACCGGAACTAATGATTTTTTTTCCAAATGATGCTATTCACATTTCTCATTACATTTGTAGACCTGATATTCTTGAGAGAAAACGAGAAGAAACACATGTTGCGAACTGAGTACGTCACCATTCTTTCAGAGGGAATTCTCGCATGTTCGCGTTGTTTTTCGGGGTTGCAAGGTGTTTTTCGTGAAAAAAGTCGGGTGGTTACTAGAAGCCAACCATAACACAAACAAATATCTTCAAATCACACTGATTCGTTGTGGAGTTGTGATTTCTTAGAAGTGAATGAGAATGACGCTTTCAGTCGGCTGGAATCCAGGGCATCGTCTCGGAGACGTCATCTCTCGCCAATCAGAGACTACTGGCGAGAAAGGGGTTCCAGGTAGGTACAAAAATAATTGTACCTCCATATGTTTACATGTTATGTTGCGGCAAACTGAAGTTCTCTAATTATAAGATTATAAATTATAAATAACCCATGTTAGTGTCAGTCTGGCACGTTTTTTCTATAACATTATGAGGTTGTAGCGACATAAACAAACGTAGAATAGAAACTTGGACGTGACATTTTTCATTAGAACACCTGTTATGTTATCGGCTTTTTCTATATTGTATCACACTCATGGAAATCAAGACTGTGCTTGCAAATGGGGGCTATTCACAATCTCTTGCGTGGTAAATTGGAGAAGAGACTGACTGAGAGGAGAAAACACACAAAAAAATCACAATGTATTTGTTTCAGCCGCTTCGGGAGATTCTGCATAAAGACTTTGTGGATGCGAATGGGAAGCAGAGAATCAAGTGCGACGACGGAACGGACAGGGCTGTACTCAACTTCCTGCCACTCTGAACTACATTTCGCATATTCATATCTTCCATATCTATTCACTTACATGTGGAAACAACCACAACAAATGAACAGGGTGGTTTCGATAACTAATTCATCTCTATAATTCTACATTCTGTTTCGTATTGAATCATGTTTGATGCGAGATTTAAAAAATAACGTGGTTCTGTAAATAACTTCTAGAATTGGTTTGCATCCAAATATTCAAAAAACTGTCAGATTATGCAAATGTAATGTGTCTGTGAAAACTGTAGAGTATAAAGTTACAGTTTTTCAGACATCAAATAAATATATTGCCAAACATGTGCCTATAAACAAATGTAATTCCTGTTGCAACTACGTGATACTGTGAAGCTGTGGTCCATTTGTAAGAAAAGCTCCTATTTGTCAAAGCACCCAACAAATCAGATTAAAAGCACCCAAGGACCCAAGATTAACTTTTTTCTTTTGTTTTTTCCTCGCCCCGACCACATATAAAAACAATCTTTATCTCTAAAATCAATAAATAATCTCAATAGCAAACTTTACAATCATCATTATTACCAATAGCCAACCATACACCATCACAACACTTTTTGAAAACATATAGCCTATGAAAATCGTAGTACAGAAAGATCCTATGCACAGTGCTACACAGAGTCGATGAGAATCGAAAGAGAGGGGGGGGATGAGTGAGGGCCAATGCATGTATACACACCCGCACGGAGAACAACCAGCATGCAGCATATCAGAAGAGGGGAGGCACCGGGAGGGAGAAGGGAGCGAGAGGGGCTCACAGCAGGAGCAGCAGGGCAGCCGACACGGCAGCCAGCCACCCACTGCCCCGCACACCCGCGTTCGCCTCCGAGTCCTCGAAGCCTATCTGGTAGTCGCGGATGTCGTCAGTGTCCACGTCAGAAGACGAACGGAACTCGGCTGCCTCCTGAAAGTGCACGTTGAAAAGACGCAATCAAATTGGATATCAATAAAACATTGCGAAATTGGAACATGTCTCACCCCGTTGAACTCTCCGCCGATGGTGTTATCCCTGTCGTGGTGGTAGGCTGTGGCGGAGAGGAAGCTGTCGTCCTTGACCTCCTTGATCAAAGACTGCAGCATCAGACGCAACTGATCGTCCCGCACTCCCGCACGGCGCAGATTAGCAGTCTCTTCGCGGGTCGGCACCACAAAGCGAGGGTTGTCTGGAAATATGAAACATCAAGCCATCTTCGAATCTAAGCACTCAATCAATCGATCAATACTCACACTTCCTGTCCCCCTCTCTCGGTAGCTCCTCAACGGGAGCGGGAGCAGTCGTGGTGGTGGTGGTAGGAATGGCAGTGGTCTTCTCCTCGTCTGCCTCCAGCACCTACAATCACTCCAGTAATAACAACCAGTAATAACAATACATCATACAATCGATAAATCGATAACCACCCACTCACCTCGATGCGCACCCGCATGTTCTTCTTCATGCACAGCCCGCCTATGGTGGCATGCACTCCGTCAGGGCGGCCAGAGGAAGTCGCTGCAACATCATGAGGTTAACCACGCAATCATTCAATCTATCAACAATAACAACTCTCACACTACTCACACAGCCAGTGGAACACGTCTCCCGGCTTGAACTCGAGTCCGTTCGGCAGCGGAGAGAACTTGCGAACGGGCTGAAAAAATGCAATCAATTTACTAAATTAATTCATTACTTGCGACACATATAATCGTATCACACAATAAACCAATCAATCAATCGATACTGACAATGACGTGGTGCTGGTTCCTGTTGTTGTCGGAGCAGGAGACGACGATGCGCCTCGGCCCGTCTCGCATACACTCCAGCAGACCCATGTCGGACACCTGAAAAGAGGTGGTGCTCTCCGAATATCGGAAATGGCCGCATTGATTTGATGGTGATCATGATGAGCAACTTGCGGTTGTTACCGTGACTGACCTGTCCAATGAGGAGCACCTCTCCGCTGCCTCTCCTGGGACACTCTATGCGGATCGAGTCGCCCATCCGGACTCGCAGATGCGGCACGCCCTCCGACTCGTACCACTGAGAGATAGAGAACCTGCAACAACAAACATTAGTAAGTCATAGTAACTCGACATCTGTTTCAATCAAAGAGATCAAGACGCCGTGCGCGACCCTGTAATCATTTGCGTGTAACCCACACCGTCTTCTGTCGCAACACCCTCTCATTACGCCACATGCATTGTTCTCTGTCCCGTCTGCTATTGTTCCCGTCTCAATCTGATTAGCCGGCGCCACTTGCGCAACGCCTTTCATCCCGCCGACAAGCGACAACCACCGCCCGCACACTTCCGGTCAATACCCTCTCTCCAGACAAGGGGGCATGGATGCCAGCCACAAAGCAGGCCACTTTGCCACTCGACACAGATCCCTGCTCTCCCCTTGTCCCACGTCCTACCGACCACTCGAGAGCTATTCGCTTCCTAGTACATTCAACCACCATTAACCATTATATCCCTATGAAATTGGCCCAATCACGCAATCACAGATATCATACGATATCCATGAAACGGATGATTCTCCGTACAGATGTTGAAAGTCAAAAGTGTTTGTTTTGTATCTTTCCACATTTCTTCTGATGCAATGTGCACCTGGCCTGTCTACCATCCTGGTGCTGCTCCAACAACTCCCCACAGCTGGCTAATGGGCTAATGAGTGGTTATCGCTGTCCCCCAGCCTGCTTCGACCCCAACAAACACAAATGATTTGAGCCAATTACCGCCACCGCCAAATTACCTGCACCTACAAAACAGCACGCCATTTGGCATATTCAAATCATGTCCCCGTGTCACCTGTAGAAACACTCCTACCTAAAGACCTTATCTATTCATACTCGCTATCTCTCCCTCCACTCAATCGAGACTGTCCAATCGGGGGTCGCCACCTCTCGCAAATCATCGCAGCCGGCCCACTTCAAAGACAGCTGCCGACAGCACACTACTGACCAATTGGGACGATTTACCGCACCGACCCGCCAGCCACCCGACTGCGATAAAGACGAGTGGACAATCAATTGATCAATCTGTCAATCAATATCATCACTATAATCCAAACCAGTCCTCTTTTAGGTAACGGATCTGCACAGGAGCCTTGATCAAACACAAACACATTCCAAACATGACATCTTACTGTGCCATCGCAAAACGATCTGCACACAAAAACGCGCGACACTGAGGCGCCATATCTCGAACAATCGCCATTCTCTTTTTGCACACACCTCGTCGGTCTCTCAATCCGCCATTGCCAGTCCCATTCACTCATTCCGAGATTGTCGGGCGGCACAGATCAAAGAAGCTAATGATGAGCATATATGCGAGACCACCTGATAGCATCTACCACGCACCGACCGGGCAATTTGTACTCGCTCCCGCAGTGCTTATCACCCCGCATCTCCGCTTCCCACCTTTGTCCCTCCGACCCACCACTAATAGGCTCAATCTCAACCGCAACATCCTGCATATGCCATGCTGCCAAACAATTATGCCAATACAATCCGACCCCTATCCCCTCTCTCCTCTTCCACTGACGATTCTAATTAGTGCGCGAACCTCGGTGGCTAGTAAGTGGATACATCCGTGCGCGGCCTTCAATACAGGAACAATGCGGGTCGCATTAGATCCATCCTCCCCTCCCTTCCCTCCCATATATCACACCACGCTGAACACCTACACCCGAGCACAATGCACAATACGACACCAATTAGTCACGCGTTGCGGTGCAATGAGACAGAAACTCTGTACCCGTCTCCCCTCTCCCTTCTCGCAGACCCGGAAATCCAGCCGACTGGAAGGGGAGGATCGTTGCGTCCAGGGTCACTCACTACACTATTCAAATATGAGCAATGACCGTCCACCTTGAGCTGTCAGTGGCTATATCATCTACCTGCCATTCCCTCACAATACACCTCATAACAGTCCACTCAAGCCTCACGCGCATGCCGTCAAAACAATAAAAAGCGTCCCGACCTGTCAAATTCGATCTCATCATTCCCTGTCCACAATCGCATGCGCACTACAACAGTGCCATCTGACCACACCAATGCCTGCTCAAATATGCAAATCACAGCTGTTCTTACTGCGCACACAAATCAAACATGCCCTCATTCACTCATTCATTCAAACGCACACACTTCATGAATCACTTTAGCTGAGGCCCCGCACCCCGCTATAGTGTGCCGATCGGATTGCGCGGGCAGAAAGGCGACTCCGGACATCCGGTCGCTCGCATCCCACGGACACCCCTCAAGGAAGCCATCCAGGATGATGGGAGAGTCGCGCAACCACACCACACTACACTATACAACTAAATCTCGCTGACTGCTACTCGTAAATCTCTCCGTTATCGTTCTCACCTCCGCGGAACGCGCGCTCCCCGCACTATCAATCCGCCGTCAATCACTCATACTGGCGTGATACAATCTAAGGCAACTCGTCGATCCATCGCTAGAACAAACACATCGTCCATCACCCATCGCCCGCACTCCACATCCCCGGTGCGAGCGACAACAGCTGATGGGAGTAGCAGACAGGTGGCCACTGGCCATCGCCAGAGTTTGCCGCGCGAGATCACCCATCCCATTCATGCACAAACTGGCAAACACTCAGTCCCCATACAGATACGACTCAGTTGTATCCTAGTCTAGTCACTGTCTGCTGAAGTCATTTCGAAATCTGCGTGACATGTAAACAAATCACCGTCAACACAATTCCGCAGTCTTCGTATATATGAAGCCTGCGGATTAGATCCCTCTCTCCTCTCACTCTTGCTCTCGCCGCAGCCACCCACTAATAACACCCATAACCGAGGAACCGAGCCGGCTCACGACGACGACGACAGGCTATAGACGCGCAAAAACTACATCCTTAAGCGTTATCTCGAACATTACGCGAAAGCGGGGTTCTATATTCCCTCACTATATTCCCTCACTTTACTTTCCATCCATCATCATACAACTCGCACTCTCCAAGTGAGAGGGAGGGAGTGCCTATATTGCGCAACCCAACACTTGCCACGCGACTCTCTCTCCCTGCATGAGATGCCCCCAGCGTCTCAAATTGCTCTAGCCTATCCGGGATCAGCACAAGTGCCAACACAACACCCCCGCCATAATAGACTGCAGCCTCATTTGCATACCACCACTCCCCAACTGTCTATCGGAGCAGTCGCATCGAGTTGACGAGCGGAGCGGTGACGCGTGAAGTCTCCCTCCTTTACGTCACCATTGATCCCCCGACAGATCTCATAATTGATCCGAGCGAGTCACCCGATCAGATCCCGCGCTCTTGATAACACCACATTCCACTGACTACCGTAACTATCACAAACTCCAACGTCGTTCCCATCGACTGATACCGTATCACCTACACGTTTACGACCTTGTACACTAATCCACTGATAAATGAGGCACAAAACGGTGGCATTCACCAAACCGGCAATTTGTCGCCAGTGAAACAATGAGGCAGCCTTGAAAAACGAGACAAACGACTGAGTCCAATCCGCTCCGGCTAGAACATATCTCTAATACCGTAATTGGAAACCGTTAACCGTCGGACGATCGCCGCACTTGCGACAATTACACATGTCGATCCCAGACAATTTGTCGCCTATCGCCATCTTCCCCAGAGGTTAATCCCATGCATCCGCAGTGTGAGCCAGTGGTTGCGTCACAGATCGCGCCCCGGATATCACCACCCTCTGCAATGCCAGTATATGCAAATCGAGTATGCAAATGAAGCAGCGCGTGGCTTGATCCGCAGAGCACACAACTCTCGCCACCGCCTGCCAACAATGGCCACTTGAACGGATAAGATGAAGTGACACTCGCTGCTGGCCGCATAAGGCCCCGACGAGAGGGGGCAATTGACAACTACCGAACATCGCTCGGCCGACAAACAATCAGTGTTCCCTCTCCTCTGTCGTCTTCCACCTTCCACCCCTCTTCAGCTGCCACCGGGAAACAATGCAACAGTCTACCCCCGCGAACAATACGCGCCATTCGACTCCCCGCAGAGACGGCAAATTAGCCGCAGCAAGCACCTCATAAACAAGGGATTTGTAAGGGGTGCGGGTGGTACAAATCCGCGACTCCCACGACATAATCCCCACTGATTAGCTGATTACTTGCCCGTGCATGTTCATTATGGTGAGAGCGACTCCTCAATCCCCCACCTCTCTCACGACTGCAGGTGTGCACTAATGAAGTGCGCGAGAGAAGAGAGGAGAGGTGACCAACAATTTACGAGCTGCCAGGTACGACAGCTGACACATCCGATCCGTCCAAATGACCCGGGGGAGGTGTCCCCAAGTCTCGGGTGTCAATCCCCCTCCTCAGCTTCCCCCTGCCACTCGCGCACAATAAACACTTCCAATAAACAATCTTCCGGGCACGGGCAGCGAGTCTGCTTCCTGACCCGAGAGTCACCCCGAGTGAATTCGATTAGAGAGTGCCGCGAGAAGACATCATAAACATCTCGCGACCACATCCATGAACATAATAGCACACAACCACCCTCGTCCGCGTCCTTCCAAGCAAACCCTCGAGATTCCTCTAATGTATGCAAATGGAGGGGAATCACTGGTGGCGGAGAGCCTTTTCACGCCAACCCCGTAATCTCGCTTTCCCACGGAAGCAAGTCGCTAACCACAGCCACAGCCACCAATACGAATCCTTCTCCAACCCTTTTTCACCGAATTAGCCAACAGATGGCTGTAGGGCGTAGAGACCACCTAGGTGTCGCAACAGCTTGCTTCATCCTTCAAATAGCCGCAATCAGACAGAGAGAACCGCCATTGATCCGCCAGTCCGATCTATTATTACCATCATACCCCGTCTTCTCTATTTTTCTCTCTACAATACGGTCATAATCATTTCGTCTTGGCGACCAACCCGACGGCGGCTAGTTGAAAGACTGCAACTGTAAACCCTTTTCATTCCGTATCTCGGCGAGCCATCAGTGTTCGGCCCGCGTGTCGGCGCCGGCTCAAATGGGTATACTGCTGCCACAACAAAACGTGTCGAGTCGAGATTTGAAAGCGACACACGCCAGCCGCGACGTGAATAGACGAAGGCACATGTGTCTGTCCTGCCTGTCCGCGTGTGTTGTTGACATGTCTTGTATGTCCGTATAAGGCCACCCGCTGCGACTTCCCCCGTAGACTCAAAGACGCCGCCACGATCCGAGTCCATAAAACCGTCGCCGAGATCCCGACAACACATTACGCATCACATCATATCTCTCACACACTGATCGGCAGTGATCGAGCGACCGTAATCACTTGCGCAACCGTATCTCTTGTAGAACAAGATAGGGTGGTGCCGGCGGCGAGACCGGAAGGTCCGGAGACACTCGAACCCGAACAGACCCTCAGGCCGGCTGATTAGGCAGTCATTTAGCGGTGATCCCCCTTCAGGCCACTCCATCCTCTGCCGCCGGCGGCGGCTCAAAAACAACAACGAGATGCAGGCAATAGATTGCCGGGCAAAAGAACAACATCTGTCCGGTACAATTGATTACGCTGGCAGCTCTCGCTTCTTTTTTCGCAAACCAATATGCGAGCGGGATGCATTCTACATTCAGCATTTCAATCAAACGACAAAAGAACGCGTATGCAATGTGACCTCTTCTATGCATCGGCCGGCCCTCAATCCCCCGCGCAACCGTTTCAGGCCACAAAAAACATGTACGTATTGGTTTTCGCCGGCGGTTTGTAGTAGCGGGAAAGAAGAAATGGGATTTCAAGAATGCAGTAGCAGCAGCGCACCCAATAAACGCTGCAATGATACGCACTCGGCACTCTCAGCACTCTTCATTGCGCCTTGCAAGCAATATTATTAGATCAGCTGTTTGGTGGGCAGCGGAAACGAGGCGATGCGTGAAGGAGGAAGGCGGGAAATTGCCTGCGAGTTTCTCTCTCTCACACTCACCCCATTACCTAGCCGTATCCGGGCAAGTGAGACTCTCGGTCTATTCTCCGCACGGGCAAAAAGCTAATCAAATGAGCGTGAGAGGGCGCGTATGAGACGGGGGTATTCGTTGCCCCCTGCCCACTCGAGAGCATGTTTTATTCAGCCACGGGGTCGGCCATATAGATAGTGCGCAATCCAGCCGCTCAAGTGGCTCCTCGCACCTTCTCCATTACGTGTCTTGTTTGTTTGGGGGCACATCTCCATTTCCGATGGCACTCGACGAGTGACCGAGTGCTGGAAGCATGAGACGCATTGTATGCCACAAAAGGGTCATTCTTCACGACTCTGCTACATGCTCCGGATACACTCTCACTAATACCACTTGACACCGTATCGAGTTCTTTAGCAAACAAACATTGTAGCTCGGATCTGTTCGCACCCTACCAGATCCTCTGACTATCCGAGCAGATTCGGATATCAAGGAAATGGTAATGCAAGCCATCGTGAGATCATCTTGCTTCGCGAATACAATACGGCACAAAGCCCGCCGCCAAGGTAGCGGGTAGCCGGCCAGCCGCAAACAGCAAATAATATGCGCATATGTATGCAAATACCTCCCCGCCGCGCCATTATATGCGAGCGAGTGAATGGAAAAGGGTGCCAGCCGGGCTCAGCGCCTCATAAACAACCCGAGTCCCCCTTTGACCTTTCGAGAGCTGCGTGCGGTGATTCATGGATCAGAGGCGATCGAATCGGAATCAGCAGATAGTGTTGTGAGTGTAAGACAGAAAAGAAAGTGGCACGAGCATATGCATTATTCAATCACGCCAAGCAAAACATCGAGCAGATTCCCAGAGAATGAAAGAGCGGGCGATGGAAACTAATGCATGAGAGGGGGAGAGATGCAACCCCCAGTGATGCACACACAAAACAATCGTACCGCGCGCGAGAAAGCCTGCCGTTTAAATTCCAAGTTTCACAAAGCAAGCTAGCAGGCGACTGAACAAGCACAGATAGACAGTACATATACCGAGCAACTCACATGAAAGTATGACGAAAAGGAAAACAAAAGAGAAGGTGACGCACCAGGGGTTGGTGGAGTTCCATCCGATAGTGTGCTGCTTGGCGAACGCGGCGCCCGAGATGAACAACAGCAAAACAACGAGTCGACACATCGCGAGTGTGTCTCCGGCGAGTGGTGCAAGGGGATCGCCTAAAGTGAAAAGATTCCCACAACACCTAAAGATATATCGCGAAAGTGCATGAAATAGTAGCGTATGAACAATGCAGAATGAGTATGTTGTGACAGGTGAACAAGCAGGGATGATCGAATGTGACCGGAGGGGGCGCAGTGAGTAGACGGGGTGAGAGGGTGAGGGGGCGGGGCCGGCGGGCCTGCCCCCGGTAGCGCTCACTGCGCGCGAGACACAACGACACGCCCACTAATTGCGAGCACTGATAACATCTAATAAAGATGTGAGTCGGGTCATAAACGCGCGATGAGTATTACGCAAGCGGAGAACATCTTGTTGATTACGCGACATGTCATGGACTAGAAGAGGTGACTGGAATCGGAGAGAACGTGACTGGAATCAGAGAGAACAGATAAAATGAGTGATATAATTAGAAGATTTTGTCAATCAATCAATCGTTTAACCGGTATCGTTATATCTGAATATGACAACACAACCATAATGATATGAAGCATACAGTACTGCCTAAGATGCTAGATGCATAGGCTAACGCCAGGGAAAGACAGGTAGGCTGACGAGGTTAGTGGCGGCAAGACGATACTTGATCGATAATCATTCCTGGGCCATTAGAGTACCATTCTTGACGTGTAGAGCTCCGGGTTTTCCTTTGCTTCCATGCCAATTGGTATCTCCTCGCGCCATAGCTGCTTCCACATGAGGGTACTTCCCGCCGCCAAGATTTTGTAATTCAGTTTATTGGTAATTTGAGCAGATTGATACTGTTTGTTTTCATACATACAACAAAGGGTGTACCCTACAGAAACCAGTCGACAAAGAGATTTTAGTAGTATAATTACAGGAAAGAACGCGTGACATCGCACCATTAAAATCATGAGACAACCAAATTCGACTCACAATATACTCAAACACTTGTTACAAATCAACTTACAAAAAAACTGCGAAAATAAAGAAAAGCAACGGAAATGACGTCAATTCGAAAAACAACACAACACAGCTGGTTTCTTCCGGTAGTAAAACCAATCCAATTGTTACCAATTTTTCACTTGGACATTCGTCACTACCAAACACTAATTTAAAATTCATCAATATAATAAGAAATGTAAACAAATCTATACGATAGTCGTATTTTGTAGTTCTTTTTACTCCGAAATAAATTACAACAGTGAGTGGATGGAATTTGCCATGAGCATGCAGACCCGGTGCGAATATACGATGTGGGTTGTTCGATTGCGCAGTGTCATGCTTGGAGATTGTAAAACGAAGGTGGGGGCAATACGAGTACAATTTACTCCAATACACTGTGTTTGGCTGATGAAGAGGTTTATGGGCAGGTGGGTAAGGGCTGTAAACAGCCACTGGAGACACACACTATTGCATTTGATATTGCTCACCGAACTTGAGAACAGAAAGTGACATTCAAATAATAACACGTGAACATTAACATATCATGGCTCATGAAGATATACAGCTTGACTTGACTTTTAAGAATTTTTTATTCGTGCTAACTTTCCGGAGTAACTGAAAATGGGAACCATTTACACACTCTGCTAGCAGTTTCCATTTACCAGTTAGCAATGCAACAAGTAAGTCACCCCCCATTACTCCGCTCGTTGTCCATTCACAGCATGCTAATCCGGTTGCGTGATCTTGTTAGGTTTTCAGTTCTGCTTCTCTCCTTCCACTCTCTCTCGTCTCACCCCTTTTATGTGGGTCAGTGGATGGGTGAGATCTTTTTCCGATGTCATTTCATCCTAGCCGACTCTCTCGTGTCACTTCCAGCTGTATTCTGTCTACCTACACATTCCACTACTTTCATTCTCTTTTACATTAGCATTTGAACTTGTTTCGATGTTGTTTTGTATCACACTGCGCAATAATGAAACAGATATATTCTTGTCTGGTTTCATTTTTTTCTGTTTCAGCATGCTCAAACTATTCTTGTTATTTTGTGCTCTTGTAGCCACTACCACACAACATAAGAACGGTATGTTTGAAAGCTACTCTATAGTTTGAAACACAATTTCTTGTTTTCTTTTCAGAGTATCAAGCCACGGTCAACACAAATCTCGATGTGGGAATTTCTGGGTGAGTTTTTTTTGTTGTTGCTGTCAGCCGTTCCTTTTCATAATTTCAGTGAACACTTTCTCGGCATGAGAAAAATTCACATTGGAGGTCAGTTGTTTTTTATTAATTAATTTCCTTATCTTTTCCATTTCGCCTGCAACATGTATTGTGTGCATTTTAAATAAGATAAGGCCGTTCCTTCCCTTTATTATAAAATAAATGATGACCTTGAACACTACGATCACAGTAAAGTTACAACTTTCAATTAAAAAAAATGTATCGAAAACTGAACCATGCGTTAGATGTGCGTCGCGCGCCTACCGCCACTCACACCACGACTCCTTCCGAAGAGGACAGTGGCAGCAGCGAAACGGACAAACAGGTCAGTCCCATCCAACGCATCACTTGTCCAACACACTCTTCCAGGACCTGGCTGCCATTCTAGACCAGATGGACGCGGCTGTCATCACTGTGCCCAAGGACGAAGCCACTCCCGAGATACAGATAGAGAACAACGTCAAGGGGTGGGTGGAGAAGGTGGGACGTAATCTCAAGCCAGTTTACAGGTCGTTCCAATTCACGCCGCACTTTGAGCGCAGCGCGTACGATCTCATGGCTTTGGAGGGAGCGAACAAGGTATGTGCGGGAAGGGAGAAGGAGAAGAGAAATATGAAGAAATGGGAGAAGAAGAGAGAGAGAGAGAAAGACTGGAGTCACTATGTTCAGGAGTCGTCTGAGTTAGCTGTTCTGGAGTTTGTGGCCCTGTCCTTTCTGCCCCCACCCACCTTCACCATCCAGGGAGATAAGGAGGGATGGTTCCAAGTGGGAGACGTCGTCACCAAGCATGTAAGCCAACTCTCTCCCCCCCCCCCCCTCTCTCATAGAACAGTATTAATGTAAGATGACGGATCACTGATGTACTGTTTAGAAGAACAACCGTCTCGAGTCTGCCGTGTCTATCATCCAGATGGCTGGCGCTCCCATCGACATTGGCAAGACGGACAGGGGACAGTACGCCTTCACTGTCAAGGTCACGACGATGTATTCTATTGAATTCATAAAGTAGCGTTACGAAGTCAGTATTTCCTAGAAGGAAAGACTGATCACATTTCCAGTAAAACTATGATTATGCAACTGCTTGTTGCAGGGCGAGCAGGGCACTCACTCTGACTTGGCGACAGTGCGCGTGGAGGTGATCCACGTCGACCCCACCATCAAGAAGAGGGTGCGCACAACGGAAGCACCCACCACAGAAGCCACGACGACTACCACTCTCTCCACCACCACCACTACCACCGCGACAACCACTCCGACCGAAGAGACCGTATCCGAGCCACTCACTCCTGCTGACGTGACTTCGATGGAGATTGAGGAGACGACTGCTGGAACATCGACAGAGTCTCTAATCGCCGATTCCACCACCCCGTCCACGACTTCCAACGAGATCGAGGTGGAGGTGGTATCCATCGAGTCCTCCGGAGACAACGACCTCATCGCTAACGTCGAAATGGAGAAGACGGGAGTACGTGAGGGATCTGGCGCTGAACCCTCCACTAGCACTACGATCACGACGACTGAAAAGAAGGAGGAAGCAGAGGAAGAGGAAGAAGAGGAACTGCTCTCATCGGAGCAGCACAATGAGACCAATTTGCTGCCGCCCACACTCACCCTGTCGAGTGAGGAGAAGGTGGAGGAGAAGGAGGAGAAGGAGGAGCAGAGAGAGGAGGAAATTGAGAAAGACGATGACGAGGAGAGTAAAATAGACGAGGTGAAAAAGACCGACACGCTGGCGGAATCCATCATGGAAGAGACCACTACTACCACCACAGAGGCTACTACGACTACCACTGATGTGTCTGGTAAGTTTTTTTTGTTTACATTTGTCTCTTCATCGTCACGCCGATTGGTATGAATCGTTTTCTGGTCCGTATTTCTTCTCGATGTTCATCTATCTTTTTTGCAGGCCTGTCCCTTGTCGTCTCATCCTCCGATGTCCTTCTCCAATCCCTGCCTGTCGATGGACAGATCGTGCGAGGCTTCAACGCCACTATGCACAGGGTGAGTGTTGTGTAGTCCATCAACAAAAAACTGTACTTACTTATTATGAATGGCCATAAAAACAACAACATTTATGTTCCGAACAACGTGAAATTATTATGGTTCATGCATTTTGCACAACTATAACGTATAATTGTCAGCCGGCGGCTGGACTCGTTGCCGTGTCTATCGATCGACCCCACCTGTTCGACGTCAAGCCGAAGAAGGTGCAGCACGGTGAGCACCTTCCTTCCCCCTCTCTCTCTCTCTCTCTCTCTCTCTCTCTCTCTTTCTCTTTATTCTCTTATCATTCCTCCAGGCGACCCCATCTTCCTGATTGTCAAGAACGCCGCCGAGCTGACGAACTTGCGAGAAGCGGAAGTAAAGGTAAGTTACTTCAATCCAGAAAAGGTCACAAACGGATAGTACGGCGAGCGTTGCAGATCACTGTCTCTTCGAACGGATCGCGCGTCTCGCAGTCGGTGAGAGTGCGCGTGGCGGGTGCGGCTGAGAGGAAGGAGCACGGTGAGACAGTGACACACAACACTCGACAACATGTCACTTGCAGCAGCTGTTGCCTCGCCCGCCACCGTCGCCCTGTCGGTAGATGAGAACGCAGTGGACGGCGCGGTGGTCGGAGACGTGGGGGTGAGCAGCGACGACGGGTGGACGGTCATCGGCAGCCCGTGGTCAGTCTCCTTCTCTTTTCTCTGTCATTCACCCCCTTTCAGGTTCGCCCTGTCCTCCTCCTCCTCTCTAGTCGTCTCGTGTCCCCGCGATGACTGCATCGACCGCGAGAAGACGGAGAGCATCGATATGCTGCTCGTCAATCACAACGGTGAGTGTATGTGTATCAGCACACATACAGAAGACGAAGACGAGAAAATAACTGTCATACAAATACGAAAATCTTGACACACTTGTTTGCCATCGTTCAAGTGGTTTCAGGTTTTTACGCGTTTTCGATGAATGCGTTTATTAGCAGGTGTAAACAAGTGTGACAACTGCATTGAACGCACCTGATGAATGGACACGAAATCAGCGGGAGCACAAGATTAGAAATCATTCAACCACGCCGAGAATACAATAGAACTGCTGCTGATGACGACTGCCTACCGTGTCTTCCACACACTCTTGAGATCGTTGAAGTAGCTTCTGGTGACATGCGTGTGTGAGCACGTGTCCAACACATTTCCCTTCACCCTCCATCCATACAGCAGCGACGCACTGAAGAACAGACGCTGATACGCGAATTGCTGAACATTATCATTGAAAGGTTGTAGCCCGAAAAGGTTTACAATGTCATACACGTGACTGATAGGCCCTCGGTCGTCTCCTATAGGCGTTGAGGTGAACATAATGGAATAACATATGAGTAATGAATAGAAGATCGCGATTATGAATTGATGAATGATGAATGGGAGGATCAGTTTTGTCGCACGGATGTTCCGCGATAGCGCATGTCTGAAAACGTTGATAAACACTGTTTGAATTTAAATGATAAATAAAATACAACCTTTCCGACAGAGGCGTAGCATTGAAATGTCGCTGCGCGTATTTTCGTAAGTTCAGTTTTATCAAACATGGTATTATCTAAAACCGTATTAGGCGAAGTACAAATTCAAACTACATGTTTACACTAACGATGATAGTGCAGCTGGTTGCCAAACAGTGGAAAATGACAATGGCCACGTTGATTTTGTTCATTCGAACAAAAAACATGATCACAAGTATAGTAAATGTCCCCATGAACATAACAAACACATCATGAACGCGCGATATGGAATCGTATTTCTAAAATGTTTTTTTTGTATAAATGATTGAACAACAATAGAGATACAACTTGTTTTAAGTTATCAGTACTTTTCCATAATATGTTGCACTGATTCTCTCAAGTGTCAGCACTATATGCAAACTTCGTGCGCAATTCAGGACAATGTGTTGGAATAGTGATAGTGCAGGTTGGCACAACGTGATGAAACTCTAAACAACGGGAGTTATAACTGGTGAAGAAATTATATGACATCACCAATATATGAAAATTGTCTGTTTGTGATTGTATGAGCATTAACACTAATATAAAAATTCGCTGCATGTTCGCAAGAGCGAAACTCAAAGCGAACAAAAATATTGTGCTTCTAAAACATGTATAGGTGTGTCCGTTTGTGAGAAATAGCAAACGTACCGAAAATAAACATGAAGGTTCGTTTCGCGTTTGCTTCGAACCATCAATATAGTGAGTAATGGCATGTTAACAATTAATAAAACGAACTCCACAAAGTACAGTATGAAACGATACGAAGGATACATCAGAACAAACACTGAAAGAACTACTTTAGTGAAGGTTTTCTTGGATACACTCCAATTGGTATAAGGGGGCGGGGCCTAGGGTGGAGGGGGCGGGGCTTAGGAGGGAGAGAGTCGTTTACGACCGAGACTCGCGAGCAGACTGTCAGTTATACAGCCGCACGTGTGACTCGTCCTTAGAGTCAGTTCTCACCAGATACTTGATTTTCACATTTTAAAATTGCGAAATTCTAGTTTCATGAAAAATGAAATTTTGCAGAATGGTCACATATGATATATCATTCAAAAGCAAATTTATTCACGATTTCGAAAAACACACTCTTACGCGACCAAAATATCTCAACTATGACAATATATGCATAAAACTATAACAATATGTGCATAACATGTTTGAAAAAATACAAATATGTACAAAAGTTATAAAAATCTACTTGGTAGACGACTTCTGGAATGGAGCCATAGTGGCGAGGTAGTCGTTCACCCAGTCCGCAGAGAGCATGTCAGCCTTGACAGTGCTCTCCAGCCTCCTCTGCTGCTCCTCGATCGCGTCCAGGATAACTGCCCTCTGTCGGCGCATTGATGTGGTGGTACGCAAACTTGGTGCTGCTGTGCAGCGATTTATATATAAGTGAGAGGCGTGTCTACGTGAAAAAACAAGAAATACTTCACAATCAGCAACTTTGCAAAACAGACAAAAGCACTGTAAACAAGCAGAAAAGGAGGGAGTGTGATTAATTCACTTATTAACCTTTAATCATGTACCTGAACATGAGTGCACCTGGCTTTGTACTAGTCATGACATACATTTCTCATGTCTGAACGCAGGTGATCACTCTCGTTTGCAAGTTGCGACCACTGACCACGGCTCTCAATACCGTAAACTAACCATTGCTAACCAGGCGGTGATTAGACATACTACGTGCTTTGCAGACGCCTCTCTGCCGGCGCGTCCTCTCACAGTCTCGGTGGTGGATGTGAATGAGCACGCGCCCCGCCTCCGCCTCTCCGAGAACATCGTCCGCCTATCCGACAACCAGCTACTCGCGCCAGTCGCTGTGCAGGTGTGTGGTAGGGATGGCAAGTGAGGAGAGTAGAGAGTCGCAGGTGTTGGACGAGGACGCGACAGTGAAGGCGCGCGGCCACCGGCTCGCCCTCAACGGAACGGCAGCCGGGTTCATGCAGCTCGACAAGATTGAGGAGGGACTCTATGAGGTGAGCTTAGTATTTACCTATTGGAAGACCAGATTTTTTTGTTGTTGTAGGACCGTTAAAAAGACCAATGACCGGTGTTTTGTTTGTTTGTTTTTCGGAAAAAATTGACTGGCTAAAACAAACTGAGTTGGGAAATGAGAACCTGGCCGAGCCAGCAGTTTGCGGTTTTGTAGTTTATATTTCTGGTTTTTGTAATATCATTATTCGGTTATCGAATAAGATGAAAGATGATGAAAACATGGCTGACCATGAGATTTGGCTAACCCTAATAAAACCGGTAACTTGGTTACTAGGTGAGCTACTCCAGCTGCACATACACAACTACACTTCTCGCAACAGATGATGGATGTATTGAACGAATTCACGCGCATTTAGCTTACATTCAGAAATGTGATATATCTCTGAAACTTTCTTCAAACTTTCTTTAAATAAAAAGTTGTGTGTTGTATGTCTGAAAGATTGTTAAAAAAAACTTACAATTTCATAGTTGAAGTAGAATATTGTTTCAGCTGGTTTATAAAAATACTGAATCATTGCGAGGAAACAGTAATTTCCGTAAACACATTTTATATTTTCTTGAAATTTCAAAGTTCGTCGAAATAAATTCATTGATGAAAGTTCAACCTAAACTATAGGTGCAAAAGAGAGAAGTGCAACCACATTGACCAGATTTTGTAGTTTCTTTGTACAAGTTTATTTTTTTTTTTTCACACACCAGGAGTCCCACACGAAACCACAGTACAGAAAACGAATGAAAAAAGGGTATGAAATCCTGAAAATGCAATGTCCATTGTATGAAAATGCAATGACCGTTGCAGCTGTCGGTGCGCGGTTTCCCGCAACCCGGCAAGTACAGGCTGGTCATCCGAGTGAGCGACGACGAGCACGAACAGAAGCAGGACGAGAAGACCATCATGGTCGACGTCAAGGTACACATTATACGTCTTCCTTCGTTTTCCTCACTCACATCCTTTTCAGTCGACGCACTCTCGCGCTCACTTCCGCAAGCCAGTCATTGAGAGGACACTGTCGGCAGACAAGATACAGCAGGGTGAGTGATATTTTTCACGAATTCATTAACTCATTTCATTGAGGCGCGTCCGTGACGTCCGTGCAGCTAGAGGGTGTGCCCATCGACTCTGTCTTCTTCGTTCCATCGCAAGGCAACCCGGGATGGCTGCTCGTCGATGACTATGACGGTAGTGTGTCCGTCGGAAAGCTGCCCAGGTGAACTTTTTTGAATACGTTCATCTATAATTCATGCAACAACTATCAGTACAAACCGTTCACTTTGCAGATCCCCGATCCCCTCCGGCACGCACGACATCACGATTGCCGCAGTGTCGAGGGAGAGCAACAGGGTACACATTAAATTGCTTGAACTTTTGTTTTTGACGTTATTATACAATTTGATCAGGTGCTGGCCACGTGCCGTCTCGCGCTGTCAGTCATCGGCGGTGTTCAAGTCGAGAAGAAGCTAGCGACGTTTGACAAGGAGATCTACGAGAAGACTGTCGAGAAGGGTGAGGGTGATGTTGCTGTCTCATGGTCACTTAGACGACTCGCTTCAGACTCTCTGTCCGTGCCTGTCTCGATCCCTTTCGCTCTCTCCTCGCCCTTCTCTCCCTCCATCGTCTCCGAGTCTATCGTCGCCCTGGACGATGCTGGCCTGAAGACGGCAGTGAACGAGTCGTCCTTGCTCCTTTCCAACTCCTCCCTTACCATTCCCGCAACACTTCTCAACACTACCCGCCTATTGAGACTCCAGCTCGAGGCTGACAACAACATCGGTGAGTTTCAATCGTTTGTAACTGCCACGCGGAACATGAGGCCTAATCGAATCAAATGTCAAATGCAAACCTTGCAGCCACTGTGCTGATCCACGTCTCGTCGGACCCGGCGGTGGAGTTGGCGAAGAAGCTTCAGCGAGAGAGAGCAGTGTTCGCCGCGCCCTGGAAGAAGGACGGGGACGTCATAGAGGTAAGCAGCAGGTTCTTGAATATAAAGAGCACCCTGCCCAGGTCTCCGTGCTGGAAGAGTCTTCTCCGGGCACTCTGCTGACTGTTGTTCCTGCATTCAACCCGCTAACCGGGGAGGTGTACCCGCTGCGGGTGCAGAGGGACGAGGGCATGGTGACAGTGGAGCAGGGCAGCGGCGCCATTCGACTCGCCGCCACACTCGACTACGACTCACTAGACGCCGCCGACGACCACTTCATCGATGTGCCCATTGCTGCCGGAGTGGAGGGGTGCGCGTCCTTCTCTCTCTCTCCGTCTGACCCTCTCTTTCTTGCAGCTACGAATCGCACCTCATCCTCCGCGTGCACATTGTCGACGTGAACGACAACCCTCCGAGGATCGAGCTGGACGGGGAGGACACGGGACGTTACCCTCTTCCACTCTCATCCATGCCTTACTGTTTCAGATCTTCATCCTCGAGGACACGCCGGTCAACTCGGATGTGGTGCGGTTCCACGTGAACGACGCCGACAGCGTGGTGAGCAAGGAGCACTAGCACGGCTATGACGATGCGTGTTCAGGTGGCGCCGGTTCGCGCCAACGTGTCCGGCGACGGGCAGGAACTGTTCAAAGTCAGCGAGGAGGTAACGGCGTTCAACGAAAACTTGTTTTTTAAAGATAAAATATAGGAAATTGTGTAGACTAGTTGATACTGTCTATCAATATATTCCATTCACTCTTCAGAACGGTATCTTTCTGCTTCGCGTGGCGCACTCTCTGGACCGGGAGACGACGGACAGACACGAGCTGATGCTGAGTGTGGTCGACGCGGACGGACAGACCGACACACGCATCGTGCGTATAGTAGCAAATTACTGAACTGTAGTCGAAATAGAACAAAAAAGTTTCCTTTCATACCTCCATCTGCCTTTCTGAGAGAGAAAAAATAGTTGGCAGTCCTTCGAATAAAAAGAGATCAAACTAAGTGTTTCGAAATGACTTCTCGCAGATCACGATCGTCGTGGGCGACGTCAACGACCACTCGCCTCGATTCGACAGAGACAGCTATGCTGTGCAGGTCAGTAGAACATTGTTCCTTCGCTTCTCGCCTTACTAGTTCATGAGTGAGAGTGGAAATATATTTTCGTTCAGATGGTTGAGAACTGGCCGGCCGGCGTTCTGCTGACTTCCGTATTGGCAGAAGACGCCGACCAGGGAGCCGCTGGCAACATCACATACAAGATAGAAGGCGACAAGCATCAGTGTAGGTCTCCTTCCATACCTCCATCTGCCTTTCTTCTCATCACTTCAAAATCGTGTAAACCCGGCGCGCATCACACTCTGTCCGCGCCTAGGCTATACAATTCGCGCGTGCAGTGTAGGCAGCGGGATGATGAGAAGCCTAATCCATTCTCCGATGGGCGGCGGGTCAAGTGGAGGCTAGCTGGGCGCGAAGGTTGCCTTGTAGGTTTTCTACCTGTGCGACTGCCCTTCCACGAACCTCGCAGGGCCTGAAGCTGAAACAAACGGCTCTGAACCAACTCTTTTGCGAACAGTAGTTTTACTGCGGTTGGTTATGTAGTCACCAGTCCAGATGCAAAAAAACGGTGGACGAATGGCATGTACATATTGCAACCGGAACACGATGGTCACACGATGCTTGCAGTGCTGGACATAGACCCTGTGTCCGGAGACGTCTACCTCGCTCGACAGCCAGCCAAGATGGCCGGACAACCCTTCCACGTCAACGTAGTCGCACAGGATGGAGGTCAGTTTTTTTCACGACACCCAGCCTTAATGATTTGAGTTAATGATTTGAGTTTGAATACACTGCAATCTGCTAACAGGTTTCATATCTCAGTAACCCAAATGACGTCGAACTATCCAGAAAACTGAAGCATGCTAAAGAAACATTGTGCTTGCTAGGCTCACCAACGCGATCCACCTCGGCCAGCCTCCATCTCACGGTGCTTGTGGCTACTGAAAAGGACGACGTCGGCACGCTCAGGATCCAGCTACCCACGGAAGACACGGTCGTAGAAGTGAAGGAGGTGAGCGGAGAACTGCACACAACCTTGGACAAAACTCAATCAGAACACTAGTGCCTGTGGTAAGACAATATGAAGGGAGTTTGCATTGCAGAACCTGCCCGCTCTCTCTCCCGTCTACTCCGCCATGGCAGTTATCATGGGCGAGGAGAGGACGGTGCCGATTGTGTACACAGTAGAGGTAGGATCATCCACTCACTGAGTGTCGACCACCCCCCACTTTAGCCGCTCACCCTTTCTGACGCCGGCTTCGTCTCGATCGACTCGGCCACTGGACAGCTCTCCACCGCTGCTGTCATCGATTACGAAAAGACCAAGCATGTCACTGTGAGTATTTCCATTTCAATGCACCTAACAAACGTTTACCAGCCACCCTAAAAACACACTTGTGTCTCGTATCAACTGTGACGAGCGCAAAGTAGTGAGCACAGTAATTGCGTAACAGGATTACCGTGGATGTGTGTTCTGATTTCTTTCATTCAAGTTTGTCCTGACTGTAAGTGTGTGTTGTTTTGCGCGCACAACATCCAATTGATGGGCATTCGAAGCAATAGTTCTCGAGAGTGGCGCTCGAGAAACCGTTTATCGACACAAATACACGTCGATCGTCTTTTTTTGGATTCGATTCCGTGAGAACTATGTTTTCATGTTTATCACACCGCCGTTTCCCCGTTTTGATTTTTCCGTACCGCTGTGCCCAAAAGTTGACTGACTGTCATTCATTTTTTTTTTCGATTCACGGATGTTTGGTTGTAATTATACGCGCCGCCTACTGCCAATTCCAGACACCTTCAAACGACGATTGATTGAACCCACGATGGCTCGCCTTTTCTAGACGAGTGAGTTTGTTTATTTTTCAAAAAAAAATCGGTTTCTGTGTCTTGTGTGTTTGAGGTATCGAACTCGAGATCATTCGCACTCTCGATTTGGGAATTGCTACCTTGCTACCTCCCACACTCAAGTGGAAAATGCGAGTCTCTGACGAGCGCAAAGTAGTGAGTAGTGAGAAGTATGAGAAGAGACCACCGTTGTGCCGACTAATATTTCAATCCCTTTCTCGCCCTGTGTACCAAGTGACCCTGAGCAGCTCCATCCTTTTTCTCATTTTGACGTACAACCCTATCCTTGCTTTGTCATCTCTTTTCTTTTGCATTTCTCTCTCTTGCATTTCCTCACAGTCTCACAACTCGTTTCACTTCACACGGGATGTTTGATCAAGTCGTCGGATCGTTCATTTTTTTATGTCACTCTCGACGGGAAACCTTGAAATCGATCATGTAAATCGGAACTCGCGGTTCTTCTAACGACTTTCTCATTGCCTATGCTAACTTCCCATCTATTCAACGTTCGTTTACAACCAAGTGAAGCTGCGCGGAAATGGTTTCGCTCGCGTTTGTTATTTTTTTCTCTGTCCCCTCCCCTTCCCCCCTCTCTCTCTCTTCTCTCTCTCTCTCTCTCTCTCTCTCTCTCTTTCTTTTCTCTTGTACTCTTGTGTCAGAGGGAGAGGGAGAGAGAGAGAGTCTTATCCCCTCGCGCTCGCAACTTATTACTGTGCAACACAGTGTGTGTGTGTGTACCAGTCAGAAAAAGCTGCCGCAATCCCATACAATGTGTGGACGGGGGCTGTGAAGTGAACATCATTCATTCCGCAAACCATTCACCTGCCACACTCTCTCACTCGGAGGTCGATTGTGACACTGATAACCTGATAACTGATACTATTGACTACTACCGTTCTCTCCACTCAATAGCTGCTCTTTCTTCTACTCACACCAGGTGCGTTGTCCGTTGTATTTTAGGAGTTCGCTTATCACGCAATCTGGGTTTCGCAATGTCGCGCATAGATAGCGCAGATATGAGTTTTGAGACTACTCTGCTACTCTGTTCATACAGAACATGAGTCAGACCTTTTGCTTGAAGAGAGTGAAAGTGAAACTCGAATAGTGAGTTAGTGAGTCAGCCTTGAAGAGGCTCGGCATAAAAATAACGAGCGAGGAAGTGAGCGGGGGGATTATCCTCATAGCGTGAAACACGTTGTCTCCGAGCGGAACGTTGCCATCTCACACCGCGTCTGCTCCTCTCCCCTTTCCACACTCTTCCACCCGCTCTCACCTGTCACAGTTGTCCTATTGTCACACTCTTTTTGGGGTGGCGCGTTGTCGATTCCAGTCAGGCGTCACTGTTTTCATCCGCTCCGTAGGCCTTTCGCCCCTATGAGAGCTGATAAGTGTCACAGACACTCTCCTCCTCTCTCACCCGCCTTTTGCCCCGGTCGCCCGCCGGTCGCACGTACATGTACCAGGTATCGTTTGCAACTTTTGCATAGATCAAGTCATTTGCATATTCGAAATGAATGGTGAGCGTTCGGACAGTTATCCATGACCAAAAGGTAGAGGCGTATTCAAGTTGTGGGAGTGTCCCTCTTTTCAAGCGTGTATAATGCGCGTGGGTTGAGTTGTGAGTGAGAACTTTTACGACGTCTTTTACGGTTCGATATTTTCGTCGAAAAAAGTGCGTATTTCGACACTGCCTTGTTGACAGGTCTCCGTTGCGAACAAGTAGCGATAGCTTATCACCCGCCCATTCTCTGTTATTGACTTGTTGAATTATGCGAGTGTTATAGCTCCAAGAGCACTTCACTGACTGATCGATGTCTCATTCTCGCACGAACGCTGTTAGAAAAACGCATAACGACCAACCAAACATACATTTGGGGACAGTTTTTTTATCAGTTATGCGATTCGCACGTCGTTTTGCACGAGTCGCTCTCCAATTTCGTTTCTCCGATCCCGTTCTTTCCTCTCCGCCTTTAATTTTCTAATCTTGTGTTATGGTCAGCGAGACCTGTTATCATGTTGTCCGCCAGCTAGAATTTGTGGGATTGACGGGGGCCATGCCTGATTTCCGGCGCTCCGAACACTCTTCATCTCATGTTTACTCTTTTTCCTCCACGCACACACACACACACGTGCGGCGCAAGTGAACTGTGTTATATGTCGACTTATCTGTTTGTCTTACACGATGTTTGAGGATGTATGAGATCCGTTGAAATTGCTACCTCCCTCACTTCTACCGTGTCACTGAACCGAGATGCCAGTTATATTTCTTACTCTTTTTTTTGCGATACGGTAGTAACCAAAAACTGCGTTAATCGTTTATGGAAATTGAAGCGGATCATGTGAAAAATGACCTCGCGTGCGGTGGTCACATTCACCCTCCCGCTCACTCCCGCTGTGCCCTGATCGTGAGAGCCGAGAAATCGCTTTGTGCTTTCTCTCAGTCAGATGTCCGCATGCATCACTCCAATCCACTTGAGTCTCTTTCTATGAGCTAATCAACCTAATCACTTGTCCTCTCTCTCTCTCTCTCTCTCTCTCTCTCTCTCTCTCTCTCTATCAGCGGTGATAACCGCCTCTGATCAGGCTGTTCGGGGCAGGGATTAGGTACTCGAGATTTCCTGTCCACCCTCTGCCGTGTACCCAGAAATCCAAAAGCTCACTCAGATCAAGAGAGAGTGAGTGTACTACTGTCGCTGTTTCTCTCGCTTGTCACACTTGTTGTTATTCGCACTTTCCCAGACCGTCACAAAACGCCGGGCAATTCCGCTTATGCGATTACCCTTTACGATGCCGCTCTAAAACGACGATGCACTCGTTTGTCTATTCCTCAACCACTTTCCATGATTGTATAATGTTATGTTCATGTAGATTGTGTATGTCGTCTTCTTGTTTCGCCGCGTGCTAACCGTATCTGCTGCAGTCCTCTGTCTCTCTCATTGCCCCTCGCTTCTCTCCTCGCGAGCGAAGCATCCGAGTTACTTCCGAGCAAGCAACTCCCAACCTGCGAATGAGACGCTGAAAAGACACGCAGAAGAACCCGAACGACCCGATTCTCCAGCGACTCATTACTACACGTACTGTAGGGGGGACGGTATGCAAAGTACATAACTATGGGCATAGCAAACACATCGATCTGGTGGGCGTAGAGTGAGCGCGGTTAGAAGAGAGAGAGAGTTTGTGTTTTAGAATGTCTGTAAAAAGTAGGAATTTCAATCACTGCTAGTCATTTTCGCCAACTCCGAGAAATTTCTTTTTCCAGGCGCAACATCTGCCTGCAGCTGGGTAGAGGCGACGTGATTCGAGTGAGTTGTTTGTGCTTTGTGTTATGATCATCTTGTAGTTTGATGTTTATAGAATGGGCGCAATCGAGAAGCTTTGGCGTCGACTGGCCGGCCGGCGGGAGCGACAGGCGATCGAGAATGGTGGGTGACGTCATCCGGTCTGATTGAGCCCTATTTGCATAACCCATTCTATTTCGAGGCTGTTTGATGGTGATAGGACTGATAGGCCGCCTCCACAATATTTGCTTACTCGAATAATCTGTGGCTCATGAAAAAAGCGACGAGCGCAATTCGCGCACACGTAATGCAAATAAATACTCACGCCAGGCGGTCGTTTCAATGGTCTCCTTTTTAGTCAATCTTGCGCTCTTGTCGCGGACATGGGGTCATGCTCTCCGTTTCTCACTTACTGCTTTCCTTACTTGCTTATCAGAGTACCTGATTGATGCCGCATCTCACCCCTCACCATTGCAGGCACCCCAACTGCTTCTCCCGAGGAGCAGCCGCACAAGCGCCGTCCATCGCTGTTCCGCCGATCAAAGAAGAAGCGCAAGGAGCCGCAGATGCAAGTGGGAGCCCACCACGCACACCCCACCCTCATCCTCACCCCGCCGCCCCCGGACACGCCACAGCCGGAGAACGAAGCAGCTATGGAGACGAGAGAGCCGAGGGCACAGCGGCCGGCGCGCGGGCCCCTGGCACAGCCGAGACTGCGAGGACAGCTACTCGCCAAGACGTACTACACCGCGAACCTGCTCAACCAGCAGAGAGTGATGATGCGCGGGCCACCACGGGCTACTGCGCTGGATAGGAAGAGGGCAGAGGTGAGCATGGGATAGGCTGGGGTGTCTCATTCGACCCCTTGCAGACCATGTCGCCTCAGCCGTTCTCGGAGGCTGAGGAGACGACGATCGACGGTCTGTCGTCCGCGTCGCCGACGTGCAGCCGACGCAGCAGCGAGGACGGCACGTACTTCACCGCCAGCGAGGACGCGCGCGATGTCATGGGTGGGGCATATATCACACCCATCGGCATCCCCTTGTTGTGCAGGTGTGTACGCGCCGCGCAGTCTGGGCAAGCGCCGTCCGCTGAGCGGGGGAGGCGAGGACGGTTTCGAGTCGGCCGCCGAGTCGGGATACCTCTCCGGACTGGAGCTGCACACTCCAAGCTCACTACTGTCAGGTAGGGACTGTCACGTGAACAGGTCCGACTCCTTGCTTAGAGCCCGTCTCGCCGCGATCGATCAGCGACCGTATCAAGCGCCCGCGCGCGTTCGTTCAGAAGAGCGAGGAGGCACTCAATGTCAAGGTACGCCGAATCATAATGACGTCATATACATGAGCATCTAGGACCGCTCCCCGGTGTGGCCGCTGTCCCGCGCGGCGACCCTGGAGCGCCTTCCCTCGACCGGCCTGCACCCGGTGGAGACGTTCCTCCGCAACAACGTCTGGAAGACCAAGTTCGTCACGTGTGTGTTCGAAGCGGACCGGGGAGGCATAGACGTCATACTCGAAGACATACAACACGAGATCGATCGGTGAGTGCGAATGACTCACAGAGCAATGTCATTAGACGGTTGCAGATGGATGGGCGAGCACAAGTCGCTGCTGGCTATCGCATGCGAGGTGCACTGGAGCACCCCCGAGAGCCTGCGCAACCGAGGCACCGAGCGGAAGTGGGTTTGGCAGCCTGCAACGCACTGTGACGCTTGATTCGCATGCGCCTTCGTTTCAGGATGAAGGAGCACCTGCTCACCCGCCTGCGCGACAACAACCGGCGGCTGCTCAATCTGCAGTGTGAAGGCGCCAAGGTGAGGTAACCATCGAACATGAAAGTAGTGTTCCGTGGTGTTGTACGACCGTGTTTGCTTGCCTGCATGACGGCGCGCTGCACTTTGTAGAGGTGATAGTGAATCACTGTTTGTCATATGCTTGCAAAACACTGACGTGGGTGTATGGACAGGAATTGCCTCTCCACCTCGCTGAAGCGACAACGGAGGAAGACCATCGGAGGGACGGCGACCTCAACGCCTACCAGGGCGTCTACCGCCGGTGCTACAGGTATCTGACGTTATCAGGTATCGACGTGACGTCACACTTTAGAAACCTTATGCCGTATGCGCACGCGGACACTCACCAGTGGCATAGCGCGTACTGGACGCTGGAGAATGCGACGAGCCGACCGAGGCCAGAGAAGTGAGGGAAACTTTCTCTCTCTCTCTCTCTCTCTCTCTCTCTCTCTCTCTTTCTTTCTCTCTCTCTCCCTATCTTTCCCTCTCTCATCACACCTCTTCCAGATTCCTGTTCGGTGACGCTCCGAAGAAGCTCGCGTACACGTCGCTGGTAGCAGTGAACCTGGCTGGTCTACGCATTTCCGGCAACAACCGGCCACGCCCCTCGAAGCCCCGCCCCGTTTGATGAATACGTTTATTGTTGTATGTGTTGATATGATATTTGTCTTGTACAGCCGCTGAATGTGTGTGAATAAAATAATAATCACCCGGATAAAACAGTGAAACTTCATTGCGTTGAATTCAAATTTCCTATAATGAAAGTAAAAAAGTACGAAAGAGTCTAACTCGGAGAATGAGAAAAAACAAAGAACTTTGTAGTAAATAGTCACAATCAAACAGTAATAAGGATAAGAAACGGTAACAACAAATTGCACAAAAACACACGTTATTTGTAACGCTGAATGAAGCAGCTACTAAAAATGTAGATGATGTGATGATATGTATTGCAGCTGATTCTCACTGCCTCGTATGAGGAACAGTCGGACAGCCGCCTTCTCCGGATACGGATTCTGGATGAAGACGACAATGAGCCCACCTTCCCCATGGTATAGTTTGCGTCTCTATGTAATAACTGATTAGTGTATTCACATTTCCGTCCTTCTTACAACAGACTAAATCAGTCATCTCGAAAAGCATATGGTGTCAAACGATCAGTTACATCTTCGATCTTTAGATGTAAAAGTATAAATTCAGTCCACCCATAACACCCTCTCTCTGCGATCCTCGGACGGGCCAGTGGGAAGGGTGCAGGCGAGAGACCGAGACGGGGAGGGACACAATGCAGTGCACTACCACTTGCTGGATGGACACGAGTGTGAGTGGCTCTCTCTTTCTCTCCTTTTACTTTCTTCTCTCTCTCTCTCTCTTTCTTTCTCTCTCTCTCTCTCTCTCTCTCTCTCTCTCTCTCTCTCTCTCTCTTGTTCTTGTTGTCTCTCTGTTTCTGATTGAAAAGGTGAATAGTTTTTTCAACGACTCAATGAACAGAAAAATGCTTACCATTAAAGCTCAGCTTTGACATAACGGCATGAAATATGCACATGCGTTCAGGCACTTCCGCCGGTTTCTCGATCGACTCGACTTCGGGCGAGATCTCGGCGATCGGTGTGACGACCGATGCCAGGCTGTGCGTGCTGGCGAGGTGAGTGTGGGCAATGATAAGACATGACCACACAAGAGACGAAATGCGCTTTCTTTCCAACAGTTTATCTTCCACATCTCTCGTTTAACTAAAACTTTTTTTAAATCGTAAGAGCATCATTCAAAATCATTGATCATTAACTGCATCTCTAAGCGTTTTCAGTGTTGTGAATAAGTGTTTTAAGCATGGTTCGGTAAGGGGGGTCTAAGGTGGGGGCGGGGTCTAAGTGGGCGTGGCTACTCGCGGTACTTGCCGGTCGGCTCCGGGCGGCGCTCATCGTCTCGCGATTTCTTGCGCAGAATCTCCTCGTACTCGCAGTGGAACTCTCTGTACTTCTGAAAAGGAAAACACAAGTACCGTAACCCAAACTACAGTAACACGGCACAGCATACCAGTAAATTTAGTTTAACGTCACATCAGAGTAGTCTAAAAGGTCTGCCGTAACCAAAATAAATTTTATTGTACCGTATTCCTACAGTAACCCACGTTGAGCAGTTCGTCGCGGTTGTCGATCATGCCCATGACTCGGGCATACTCGCAGAGGGCTGTGAAGATGTAGAGGTACTGGTGCGGGGTCTGTACAGAGTGGTCGCGCTGGTCTGAACATGAGCATGAGTTGATGATTAGGGAAACGTTGAAAAGAGGTTGAAACGACACACTACTCGTCAGTCAAGAAGAACATTGTGCGAGAAATTCGAAAAAAGAGTTATAGAGAACGAGACCGACTCTTGAGATGTTTGATGACGTCGATTCGCTTGAACTCCTTGTCGCTGTAGAGCCGTTGAAGGCACATCTCCACTGCCACCAGTGTGCCCGTGCGGCCGATGCCTGAACGGAATGCACTGCCTAGTCTCACGATCAGTCACTTGTACCTGCCGAACAGTGCACGACGGTGGGGGTGCGACTGATGCGAGAGTTCTTGAGCAGACGGAACGCGGCCAGCAGCGATTTCGGCACAGACTTGTCCGGCCTGGAAACGTTATCAATACTCACTCAGTGAATGCTTCTAGAATAGCTAGTTCCTCTCTCTCTCCGCACCACGTCTTCCACTGGTAGTGCTTGACCTGTCGTGTCTTGTTCCGCTCGGCCGAGTGGAAGTCGAGTGTGGTGAGCACCACGTGCGCGTCCTTCTCCACCATGTCCATCGTCGTGATCGTCGTGTCTGCAAACAGATTGCCAGTTGTGATGATTGAATGATTATGAGTGATAGCGTTACCTCCAAACGTCATCACGTCGCCCTCGTTCTCGCCCCAGTACCGCTCGCACTTTTTCTTCCCGCCCTCCATCAGCTCGCAGATCATAAAGATGTTGTGCACCTAGGTGTACGGTAGGTACAGTAGTCCAAGCTACCGTATACCTTCTCCTGCATGATCATGCGCACAAAGTCTGTGACAGTCTTCTCGGTCGGGCCCTGTGTGCAGATGAACGTGTTGTACAGCGGCTCGCCCTGCAGTAGTATTTCCGACGTAGACGCAACGCAAAATTGTGACGCAACGTAAGAACGTAGCGTAGACATATAGCCTGCGCCAGAGCGATAGTTTCCGATCTACCGCGTGCCTCTCTTGTTTTGCGCGCTATTGACGAGCGCTGACTCTCCGTCTTCCCCTGATCTACCCCACGCAACTTATTGCGAGCACACCTTGACATAGTTGGCGTGAATATAGTCGCCTCCCTTTCCATCGCTCAACACCACACGCGTGTTGTCGTTGCACACAATATCTGAAAGCGGATTACGGTGAGGGTACCAGGATTACGGTAGTCGAACGTACCCTTGTATCGGTTTCTGTCCTTGTTGGCGTCAAACACTGCCCGCTTGAGATCGGGTGGATGGTAGGGCTAATAAGTGAGCAGTATATCAGTGGAAACTTTTCACAACTATGTACCTTGACCTCCTTTTCGTACTCCTTCATTATCTTCTCCGCCCCGTCTGCGAAGATCTCCTGCGAGATGTTGAGAGTGAGAAAGTGGGAAGAGAAAGAATGGAGACTCACCGCCATGAACTTTTCAAAGTTGGCCTTGGTCCGATCGCTGATTGTGGCGTTGGGATCTCGACACGCGTCTTTCTCGTTCTCGTCTGTCTTCGGAGCTTCCTGAAAGTGGAACAGACATTCAAATGTAATCGAATGTGGAAAAAAAGAGATGTAAAAATGAGGGCAGTCACTTTTCTCTGCTTCTTTTTCTTGGCTCGCTTGGCGGACTGATCGTTGCTCGACTCGGGCAGCTCCGAGGACGGGGCACGTTTCTGGAGAAGAAGGAGATAAAATATAGATAAAAGAAGTTGCACACTTTCTTTCCTCCCGGTGACATTCCCCGCGGCAGCTCCCGACTCGCCGCGCCCTTCTTTTTGCGCACCTTGGCCGACTCGAGGTCGTCGTGCGAACTCTGCGATGAGGAGAATTGAGAGAGAGAGAGAGAGAACAGCGTACCATGTCGCGCAACCGGCCGCGTCCGCGCCGTTCTATAGAAATGACTGTTTATCCCACTCCACACATCACCGAAAACACATCTTCTAGACGTCTGTGCTCTAGACACATCAAAACAACAATGACGTCACGTGTTCTCGAAGATAAACAAATATGACGTCATCGTTTGCAGCCGTCTCGCTGTGCTCGACTCCCGAGTAGAGTTCGACGCAAAGAACGCTTCGATGATCGGAGTGTGGGTGCGCGCGCCGAAGGGAAAGCAGGCGGGCAGAGTGGTGGAGGAAGAAGAGAGGAGGGTGATAGTAGGTGAGTGGACTCTTGCTAGCCTGTCTGCCGATCATAGAAGAAGTGACCACCACTCAGACCCGTCGCTCGCCTCTCTCACTCTTCCCGCTGCGCCCACACAGAACGGAGTCATGTTCGAACAGGCCGCTGTAGAGTTCTATCCGTGAGTAAGGGAGGGAGGAGAGAGGGAAAAAGAAAGCGTGGGGAGAGATAAAGAGAAAGAGAAAGAGAAAGAGAAAGTGAAAGTGAGAGAAAGAGAAAGAGAGAGAGGGAGAGTGAAAGAGAGAGATAATCTCGCAGGGCCTCCTACTCCTCGAACGACACGGACCACGTGGAGCAGCTGTTCCCCGTCGACTCGGCAACTGGAGATGTCAAGGTGAGAACAAATTGAATTCGCAGTAATCTGCAGAGTTATATAAAATGATCTATATGCTGTTCATAGAAAACCCCTACACTTGTTTCTTGCCAGGCGTCTCCGGCTCTATCCTCCACCCCGGCTGGCACGTACGCAGTCAAAGTGATCGGGAGGGACGCCGAAGGGGCTGTCGTCAGACACATCAACCAACAGGTAACATCAATTGATATCAAATGAGCTCAGTAATCGAACGCATAATCAGAAACAGCTTCACCGTAGGATCAATGATGATAATGAGAACTGTGTTGTTTCAGTTTGTGAAACCGGGAGAGGCGCACTCGCTGCGATATGTGATCGACATGCCTTTGGAGGAGTACGCGAGAAACAGCAGGCAGTTCGAGCGGTACGATCTCTCTCTCTCTCTCTCTCTCTCTCTCTCTCTCTCTCATTTCGTTTCTTGCAGTCGTCTCTCCGATTCTCTGTCGAAGGATCGTCGCGCTGACTTCGCTGCGCTTCTGAACAGGCCTACTGTGTATTCGAAAAATGCGAACAAGTGAGTTTTCAGTCTGATGAAATAAGGAATTTGTGGAACACTGCAGCGCTATGATATGTAGTGCAGCGGGGAATATCTCAACGTGCAAGCGCGGCCTAGTGGCTAGCGCGCGTCCCCGCCAATCTCAAGGCCGCGGGTTCGATCCCACGCACGGCCGCGTCCACTGATGACAAACCATTACCACTTTGTCTGAGTACTGCTGACATATCTTCCATGCAACACCATCTGAGGACTTTTTGCGGAATTCAGACGTGTTATTTATTATATAAAAAGTACGTTTTCAGGACCTCTGTATGTTTCCATCTTCTCTCGGATAAGCATCTACTCTCTTTGTCCGAGATGACTTCGGTTCTCGCTGAGACCTTGAAGGTTGATGGACAGCTGTCGACCCTTTACCACACGCATAAGATCGTGGATATTGAGGTACAGAGCGCAAATCAGCATAACAACAACAACAACAAACAAACAAACATACATAAATGATATGTTTTCAACAGCCGTGTTCGTGGTCTGTGGTGCAGTCTGCCTCTATCGTGTCCCTCCCCCCGACCCTCCTCCTCGTGTGTGCAGCCGCTGTCCTCCTCGCCGTTCTTCTCCTCACCTTCCTCTGCTACATATGCTTCGTCGCCAGGTACACATCGCAACAGCCGTGTGCTTCAATATTTCTTCCGAATTTGCTAGAATTAAATGAAAGTGACTGTTTATTTTCAGATACCGCGACTACCTTCAGGAGAAGCGTAAGCAGCTGCGAGGTACTTTGTTTTGGTTTGGTATTGGTACTTCATGTCACTCGTCAGATTCACTTACTGCTAGAGGCAGTTCAGGCATCTTGTGTACGTACCACTTCAAAAAAGAAAAGAGATCGAACGAGTACATGTGATAGTGTCATTTCAGTCGACGGCGCTTCTCCCTACCACAAGGCGTACGAGTGTCCCTCCCACTTTGTCAACCCCAACCTCACGCCCGCACTGGGGTACTATTGAATTGAACAAGTCATAATGCTTGCATGAATACATTACACTGAACACAATTATTTGGTTGTCTTTCTTATGTCATATCCATTTATTCGATTTCGAGTTGAAAACATCAAAATTGTTTTTGATAATAAAAAAGCGACTTATTAATGACTAACTAATGACTCATCTCTGAGCCTAATCAAACAATTTTCCAGTCGCGTTTCTGCAAGGTCCCAGAAATCCAATGAATCCAAACAGTTTCCTTTGTTTAGTTTCGGCATGACTCATTCACTCCTTCTCGTAGGTGCCAATGTGTGCATGCGTATGTGTCTAACGGGCGCTCATATCTAACCTATATGATGACTCGCAGTTCGCTTGTTTTTTTTTACAGCGCTAATCAGTCGAAGTTCATTGAAACGATCGACATCAGATATCAGCCAATCAGCATCTAGAAGATCTATAAACTGTGTCTAATGCACAGATACGCCGCTTGTTATTCGAAGCCGAAATCAAGGGTACGAACGCAGACATTTGAAAACAATTTCAATTAGACCAAACTATGAAACTGGATAGATCGCTTGTAAAGCATTCTATTCACTTGTAGATCATTCTAAACCTTTGAACTAGTAACTAGATCTCTGTGATTTTCGGAGTCCGGAGTCTCTGTAGTTTTCCGGTTTCCAGAGATTTCCGGAGTCCATTTTAAAAAAATACTCTGCAGGTTTGGCTCCTGCCATAGACAACATGTTTTGTTGAATATAAAATGATGAATTCTGGCGAGTGGGGGTATCTGCTAAACGCCTCTTTTTTTAATCAAGTTCGGCTGAGTTCGGTCGCAAAAGAGCTGTTTGACTGGCTATCGCTGTAGACCATATAGACCTGTTTTATAATGTACACGAAAACAAGAAGATTAATTCATTCATCTAGAAAATGCTAAACTCACAACGAAAACACGATGGGAAACGCTTGCTCCTTGCTTGCCTTGAAAATCAGGCCAACCATCTCACACTGATAACATGAAGGTCGATTTTTCGATGTGTTGAAACATTGCATTATACCAGATTGAATGTCATGTAAGCTACATGTGCTTTCAGTAGTCTTCAGCTGTTTCCTACTTTAGAGATCGCGTGCGCACGCTGTGAATTGTATCTTCTGAGCACGATTGTACTCTCTTTTCCTCCTAACTTTATGTTTCCCACCCTACAGACTCACCTCGTTGGACTTTTGATTTTTGAGTTCTTTGCCGTAATATAGTATATATAAATCTCAAAACGTTAAAACCGTACAAACGCGTCTGATACTCGTCTGTTTCAACTAACCACATTTGAAAACCATAAAAATAAATGGTGTTCTACAATTATAGGATTATAGGTTTTTTCGTTTTTTTTTTATCTTGTTTTAGCGTTATCAGGCTATATACGTTTTTTCTTGTTAAAATAACAGTTTTTGATTTGTAGCACAATGTATACGGAAGGTGAATTATTCTTGCATAATTTGACTTGTGTTTTCACGATTGTGTTTTTGTGAACAATTTTTCACGAAGTGAAACTCCACGTTGGTACATGAATATGTTTGTAAACTTGTCCATATTTCGAATCGAGTCCGTACGAGCACTGTCGCATTACATTATGTTCATACTATATTTCATCATTTTCAGAATGTCGATGTGGTTTGGAATAGTCCAAGAAGCGGTTTCAGTTTGTTTGCTAATCTGCAATGTTTCTTGCCTTCGGCTTATTCTTTCGTCCAAACAATCTCGTGAAAACCCGACTTTCATTTTACTCATTGGTTTGTTTATCGGAGAATTTGTCGACTTGCTTGCAAAAGTCTCTGTGGAATTACCATCAAGAATAGCTGAAAAAGCATTACTGAGTCGGTTTTTTTCTGTTTTTTATTAAATTTTCGAGAAATTATAGTTTTTTTTAGAATGCCCCGAAATCTCTCCGTTCTCTGTGTTTATAAACTACGCGTGGTATGTATCCATACTTATTTATCCGGTGTGTTTCATAGAAAAAAAACATAAATACATATACATTCTTTTCAGATTATCTCAGTTCTCAATGTTTTCGCAGTGTTTTATCCGACGAGTTACAGACAAATCCAACCTTCTAGAATCTTTCTCACTGTTGTTATCTGTCACGCACTAGCATTAGGTAGAGAAAATCATAATATAACAATTACCTTTTGTTGAAACGATAAACATTAACCCTCCGATTGTTCAGCAATCGGTCTCTGCTACGTCTTACCACAATGCAGCTTCTTTTTGAAATCCGATTTGAACGACGTTTTTTGGACTGTTTCGAGACAGAAAAATCGAGTGCTGTATTGGATAGAAAAACTTAACGTGTGGGGACAGGTCAGTTAACGGAACTTCTCACTAAACATCAAGAGCTGATACCTTACTAGAGTAGAATAATAAAGGTATTAGACACCACAGAGATCAAAGTGGTTAGAATGCTTTTGAGAGAGCTTTTAGTTCGCAAAGACAATGAATGATTTCTGAATTCTGAATGATACTTGAATGACAATCTGAATGTGACATATCAGTATTGGGAGCAGTGGTGTGAAAATGAAACTTAAAAATATTTTTTAATACATTTTCGGCTTGTAGACTGCCGGATTGGTCTCGATTGTATTCGTGGACATTGTCGTTGTCTATCGCCTCTCGCGACTCCATCTCTCACGATCGAGGAACAAGATCTCACCCGAAGTGAGTGCACTTTTAGTACCAAACTAACAAACATGCATTTACTTATAAATGGATTAAAAAGATCAAAAGTCAACAGTTATCAAATGTGGGTCGAGTTTGTATTATTATTATTATTATTATTAATTACGTGACGTATAGTGATACTGAAAGTTTGTTTCAAACAAGTAAACAAAATGCGTTAACTAACAACGTAACCTCATGTAAACTGTACGTGGCAAATAAAAAAAGTTTTTAACACTACACGGATGTTTCTCCGCCACTCTACTGTATTCAAGTTTTTGTTACAGTTCATGAAAAACACGAGCTTTTTGCACTTTGATTCAATAATCTTCTTTTTTCAAGTTTGTTTGAAGACAATTTAAAGGAAATGTATCTTCTGATTTTCGAAGTTGAGTCAACATCAGGATGTGCAGAAATGCACAAGCACACACGTGCACTCAACTGAAACCTTTTTCTAAACGCCACTCACATGTGTTTCTAGCATGTCTGAATACGTTACACACATCAAATTGACACTGCAGGTGTGTGCAGCATGGAATTTCTGCGTTGTCGGTCTGTGCTTCATCATCACGTCTGCGTCTTTCAATATTCTCGACTCGTGAGTTTTGATATCGATGTACTTCAAGCTACATTTGCGAGCAATTGTTTCTGTAGCAGCAAGTACAATTATGCCGTCTATCATGTCTTTTTTTCAGTTCTTTCGGCGCACCTTGGTTTCGGTTCTCTGTCTCCTTCATCGGTCCTCTCGTTCGCAACTCCAAGTGCCTTCTCTATCTCGTATCCTCCACGTTCTTCCGAAACAACAAACAGCGAACAGTCACAAATGTCACGCCCACTGTTCAGTTCACAGCGCATAATCCATAATCAGGATAAATAAATATGTTAGAGTATCATTTATGTTTTCAAAAAAGTGTATGTATGAATGGCGCGAGCCAAATGCAAAACGAAATCGATTCAATGACTTGTCAGAGGATTGAAGAACACTAAAAACCAAACAGGAAAGTTTAGACAAAAAAAGACTGCGGTTGATTAAGTGTCGATTGTCAATTTTATGGTGCAACTGACAATAAGTATGTTCGTGTAAATGTGTTAAATACAAATACAACTGTGTTAAATGTATTCTCGATCTCTGTATTTACATGTATGAGTGGCAAGTGATAAGAAGATGTGGGATGCCTACTGGCCTCGATGGCTGGACTCGGATTCTGTTAGACTGCTCGATGCTGTGAGCGAGACTGCGAGGCGGCTCTGCAATCGTCGTGGATTCCACGACCGATACCGTATAACTTTGACTATGACCACGTGACAACCACTCGGTGACAACAACATGATACCGTACTACCTTATTACCCGCTGAACGAATACTGTACTCTCTGTCGCTGTTCGCATGAAGGATGTGAAGAAGAAGCGGCGCCGTGAATACGTCTGCTCCGTCTGCGCCTGTCTGGAGCCGGCACTTCCCTCGCCCACTCGGCCACCCTCGTCTTCCACACACTCGCCACACACCTGCGCGAAGACGCCACACGCTCCGAAATCTAGCCCCGCCTCCTCCTTTTCGTATTGTCTCATGGGTCGGTGATAGCGATGCTCGAGTATGGTCGGTCCCGTTGCATGGTTTTGCCCGTGCAGGGTTCAGGATACTGTCGGAATGCAGTAATCCCTTATTTTCCCCAGTTGCGACTAGTGTGTGTTATGATTTGGAGTAATGTTCCCTTGTATTGCTGTCGTGGACGTGTGTCCGACATTGTTTTGTGTGCTCCCGCCGGCGTGCGGTTCTTCCCCTATTGTCAGTAATCTCTCTTCTTCTTATCATGTGTTTCTATCCTTTTTTGGTAATATGGGCTTTCTATGGTACGCGGAGGCTCCGATCATTCCTCCGTCGAATCGTGTCTCTTTTGGTTGTCTAGACATCGCGTAGAGTTGGGTTTGGTTGCTATTTGGTTATAGTGGACCATCCCATCCCTATTCTCCCTGGACAGCAATCACAATACATCAGTTGGAATGGGATGATCTAATAAGACAGCGGGCACTTCCGATGTCATGGGAGCGAGAGCGAGAGCGCTCAATGTTGTGTGAAGTAACTTTATGTTAATCATGCTCGGTCTGGCTGCACCCGTGGTACAGGACATTGTCATCCTTTTCATTCTTCAACCATGGATTATGTTCACACTCAACCCACCACTCAAGAAACACGTGGGAGAAATTCAATCGATCAGACTAATTTCTAGATTAAAGAAGAACTCCGGGAAAAAATGAAATGCCCGGCGATTAGGGAAATCATGGTTCGCGATCACGATTATGACAGTCAAAATTTTGGAAGCAATCACAAATTTGCATATTGAATTTACCAGTCCGATTCCGCGTGACAAACGAATATCCAAACACGGGCGGCGTCAGCTGGTAGCTCTAGCTCCGCCTACTTTCGCCGGTTCAAATGGCCGATCAGTCTCGTGTTTTTGTTGATTTCTATCGATTACTTCTCGTTCACCCATTTTCGCGCCAAAGGATTGATTAGAGCGCACATATTTTGACCTCACCGGGCCCAGCTCACTCTTTCCCCGGAGTTCTTCTTTAAGGTGCTTCAACTGATCGGCTTTCGGAAACTCAAGACACAAAACAAATTACTGAAAGCCATTCGCAACGATATTTTCAGTCACGACTACAGCTGTTTTGAAACACATTCTTGAAATAGTTGAGAATCTCTGATAACTAATTGAAACCAGAAAAGCAACACGAAATGAATACAAATTTTTTGAAAAAAAATTCGAAAAAAAGTGTAAAAAAAAACATAACACATTTTTCACCGAAAGCCTTTCGCTCAATGTTTTGCCCGATCCACTGGTACCGACTACGAGACCAGAGAAAGCCATGACAGCGGCAATCGCCTCCGCTTTCTTTTTCTCAGCTTATCAACGGTTTGATTTGAAAACATCATCCTATTTGCTGAGAGGAAGTGGCATTGGATAGAGAGTGATTATCGATTCGATATCGATTGGTTGGCAGAAAGAAAGAGGCACACAGAGAGACTCGAGTAGTCGGGACACAAAGACACCCGCGGAGTGAACGAATTCCACCAGTGGTGCTCTTACAACACAATCAACCCCACGTGATTCATGGTCAAGAGAGCGAGTGCCACCCCCATGCTCTCTAGCCCAAGTGCTGCGATCGCGTTGCTGTGAGTATTGAGATGTAAGTGACTGCAGCGTCCACTACCTGTAGCACCCAACGCGGATCGAAATATAGAGTACTAGACGTAGCCAGTTCAATATAAGATTATAAGAAGTGCAAGAATGTTGCGTATTGCGGGCTATATAAGGTCACCCTTGATTGCTATATTTGTCGATAAACACTTCGTTGGAAGCCTGTGCTACGTTCGTAACACTACCAGAGACTTGAATACTCTGATTTTCTAAAATAGAAAATTGTATAGAAAAAACATATGGAAAATGATGTAAAGAGAAAAGGGCAAGAAATGAAACGTAATGTACAGAGTAAAAAAACGCACTCACATAGCGTTCGTCTTCTCCGCCTTTGTTCCCCCTCCGAACGCCGCCACGCCTTCCAGGTCCACGCGGCTCATCTGCTCCCGAAAATCCTGCAACACAACATCTCCTTCACATATGTATTCTCGAATCTGTTATCTAGTATATATATAAGATAAGTATATATATATATATATATATATATATATATATATATATATATATATATATATATATATTAGGGGCGGCGCGCTAGCGCCGCCCGTTTGTTATGATCTGTGGCGCGCGCAGCGCGCCACTCCCAATCCACATATATATATATATATATTTATATTTATATTTCTTTAACTACAATGTTTCAATATTCTTACCTCTACATATCGCAGCTGGAGGAAGTGACTGAAATCGTAGCTGAACTGGGCAACCACCAGTGTAAAAAGACGACAAGTAGACGCATCGTGTGTTCGTGTGTTACTGTTCCGCATATGGCGTATTTGTACATCTGATCTTCAATCAGCGGTGGTACGTGCGTATCCCTTCATTTCTCTTAGGAACATTTTTCTCTAGTTTTTTATACACGCAAACGGGGAAGTGAAAAAAGTGGGATACCGGATACGCTGATACGCACAAAACAACGCTGTCTTGAGATCAGACGTTCAGACATACCGCTTATAAGGGCACGCCATATTTCATATCCGGATCAGTAACACACCAACACCATGCGCCTTCTGGTCGTGCTCTTTCCACTAGTTGCTACCCAGTTCAGCCCCGATTTCAGTCACTTCCTCTTGCAGCGATATGGAGAGGTAAGAATATTGAAAACATTGTATTAAAATTGAAGTAATACTTATCTTATATATATACTAGATAACAGATTCGAGAATACATATGTGAAGGAGATGTTGTGTTGCAGGATTTTCGGGAGCAGATGAGCCGCGTGGACCTGGAAGGCGTGGCGGCGTTCGGAGGGGGCACAAAGGCGGAGAAGACGAACGCTATGTGAGTGCAAAGAGCTGTGGAAGGGCGGACAGACGGGACGACTGAAATGCGCATTCAGCGAACGCCCCCTCATATTTGTGCATGGATTGAGAGGCAGCGCGGACATGATGCGACCACTCAGGCGCTTCTTTTTCAAGTGAGTCCGGACGAGTACGTCAAATAAGACAACCATGGCTACTGCGACACATTTTTTCATCGGACCCACTTCGTTATAGAGATTGATACCGTACAGATCATTTACATGTACATGAACATGCCTTCAGAAAGGGCTACTCTCTGGCGTCTCTCTACGCGACCACATACACAGAGGCACGGCACGACGTGGCACTCAATGTTCCGATGACATGCGCACTTGTCAAACAGGTAAGCTATTCCAGAAAAATAGAAACTTCACACTGGATTACTATCAATCAGTCGGACTTCAACATAACTTGTGCTGTGGTGTAAAGCTCAGACAACTCACAGCTTATTAAGGGCGGCGCGCAGCGCCGCCCGTTTGTTTTGATCTTTGACGCGCGCAGCGCGTCACCCCCAAGGCATACTCAATTTCCTCTATCCCAATACGATATACTCCATAGTATTTGTTTTTTTTGTTAAAATATCATTTGACAAGACCTATGAGTATGATTCGAGAAATAAATATCGGTTGCGGCATCCAAAATATCCAAGACAACTTTTTCGCTCATTCTGCCACTAAACGTGTTTACGACGACGACGACGAATAACGACGACGGTGTGCATCACGTAAGCCCCGCCCACTGCACTCTGCGCTCATTGGTCGCTCGGCCCACTGTCTGTGCAATCTGATTGGCCGAACGCTCATGCCCCGCCTTTCGCTCAGCCACTCTCACATCCCGACCGCTTGGCTCTCTCACAAGCGCACGCTCTCTGCGCGCTCTCTCTTTCTCGTGCGAGCCAGAATGGGCAGCCGGCCTGAAATCAAATGGATCGATCGGTGAGGAGAGGGCGAGTGAGAGAGCTCGGAAGTTAAAGAACGTGCGAATAGCGGAGGAGCAGAACAGTGCGGGTAAGGCTGCTTTGATCTCTGTGCCACAACTTCCCAATTCTAACAGTAATACTACCATTAGCATAATATAATAAGGAAGATCAGTTTAACGCACTCGGCTCTGCAATTACAATTCATGACCGAGGTTTCAGTGGCTCAAAATCTAATAAAGTGTTTTATATGATACGTATGTGCATACAAAAATGATTCCAGAAGCAACATTCGAATTCATTTGCAAACATTCGCATAACATTCGCAAAACAAACTGGCAGGTAAGAAGATCGAACGCGCCTGGTTCGTACCAGTACGCCCTCACCCTACCACTTGAGCTATTCCACATCATGATGAAACTTCTTTGAGAATATGGGGTGGCTAGCGCAGTGGATGTGCGCGCAGCTATCAGCTATCATGCGGAAGGTCCCGAGTTCAATCCTCTCGGCGGCCAATGATGTACCGCTAGTCACGGTAGAGTTACAGTCTGTGACGTCATCTGATCCAAATTCATTGCATTAATCGATGGACCCCTTGTAAGCAGCTAGCGATTTGTACTCGAGAGCCTTAGGTCAGTCCCCTTATTGGCTAGGTCGACGGTTGTATAACTTGAAACTGCTGATAAACAAACTGGCAATTAGGAAATGACACCAGGCACCATGACACCAGACACCACGACACCATGACACCATTGTCGTGCCGACGCTCCAACGTACATATACACTATCATACTACGCTATCACACCAGCAATGATCATATGTCATGCCTAACCGTTATCGAAAACCGATATGCACATTTCCTATTGGTGAGGGGGGAATGTCGCGACCGCACATTGATGCAGTCACGACTTGGCTACAACCACTACCGTATCTATCATATACATCCAAGACGACCAGGATCATAATGCAATTATAAGAACTATATTTATCGCGAACAAATGCAAAGCGAACTGGGAAACTAGCACACTACAATGCACTGCTGGTACGCCGCGGTCTTCCCTTCTGTCGTCGCGTCGCGTGTGCACTGTCTGCACCCTCTCGTGCACATCGTGCCGATCTCGGCCCCGCCCACGCGAAGCTCCGCCCCTGGAAGAAGATTTGGTCACCGAGGATTCTACGCCATTCCAGTTCCAGGTTTTCCCCCAGTAGGTCGTCAGGTTTCTTAGTTCCCTAGTGCCCCCCAGTGTCCAGGTTTCCCAGGTTTCCCTAGTGTTTTCCCTATACTGACCGCGACTCCGCTCGCTGTCTTGTGTTCGTGTTTGTTGTACTGTAGACTATTGTTTGTATTGTTTGTTTGTTGCCTACGTGAATACATATTCGTGCTACCATTTGGTTGCCTTTTATTGCTTTCACATTGCATTGATTACACTGATCTACACAATAGATTAGTACTTGATTCCGCCGCTGTCAGGTCACTTTATGGTGCATCGGCTTTGGTGAAAACCCAGGTCAGCCCGTCTCATTCCTGAACCTATATATTGCTATTACCTGCTACAACCGCCACCACACGGTTACCACTATTTACTATCGCTACCGCCACCATACGGTTCCATATTACGTCATCCCGCTAGATCGCAAGTACATACGCGGTAACCACCCACTGCACAATTATCGATTGAATTTTCGAAAGCAGAATTCAATCGCTACCCACCTCCCACGGTCGCTCTCCACTCCATCGATCCCCGCATCCGCTTGCCACCCGTCGTCGTTTACCACTCCTGCAAAAAATGACTAATGATTGTGTCAGGCCGGGTGATAAGGGCGTGCTAACGAGGTACAAGAACAAGCTGATTGATGTTACCGCGCAAGCAAAGGCGGTGTACGAAGACTCGCAATCTACCAACACTCGCCGCGCGGTCATGCTCACCGCCCTCACCAACGCGTTCGATAAGCTAGTTGCCAAGCGCACCGAGATCGAGAACGAGGCGTATGCTAATGACCAGGCGACCGAGTTCAACACCTATGACAACACCGAGCAGTTCGCTGACCACATCAGTGCCGCGGAAGACATGATCGAATTCGCGCAGGCATGCGACATTGAGCGCAAGACCATGAAAGAGGAAGAGCGCGAGAATGAGCTGCATGAGAAGCAGCGCGAGCTGCTCAACGCGCAGATCAACGTGCAGATGGCACTCACCCAGCAGCAGCAGATGTCCGTCTCGCAGGCGTCCGTCCACCACCACGCAACCGGCAACCCGCAGCTAGTCGCGCCTGAAAATAAAATGCGAATCAATATGAAACCGATCGAGGTGCCCCCCTTCGACGGAACCCCCGAGGGTTACCAGCAGTTCTGGGATGTCTATGAGAACGTGGTGCACACCCGCACTGACATGGGTGACACCGAGAAACTGCTGTACCTCATCAACCGCTGCGCCGCTGACCCCGCACTTGCCGCATCCCTCCCCCGCCAGGGAGCCCAGTACGCTACCGCAATTGCTATGCTAAAGAAAAAATATGACAACCCGGTTGAGACCCAGCACCGTCTGTGGCGCAAACTAGAACAGATGGAAGCAGCCACCGACAACGACAACAGCATCAAGAACCGCGCCAACTTCACCCAGTGCCAGCTACTTCTTGACGCAGTCAAGCGCAGCAGCAGTCTCATGCGAGACAATCAGAAAGACCCCGCCCTCTCAGCCATGTCGCAGCGCATCATCTTGCCTAAGTTCTCGCAGCGCGTACAATATGAGGTGCAGAAGATTATTACCGAGATGAGCAGCGAGGGCAACGTACTCTCTGTCGACGAGACAATGGCGCTCATCGACAAAAACATCCGCGTTGATGAAGACATCCTACAAGTGCAGACCCACAAGGTCAAGGAGGAGACTGTGTGCCTGGCGCGCAACAGCCCCTCCCACCGCATGAGCACCAGCGCGCACCACAACAACAACCAGCAGGCGCACCACGCACCTCACAACACCACCCCAATCGCCAACCACCCTGCCGACCGCTGTCTGCTTTGTTACAGTACCAGCCACCACGCCAGCTCGTGCAACAACAACCACTTGTGCTATGCGCTCATGCAGGTTGTGCGTCTATCTCGCGCATGTGCGAAGTGTTTCCAAATCGGACACACTTCTTCTACGTGTTCGTGGAACAACTGCAACAATTGCAATGGTCCGCACAACACGCGCATCTGCTACAAGCAAGTGAACAACAACCACACGCGCAACAAGTCGCAGTACAACAACAACAACGACCACAATGCGAACAAGTACAACAACACCACCACAACCGGCTACACCCCCACCAACGCGCGCCCCCAATACATCCACACGAGACAAGATAACTACTCACCTGTCCATGACGACGCACTGCTCGACCACGCCGATCTTGTCGAGCACGCCCCTGTGCCCAATACGGACGGCGACCGCCCCGCGGCCCGGCCGGACGAGGAGAAATGCGAGGCAGGCCTGAATGGAGAAATTGACAACTTTCGCTACTAAGCCATATCACATCGCGCAACCAGCATCACACAACAAGATAAAAGCAATAAATGAAATAAGTCAACAACCTAACCAACCTAGCCCACTCCCCTGCCGCACCCCTGCATCACCGCCACCAACCTACACAGCAGCATTGACCACTACAACAAATGATGCTACTCGCAATGATAAAATAATCAATGACCAACTCAACCCGATACAGCCACACAACAAAACCGCTCACAATCCAGCTGACCACACTCGTGGCCTCATTATTCACAATATACATTCATCACATCGGCTAAACGGACCAGACATGTTACGAGAAAACGCGCACACGTGGGGCGACCCAGTGAAAATAAGCGAGCGATGCGAAAATCACATTCACATGCTGCAGCAGCCGGCGATCGATAATGCGCGGCGAGAACAGCTGATCGAAACGATCGACCTCTCCCGCCACTCCTCTCTCACAAAAGCGATCCATTCACTCTGCCGCGCAAAGACATTCGGCATGCGATTGTTGCAGAAGATAAAACCAACACACGAAAACGACATTGACTGGAATACGCGTACAGTAACCGCACAACAATACGATCACATCTACAACATACTGCTACGAGACCATCAGAATGCATACCAAATTAACGCCGCGAACGTGAAATATGCACATCTATTCCCTATCATTGCTACAGACGGGATATGGCGGACAGCCAGGAGACTGGACAACGCTGTCTTTCTATCGCCACATACACGCGCGCCGCCGATTGTGGACGGCAAATCACACCTCGCATTGCTGATCGCTCGTTATCATCACGAGAAGTGTATGCACAGCTGACCGAACGCTACAGTAACTTTCATTCGTCAGTGCGTCTAGATGACAGTAGCTCGCCAAACAGCGCGTAAAGTACTCAATCGCTGCACAATTTGCAAAGGAGAAAATAATCGTACTGTCGAAAGGACGCGAGAAGGAACGAGCAATCAACCACCTCTATCCATTAGAGATAGATTCCGTTTCGAAATCAGATGAATCCACTACTCAGAATTCGCAAGCGTCAACAACACCACAACACTACACACCGCCATTGACAAGTGCGGCTGCAAGGATAGCGCGCAACAGTTAATCCAACGAGAATCACACCGATATCAAATGATGTAGCTTGCCATTCGCCCCTCCTCTTGACTGCAATAAGCCCGTGACATGATCATTCGCCAACACAACGACAGCGTCACACAAACATCATTCACATATTCCGCGACCAAACTACATTTGATATATATCTGCTACACGTTGGAGAAGTCAGGCGCTTTACCCTCTCTTGCCTCCCCACACTCTTCCCTTTTCGCGTGGGGTCATATCTGTTTTCTTGCATGATCCCGCTTTGCCCTTTCTTCGCGTGGGGGGAATGTCGTGCCGACGCTCCAACGTACATATACACTATCATACTACGCTATCACACCAGCAATGATCATATGTCATGCCTAACCGTTATCGAAAACCGATATGCACATTTCCTATTGGTGAGGGGGGAATGTCGCGACCGCACATTGATGCAGTCACGACTTGGCTACAACCACTACCGTATCTATCATATACATCCAAGACGACCAGGATCATAATGCAATTATAAGAACTATATTTATCGCGAACAAATGCAAAGCGAACTGGGAAACTAGCACACTACAATGCACTGCTGGTACGCCGCGGTCTTCCCTTCTGTCGTCGCGTCGCGTGTGCACTGTCTGCACCCTCTCGTGCACATCGTGCCGATCTCGGCCCCGCCCACGCGAAGCTCCGCCCCTGGAAGAAGATTTGGTCACCGAGGATTCTACGCCATTCCAGTTCCAGGTTTTCCCCCAGTAGGTCGTCAGGTTTCTTAGTTCCCTAGTGCCCCCCAGTGTCCAGGTTTCCCAGGTTTCCCTAGTGTTTTCCCTATACTGACCGCGACTCCGCTCGCTGTCTTGTGTTCGTGTTTGTTGTACTGTAGACTATTGTTTGTATTGTTTGTTTGTTGCCTACGTGAATACATATTCGTGCTACCATTTGGTTGCCTTTTATTGCTTTCACATTGCATTGATTACACTGATCTACACAATAGATTAGTACTTGATTCCGCCGCTGTCAGGTCACTTTATGGTGCATCGGCTTTGGTGAAAACCCAGGTCAGCCCGTCTCATTCCTGAACCTATATATTGCTATTACCTGCTACAACCGCCACCACACGGTTACCACTATTTACTATCGCTACCGCCACCATACGGTTCCATATTACGTCATCCCGCTAGATCGCAAGTACATACGCGGTAACCACCCACTGCACAATTATCGATTGAATTTTCGAAAGCAGAATTCAATCGCTACCCACCTCCCACGGTCGCTCTCCACTCCATCGATCCCCGCATCCGCTTGCCACCCGTCGTCGTTTACCACTCCTGCAAAAAATGACTAATGATTGTGTCAGGCCGGGTGATAAGGGCGTGCTAACGAGGTACAAGAACAAGCTGATTGATGTTACCGCGCAAGCAAAGGCGGTGTACGAAGACTCGCAATCTACCAACACTCGCCGCGCGGTCATGCTCACCGCCCTCACCAACGCGTTCGATAAGCTAGTTGCCAAGCGCACCGAGATCGAGAACGAGGCGTATGCTAATGACCAGGCGACCGAGTTCAACACCTATGACAACACCGAGCAGTTCGCTGACCACATCAGTGCCGCGGAAGACATGATCGAATTCGCGCAGGCATGCGACATTGAGCGCAAGACCATGAAAGAGGAAGAGCGCGAGAATGAGCTGCATGAGAAGCAGCGCGAGCTGCTCAACGCGCAGATCAACGTGCAGATGGCACTCACCCAGCAGCAGCAGATGTCCGTCTCGCAGGCGTCCGTCCACCACCACGCAACCGGCAACCCGCAGCTAGTCGCGCCTGAAAATAAAATGCGAATCAATATGAAACCGATCGAGGTGCCCCCCTTCGACGGAACCCCCGAGGGTTACCAGCAGTTCTGGGATGTCTATGAGAACGTGGTGCACACCCGCACTGACATGGGTGACACCGAGAAACTGCTGTACCTCATCAACCGCTGCGCCGCTGACCCCGCACTTGCCGCATCCCTCCCCCGCCAGGGAGCCCAGTACGCTACCGCAATTGCTATGCTAAAGAAAAAATATGACAACCCGGTTGAGACCCAGCACCGTCTGTGGCGCAAACTAGAACAGATGGAAGCAGCCACCGACAACGACAACAGCATCAAGAACCGCGCCAACTTCACCCAGTGCCAGCTACTTCTTGACGCAGTCAAGCGCAGCAGCAGTCTCATGCGAGACAATCAGAAAGACCCCGCCCTCTCAGCCATGTCGCAGCGCATCATCTTGCCTAAGTTCTCGCAGCGCGTACAATATGAGGTGCAGAAGATTATTACCGAGATGAGCAGCGAGGGCAACGTACTCTCTGTCGACGAGACAATGGCGCTCATCGACAAAAACATCCGCGTTGATGAAGACATCCTACAAGTGCAGACCCACAAGGTCAAGGAGGAGACTGTGTGCCTGGCGCGCAACAGCCCCTCCCACCGCATGAGCACCAGCGCGCACCACAACAACAACCAGCAGGCGCACCACGCACCTCACAACACCACCCCAATCGCCAACCACCCTGCCGACCGCTGTCTGCTTTGTTACAGTACCAGCCACCACGCCAGCTCGTGCAACAACAACCACTTGTGCTATGCGCTCATGCAGGTTGTGCGTCTATCTCGCGCATGTGCGAAGTGTTTCCAAATCGGACACACTTCTTCTACGTGTTCGTGGAACAACTGCAACAATTGCAATGGTCCGCACAACACGCGCATCTGCTACAAGCAAGTGAACAACAACCACACGCGCAACAAGTCGCAGTACAACAACAACAACGACCACAATGCGAACAAGTACAACAACACCACCACAACCGGCTACACCCCCACCAACGCGCGCCCCCAATACATCCACACGAGACAAGATAACTACTCACCTGTCCATGACGACGCACTGCTCGACCACGCCGATCTTGTCGAGCACGCCCCTGTGCCCAATACGGACGGCGACCGCCCCGCGGCCCGGCCGGACGAGGAGAAATGCGAGGCAGGCCTGAATGGAGAAATTGACAACTTTCGCTACTAAGCCATATCACATCGCGCAACCAGCATCACACAACAAGATAAAAGCAATAAATGAAATAAGTCAACAACCTAACCAACCTAGCCCACTCCCCTGCCGCACCCCTGCATCACCGCCACCAACCTACACAGCAGCATTGACCACTACAACAAATGATGCTACTTGCAATGATAAAATAATCAATGACCAACTCAACCCGATACAGCCACACAACAAAACCGCTCACAATCCAGCTGACCACACTCGTGGCCTCATTATTCACAATATACATTCATCACATCGGCTAAACGGACCAGACATGTTACGAGAAAACGCGCACACGTGGGGCGACCCAGTGAAAATAAGCGAGCGATGCGAAAATCACATTCACATGCTGCAGCAGCCGGCGATCGATAATGCGCGGCGAGAACAGCTGATCGAAACGATCGACCTCTCCCGCCACTCCTCTCTCACAAAAGCGATCCATTCACTCTGCCGCGCAAAGACATTCGGCATGCGATTGTTGCAGAAGATAAAACCAACACACGAAAACGACATTGACTGGAATACGCGTACAGTAACCGCACAACAATACGATCACATCTACAACATACTGCTACGAGACCATCAGAATGCATACCAAATTAACGCCGCGAACGTGAAATATGCACATCTATTCCCTATCATTGCTACAGACGGGATATGGCGGACAGCCAGGAGACTGGACAACGCTGTCTTTCTATCGCCACATACACGCGCGCCGCCGATTGTGGACGGCAAATCACACCTCGCATTGCTGATCGCTCGTTATCATCACGAGAAGTGTATGCACAGCTGACCGAACGCTACAGTAACTTTCATTCGTCAGTGCGTCTAGATGACAGTAGCTCGCCAAACAGCGCGTAAAGTACTCAATCGCTGCACAATTTGCAAAGGAGAAAATAATCGTACTGTCGAAAGGACGCGAGAAGGAACGAGCAATCAACCACCTCTATCCATTAGAGATAGATTCCGTTTCGAAATCAGATGAATCCACTACTCAGAATTCGCAAGCGTCAACAACACCACAACACTACACACCGCCATTGACAAGTGCGGCTGCAAGGATAGCGCGCAACAGTTAATCCAACGAGAATCACACCGATATCAAATGATGTAGCTTGCCATTCGCCCCTCCTCTTGACTGCAATAAGCCCGTGACATGATCATTCGCCAACACAACGACAGCGTCACACAAACATCATTCACATATTCCGCGACCAAACTACATTTGATATATATCTGCTACACGTTGGAGAAGTCAGGCGCTTTACCCTCTCTTGCCTCCCCACACTCTTCCCTTTTCGCGTGGGGTCATATCTGTTTTCTTGCATGATCCCGCTTTGCCCTTTCTTCGCGTGGGGGGAATGTCGTGCCGACGCTCCAACGTACATATACACTATCATACTACGCTATCACACCAGCAATGATCATATGTCATGCCTAACCGTTATCGAAAACCGATATGCACATTTCCTATTGGTGAGGGGGGAATGTCGCGACCGCACATTGATGCAGTCACGACTTGGCTACAACCACTACCGTATCTATCATATACATCCAAGACGACCAGGATCATAATGCAATTATAAGAACTATATTTATCGCGAACAAATGCAAAGCGAACTGGGAAACTAGCACACTACAATGCACTGCTGGTACGCCGCGGTCTTCCCTTCTGTCGTCGCGTCGCGTGTGCACTGTCTGCACCCTCTCGTGCACATCGTGCCGATCTCGGCCCCGCCCACGCGAAGCTCCGCCCCTGGAAGAAGATTTGGTCACCGAGGATTCTACGCCATTCCAGTTCCAGGTTTTCCCCCAGTAGGTCGTCAGGTTTCTTAGTTCCCTAGTGCCCCCCAGTGTCCAGGTTTCCCAGGTTTCCCTAGTGTTTTCCCTATACTGACCGCGACTCCGCTCGCTGTCTTGTGTTCGTGTTTGTTGTACTGTAGACTATTGTTTGTATTGTTTGTTTGTTGCCTACGTGAATACATATTCGTGCTACCATTTGGTTGCCTTTTATTGCTTTCACATTGCATTGATTACACTGATCTACACAATAGATTAGTACTTGATTCCGCCGCTGTCAGGTCACTTTAACCATGGTGTCGACACCACGACACCACGGTGTCGACACCATGACACCACGACACCATGGTGTCGACACCACGACACCATGACACCACGGTGTCGACACCACGACACCACACTTCTCACAACAGAAAGTTTTTCTCATTCCCTGTTTCCTTCTCTCTCATACAGTCTCTCTCTCTCTTACGCTCTCTCTTACGCTCTCTCTTACGCTCTCTCTTACGCTCTCACTTACGCTCTCTCTCTCTCTCTCTCTCTCTCTCTCTCTCTCTCTTTCTCTCTCTCTCGCTCTATTCAATTTTTTGTCTCTATTCCCCCTTTCTCTCTCCTTCTTTCATACATTTTTTTTCGTTTTCCGCTACTTATCTTTGTCTTTGTATGATCACACGCGCGCTACTAATAATTTATCTCATTCAACACAAATACATGAAATAAACAACAAATCGTCCGTAAATCAACAACAGTCAACAGTCAACAAAACATTCAAAAGTACCGAAATGCGTAGTTTTCAAGATCGATCAAAAATTAAAACAAGTAAACAACCATATTATCAAATTCAACATTCCCCACATAATTATATATATCTGATATAAGATAATATACGGTGGAGTGGGAACGACTCAAACTAATTGTCATGAATCTGGTCGCAGTGAATACCGAACTCCCTGTACACCTTCTCCTTGTGATGATCTGCGAGTCTTGCACGTGCGTTTTTGTCCAGTCTAAGAAGACTAGTCACGAAGTAAGGGTACCTCTTCAACAGTCCGCCGACGGAACAGTGAAGCACCCTGTGAATGAACCAATTTGAATATGAACAATTAAATTAACGAACAATTGAAGCAATGAAAGCAACGCACTTGGTGGACTCCACTCCCTCGTTGCTCCACGTCCACTGTCCTTGCTTGATGTACAAGTACCTCTCAATGTGCAGGACCACGAGATCCTCGTCAATGGCCGGCGACAAAGGATCTTGAATGAGTCTTCCTTTGCAGCCAAGACACTTCGCTTGCTGCAGCAGCTTGCCCGACAACGATCCTGTCAATTGCACATGTCATGCTGATTTGCAAAACAAAACAAAACAAATTCTCACTTCGGAATGTAATGGTGAAGTGGTTGTGGTTATGATACTCGGCTTTCATGACAGATTCGTTCGGGTACGGTTGCTTGATCAGATCTAGCTGCGATTCGGTCACCACTTCATCAGCACAGCTGAAACGGTTATATATATATATATATATATATATAAATGTCCTTGCTTGATGTATATATTATCAAACCACTTGCAAAACAAAGCAATTCAGATACAGTACCTCTTAGCTGCACCACTTCCACTTGGGGTTGCCTTCACTGGCCGAACGAGAGAGAGAGAGACGCAGGTGAATCGTAGCGCCTGATACTATGAATGTTTCCATAAGTCCCATATTTACCAAAATACTAGTTTGATTGATAAGCGTACCTCTTGCGCGCCTGTCGTGCCTTTGCTTCCTCTTCTGCGGTGTCGAGTTGAATGGGGTTCTTGAAGCTGCCCATGGGACCGTCACTACGCATTTGTTTTTATATTAAATGAATATTAGGCAAACTTTAAAGTTATCACTCACCGGAAAGCCTTCACGCGACGACTGAAATTGATGTTTGAATCGTCTCCACCCCGCCTGCCCTTGCCGCCTCCACTGCGAACATAGGGAGTGTTCGCTGCGTATTGCCGAGACGTGATCGTTGCATTAGCAGCCATCCACAACTGCTCCCTTTCCTCAACGCTGAGGCTACCGCCGACAGCGAGACTACAAACGTGAAATGAGCCTCTAATCACAATATTCAGTACGCACGTATGAATACAAAATCTCTCGCACATCTTCCCATGGCAGTGCAGTAGCTCGAGATCGACGTCCCACGTAACGTACTCTCTGCAGATATGAGTAGACATTCAAAGGATTTATGATAGGATGTACTCACGTCTGAAATGGAGGGTCTCGAGTCGTCACCAGATACAGTCTCGTTGACTGTGTCTCTCCTTGCATGCTGCTCCTGTCCACGTGGAGATCTATCACGCTCTGCACATACGCCTCTCTCGCGCGACCGAAACGACCTGACGAAATAGTAGTATAGTTCACAGACGTACGCCTGTTTGCAAACTATGAACCATGCGTCCTGTCTTTCAAACAGAAAGCGTATGCAACGGAAAGTAAACTGCTCACCGTAATACACGTGATCCGGAGTAGAGAACGGCAGCTGTACGTCGTTATCAACAGTGTGCTGTAGATGGAAGTTCTGGAGAATCTTGCGCTTCTCGTTATAACCGTATCCGTCCCACGTGGCCGGAGAGATCTGGAACTTCTGTGCACGGGGCGCCAGTTGAAGAGGACCCATTCCACGCACAGCAGAGACACAATCAACGATTTCATCTGAAATTGAGACGTTAGTTGGGTCAGTTGGGTCACTTTCTTGATCACTCACCCTTGACGTACTGCTCCAAAAGGACAATCAATCTGTGCATCGGCTGTCTGGACTGCCCAATGGCACGGGGGCTCTTCAGATCCGCGTTGTACTTCTCAATAGTGTTGCTAGACGGAGTAGTCAAGCCAACGCCGCCGAGTATCCGTGCCGGTAGACTTGTTCTCTCGTACAGAAAGTCGGCTCTCGCATCGAGCCTGGCAAACAAAGTCCATTTGTGATATAACATATATAAATACTCACCACTTGATCACCGAGTCCTGCTTCAGTTCCTCGCCTACTCGACGCACATCTTCGACACACGTAGCCTTGTCCATAGCACCGAGCACCTTGTGATCTCCGTCGTACTGTCCAAACAGCGCACCGTAGAGATTTCTCGCACAGGGGCGACCCAGAGCGCTTTGCATGTTGTAGTAGAGGTGCGTGCAGCATGCGAGAGATGTTGCCATGGATCCGACAGTCGTCTGAAATACAAATAAGTTATCTCTCTTACGCTTTCTCTCTCTCACACACGCGCTCTCTCTCTCTCTCTCTCTCTTTCTCTCTCACACACACACGTTCTCTCTCTCACACACACGCGCACTCTCTCTCTCTCTCTCTCTCTCTCTCTCTCTCTCTCTTTCTTTCTCTCTCTCACACACACGCTCTCTCTCTCTCTCTCTCTCTCTCTCTCTCTCTCTCTCTGTGCCAACCTGTTTGATTGTTTGCAGGCTACTTTCTTGATCTGTGATAAGGCAGCGAATCCTCTTGTTCTTGTCCACCTCCATCAACTAGAAAGATCTATCGTAGTGTACACATAACTATACGAACGTAACAGAAGTATTTAACTAATGAAAAACATACCTTGTCCGAAAAATGAGAGAAAGCTCGCAGCAGCGTTGCCGACTTGTGGTCATTGGAGATGACATACATGGCAGTGAGCCAACGCGGCTTCTGACTCGCCCGGGTTCTGAACGACACTCAAGTGATTGGAAGAAAATAATAACTTACTGGAAATCTATGGATTGGAACAGGATGGGGGTGACGAACATGTCACTGAGCTCGAATGTCACATCCACCATAATCGCACCAGGCAGGCCGGCATATTTCTCGACAATAGAATTAGCATCACCTAAATAATAGTAATCCAATCATATTTCAACAAGGTGATAACTAACTGATGGACTGCTGTTGGTCATCTCCGCCTTTCGCGAACTTCTCACTCCATTCGTCGACCTCCCTTCTGAGTCGCTCTATTTCTTCCACAGACGGAAGAGTGTCGGCTACCATCTCGAACACGGCCGGGTCACAGCAAAGAAACAACTTTGCATCACCACTTGCAACGTGCTCCTGAGTTGAAAAAATGGCAGGTTTATAGTCGACAAGAGGTATGCCCTACCTGTACAAATCGCTTGTCTCTCAGAAGCTGGTCCAGAGTGTCGATACTCGTTCGTGCAAATCGACCGGCTTTCGACCGCGGGAGGTTTGGCAACGTCTTCTTCAGATCCGCCACCTGTATGTATCGCGATTAGCAATATTATAAAATAATTGTTCATCTACACACACCTGTGTCGGCAAGACATGGGCACTTGACAGATTGAGTGCGCTCGTCGCCGCCTTCACACTGCCTCCGGCATCGTACAGTGCAGACTCAGTCATCATCTGATGTGGCAGAAATGAAAAATTGGGAACATAACAGAGAGAAGATGAGAGGGGTACCTTCATCGCTCCTCCCATCCGAACAAAGGCTCCCGTCCCATTACTCTTCTTATTGCCGTTCTCAACCAGAGAAACGGAGTGTCCGTCGGCACAGTAGTAGTATGTGATGAAACCGATTCCGACTCGCTCTCCGTCCCGAGACAGATGTGCTACCTCAAACAATACAATTCCAAACAGTAACACGCTAACTCGTAACCCGGCCGTAACTCGGTAACACGCTTACCTTCTTCTTCAAACGAGGATCACGAGGCAATGTGTAGGAGGTGATGTTCAGTTGGTAGCTCGACACTGCCGTCAAGAAGACATCACCGTCCTCTAGTCGAAACGGATATCTTCTCGTCTTGCTTTTCTGGACTGTAAACATATCATAGATAGCATATATCACATACACTTACTTTGTCCATGTACGTCTTTTCCAGTCCACGGAGACAACGCGTCGCTCCTCAAATCCTGTGCGTCCACCGAACCATCGATGAAGTAGGTGAATGTGCCCTGGCCCGTGATCAGAGGAGGCACGGCGGGAGAACAGCTGTTCAGGATCCCTCTGGCTGACCTATATGACATAATTGATTGAAGGATGACCGGAGTGTTCAGACAGCGACATGAATATTTGCCAGTGGCGTTACCGCCCTGTCTTGCCTATTATTAGATATATAGATTACTAGATTGCATCACTCAATAGAAAAGTTTCCTTTAGTCGTTTAACAACTTACAGTTCATTGGGGATCTCCGGATCCAGAAGAGCTGCAATCATCTTCTTAGAATCAGACAGCGCGTTCCACGTTCCATGAGAGCCCTCGAGATACATACAACCTTCTTCTCCGACACCACACTTGTAAAACTGAAAAAAATAACTTGACGTCAGTGCCTAACAAATACACAAAAAACGTAGTTTTTTTGTTGTTGAAATGCAGTACCTGGAATGGCTGAAGGTTATTCGATGAAAACATCACGCTGTCTTCCTCCGGGCAGTTCACATCTTCCTGTAAAGGTTAATAGTTTATCAATGAAAAATTAACCAAAGTACATACATTCACATACCTGAACGAAGTCATTGACGAAACTGTTCAGCGGGAGCAGCGAATCGGCGAGCTCTTCCTGCCAGTCCCCCTCTTCATAGAGATCGTTGGTCATTTCTTCGGTCTCCAACACGAGGCTGGCACTTTCGGGGTGACCCTCAGTCTGCAGTGTGTTATTCTGGACTGTTCCCATCCCTAGTTCGTCCTCTGCGTCACACAAGACCAGCGACGGTCTCGTCTCTTCGGGCGATTCGGTGACGAGTTTCTCGCGAACAGTCGGTTGTACTTGATCAGACTCACGCGAGCGACTCCTCTTGCGGTCGCGCGAACCGTGGTGGTCACGCGAGCGATTCCTCTTGCGGTCGCGCGAACCGTGGTGGTCACGCGAGCGACTCCTCTTGCGGTCGCGCGAACCGTGGTGGTCACGCGAGCGACTCCTCTTGCGGTCGCGCGAACCGTGGTGGTCACGCGAGCGACTCCTCTGACGGTGACGGGACTTCTCTCTGCTCATGCTGCGCCTGTTCTCTTTCTTCTTCTCCTTCTCCTTCTTGTGCCGATGGCGTTTCTCCGAGCGATCTCGCCTCACATTCGCGTCTTCGTAGTCCATCCTGAAATAACTACTGTACTGCAATAGTTTTAAACGTGGAAATGCGAGGTGGACCGGTTAGCGTACAAAATAATTAGAGGAAAACGGCGAAAGAAAATATTGTGAACTCGCAAAACCACGATTGTTCAAAGGCTTTGATGCAGTATATTACTATAACTTATCGGTATACTACTCACTATAAAGAATTATTGCGTACTAAACAAGAAAACAAACGAAAAACAGAAAAAGAGAGAAAGAAAATCACAAAACATAAATTGATTATGAAAAAAGTTCACGCGATTGCTTTCGAAAAGCGCTGGAAAAACGTTTCGCAATCACGTGGTGTCGTGGTGTCGACACTCGGTGTCGTGGTGTCGACACCTGGTGTCATGGTGTCAACACCATGGTGTCGTGGTGTCATGGTGTCGACACCTGGTGTTGTGGTGTCGACACCATGGTGTCGTGGTGTCGTAGTGTCTGGTGTCTGGTGTCATGGTGTCTGGTGTTAATTCCTAATTACCACAAATTTTTAACGGTACATGCACTCGCGATATAACATGATAACTAGTGAAGAATGGCTAGTTTACTCGTAGTAGAATTTCATTTCGACTAGCTAGTAACTTGCTAGGTAATGGAACTGCTTAGGAGATGAAGGGAAGAAAAGAGAAATTTGTAACGTGTGTAGCGCGCGTCTATGAGCGACCGGCAGGCGCGTGAGCAATTCGACCAAGCTATTTCGACGGTTTCTAATTTAGATACATTCCTATATAACACAACATTGTTCGGCAACACATGATCTATCAGTTTCAAAAAAGCGGGAATCACAGAAACTATTTTATAATTTCAAACTAGTGAATATTACTATGTAGTATTGTTGTATGAGTTATTTGTATTTTCAATCATGACATTCTGACTAGTGAGTTTGTATTATGTATGTTTTATTTTCGTAATTCACCAATGTGAAAAAATTTCTTCGAAATTTGAGAAAAGGACATCCATTCTCTTTCTAAAAGTACGTAAGTAAAGAGAAGAGGTTTGTCTGGATCTGATTCAACAAAAGCACATGCATAAAATATCTTTTCAGCTGACTAAAATATCAAAACAAAACTGCTCTTTCGAATTTATGAAAATATAGAACATAAATATTATGCAATATAATAATTTATTTATAGTGAATAATAATAAAAATTTGGCCTATTTCACAGTCACCTTACAATATATATTTTTAATGTTTAAAAACACATTTCAGAGTGATTCGAAAGAGCAGGTTTGTTTTGATATTTTAGTCAGCTGCAAAAAGATATTTTATGCATGTGCTTTTGTTGAATCAGATCCAGACAAACCTCTTCTCTTTACTTACGTACTTTTAGAAAGAGAATACATACAATATATAGCAATTCAGATTCGCCATTTTATTCAGTCCGTGTATGCTTACACTGGAAAGAAGGTGGACATTCTTGCGTATTCTATGGGAAGCCCTATTGCTAGACAGGTAACAGTGTCCGAACGATAGTCATCTATGACCATTCAGGCTATTCTCGGTGGCAAGTGCATGGATACTCACGAACAGCTCGGCCCTGTTATAACACACATGGTCAGCACCTTCGTCTCCGTCGTTGGTGAGTCATGTTTTCACTTGGTACATAATGTTGAGTCGGATAGCGACGCCTTTCTCCTGGAAATGAATGATTGTAGTGTGTGTGATATTGGTCAGGCGCTAACGACGGCACAACCTTCTGCACCAAGCCGCGTCCGGGCACGTGTGATCCAATCAATGGACTCTACTGCCAAAGCGAGTTCATTAAAAATATCAACCACAGGTGGGTGACATTGTAAAGGTACTACTTCTGATAGGAATCCGTTTCAGAAGTCACTACGAGGGTCAGTACGTCTACACGATTCGCTCGACAACGGATCGGATAATTGGAAACGCGTGTGGCAAAAACGGGTCGATCAAGGCAGCTGACGGAGACTATGTGGTGAGAATGATATGTAATATTTTGGTTAATTGGACTGGATGATGGTAATGTTTTCAGGTGAGCTTTTCACACCAGGATACCGTGTACAAGACACAGGAATTGCAATATAACATCATCTCGCTACATCCATGAATACGCCTAATACATCATGAATTCGTTGTTTGTACATAAAACAAATGATTGTATCGAATTGAACAAAAGTGTTGTCGTACGCGTAATATACAGATGTGTCCACGTCCAGTCCAACTACCATTTTTGGCCGAATTTGGCCAAATTCGACCAAATCGTACGCAAAGCCCATTCTCGGGTCTTCGTTGAACTACAGTGCTCTAGTTTAGTGAAAGTGAATACTCTACGAGTGATCTGCATAGTTGAAACAAAATGTTTCCGAACGCTTGATTTCGCACATCTGATTTCTACCCATTCCGTCGGAACGGAGAGACTCGCTACTGACGAGCAAGTAGGGAAAATCAGCTATCAGCGGCGTCTCTGTGCAATCGGTACAGCTTCTGGGCGACAGTATTCAACAGAAGAACACAGATCAATTGTTATCGATCAACCCACGCACAGAAACACCGCTTATTGCCCCGTAATCGGATGAATAGTCCGATCCTTCTCCTCCCCAATATAGACCGAAACTCACATGATGTGCATGAGTTTATTCTGCGGATTAGATGGCATATCTCGCAGTCGGCCCCGCGCACTCCCGCCAGCCCGTTATATAGGCGCGGCAGGGTGGGCGGAGCCTCCCACAACACACAATCCTACAAACGCATCTACACACACAACGTCCCCCCTCCTTACAAGATGAAAGCTCCGGCTCATCTAAGAACCGGGGTGGGGGAAGTGTGGGGGAGACGTCTCTCAACAATGTAATATCTAACGAAGGGTCTACACAACTATTCAAAAGTGAATCCGACTGCGCTATCTTTTTGTATCAGTCAATTTGTCAATTCGGGTCTTGGCTCGTGTTCTTGCTAGAGACACCATTGTATGCTACTTTGTCAGGAGGCCGTGTGGCTCTTCCTAGTACCCTGACATCTACTGTAAAATGGTGCGACACGGCTCACCAGAAGGGATTCTCTCCTAGTCGACGTGCAGTTGCCCTCGTGGTCGTCGAAATCCCGGCGACAGCAGGCGGCGGACTCCATAGCGGCTCCTTGGCGGCAGAGAATAAGTGGTATCGGCGGGTCAGCGGCGCTCCTTGGCTGCGGCAGACGTCGGTGTGGCCAGCCTGTCCCTCTTCCATTGAGGCGGCTCTCGGCTCATCACATTTCCAAGTCTATTGTAGACTATTGCTCGATCCACTACCTGGACTCCTGTGTCCTCGGGCGGAGTTGCGTCAGCGGCTGTCCTGCCAGCCTTCGACTCCCTGAGAGAGTCTTCTCCAATTCATCACGCGCGGGCGCGAGCTTTCGCGTATTGGGTGCGAGCAGCTGTCGTCTCCCTACGCGACTGAGTATTGATGAATGTGTGAGTCGATGCGGCGATAGCGGGTTGCAGTGTTGTACTCGCGTCATCGATTTCGTAAAGCAGCATCCAATGAAGCTATGTTGCCACGGCACGAGACGATTCGGGGACAGAAAGAAGGTCACCAGTCTCCTTTTCTGGATCGAAGGAAGCCTCGAGCGATGTTGGACTGCTGCGGCTGCGACGGCGGATCGAAAAGCGATGGAAGAACAGCTCGACGAGTCGACAGAAACGAATTCAGAATGCGGCAACAATGAAATATAGTCGGGAATATAGAATCCGTTGTCGCAGGGCCGATAGGAATATAAAGGGGAGAAGGAACTGATGGTGTAGCGGTAGCAATATACGGCGAAAGTTCATTTCGAGCCGGGACATCCACGTAATCGGATGAATAGTCCGATCCTTCTCCTCCCCAATATAGACCGAAACTCACATGATGTGCATGAGTTTATTCTGCGGATTAGATGGCATATCTCGCAGTCGGCCCCGCGCACTCCCGCCAGCCCGTTATATAGGCGCGGCAGGGTGGGCGGAGCCTCCCACAACACACAATCCTACAAACGCATCTACACACACAACGGCCCCTCTGGCTCGCCGATCGCGTGGATGTGCAATTGTCAGTCTTGCGAGTCAGAAAGAAGGTATTCGAAAATATTTTCAATTGTAATTAACTATGCAGTTTGATAGACCACTCGTCGCATACCATCAGTTCCACTAAACTAGAGCTATGTCTGATCGGAGACCCGAGAAAGAGCACCGTTTTCATCGTCACGAAACGAAGAACCAACTCTAGTAGCTCTCGATTGATTATGTGAAACACTCACGATCCCTGGACTTCTTCGAAACGGTTTGAAAATCACACCTTAACTGCGCATGGTTGGAGAGTGAAAGCGATGGGCGATAGCCAATCGAGTTCCGAGGCCGAGTCATAGTGAAGTTTAGAGCAACTGCGAGTTGAGCCGGGATAGACAATGCGTGACCGCAGGTCTGAATGCATCTCATGTTTAACTGACGCAAACTGTGTATGTTTTGTTTTGAAAATTTAACAAAAACACACGAATACACGAAGAAGCATACAGTGTGCACTCTTATTTTGTAGTAAAAAAATTTTGGTAATGTGACTGGCTAGTTTATGAGCAGATAAATGTTTTTTTATGTTGTCGTTCTATGAAAATTAGTTATGATTTTTCGCTTTTTTCAACATCATCACATCATATCTTTGCTTCAAATCTGACCTTGCAAGTCGGTTCCACTGCCAACTCGTGTCTCAACGCTTCCGTGCGCGCCCAATCTGGCGTGGCGCGGGCTCGCCTTCTTCTGCGCTCCATCAACACATGCGACGTTCATCTCGTTTTTCAAAACATATGTGCTACCCGTTGTTGAGTTCGCTTCTTCGTTCTGGAGTCCACACTTAGTGAAAGACGCAACCCTAATTCACTTTTTTATTGTTGGAAAAGCATTTGTCTCATCATGACAAGTCTACTGCAATTCCAATTGTTCTCAGCCGTAAACAAGTCAAAGTCTTGAATTATAACGACTGTGAGAACTTGAGATTAGTCCGACTGGTGTGCTATAGAAGTACACCAGTCAGTTTTCAAAACAGTAAGTAAGAAAAGTCTTAATTCACAGTGTCTTGGCAACACGCTTGAAAAAAAAACTTAGACTCCTTCAAAGTTGCAGGCAGACTGTTCCATAGCCTTCTACGGCAGACTGTTCCATAGCCTTCTACGGCAGACTGTTCCATAGCCTTCTACGGCAGACTGTTCCATAGCCTTCTACGGCAGACTGTTCCATAGCCTTCTCAACTCGTTCACCGGGTAGTCACCACAGGTTCCATCACTTTCAGTGAGTGGCCTCCGCGCACTGTCCTTCTAACTCCACTCTCCGCCATTCGGATCAGCATTCCGTCTGAAAGCGCTCTTCTTCCGTGCACATAATTCCACATCAGCACCCTCCTTCTCTCCTTCACTGTCTCCTCTAGTTTTCTCTACTTTGCATTCTCCAGAACTGTTCTGTCCGAAGACACAAAATCGTTTTGCACCAAGCTAGCTGCATGCATGTTAATTCGTTCGAGCCCTGTCCGTCTTGTTTGCAGGAAACCATCCTTCTGCAGCATATAGCAATCCTGGTTCAATACACGCCTTGTACACTCTCTTAAAAGCGCTTTGAGGAGCCCATTTCCTCATAGTCCGTACAAGAGCTCCGATAGCCTGGCGGGCTTTCGTTACCCTCTCAGCCACGTGACCTGTGAAGTTCATCAGAGGATCAATTCAGAGGATCAAAACTCCGAGATATTTGTACTCGTTGGCACTGTCGAGTACCGTTCCACCAATATGCAGACATACATCGAAGTCTAGTTACTTCTCATAGATTCCAAGTCGCACCACTTTACACTTCCATGCGTTCAGGTTCATTCCCATGTAGGTGAAAAGTACGTCTTGTGCATTTGTCCTGTCTCGATCGGTGAGATATCGAGAAACATATACTCACTCGAATCCTATTCTACCGCGTGTACCCTTCCGATGCATAATACCCTGCTGTTGTGTTGTCTAGTTTGTGTCGTTCGTTATGTGTGTGTACGCCCGCACTGTCTTGGCGTGTCGCTGAACTTCGGCTGAAATCTGGTGGTTCCCAATCTCACGGTCGCTGGTTCGATCCCCCTCGGAGTCAACCATTCTTGCGAAATTCACCAAGCCCCTGTGGTGTGGCAATCCACTCTCATGGTAGCCAGAAGGCGTCACAGCACCATCTACGGACTCAAGAACGGAACTCAAGACGTCCGACGCCATCCAACCCAACTACCTCTGCTGACGTCGTCGTAATCCAAGAACCCTATCTTGTTCTCGACTAGGAGGACCCCGGATTCAACCGGCTAAATATGAGTAATTATTTTCATTTTTCTGACCGACATTTCATGTTGGTCAGAAAAAGATCAAAGTCTATCAGTACATAAGGGATCTTTATTATAAATCTTTCTACTGTTCTACTACTACTTATACTTTCTTATGTTCATAAAAGGCGCTCATATATCATATGCTCATATAAAACTACCGCGCGCCTCCGTTGATAAGTATAGTACATACGTGATAATTATTATATTTCTACATTTATTACTAATTTGTATTTTCATGAGGAATATCAGACAAAAGAACTAGGTAAGATTACATGTAATTAACTACGCACACATCCGGTTTCGGTCCCTTGCACCAGACCGAATAAGTGATCCTACCGGCCGGGACGATCATCAGTGATGAGCCGACAGGACAGGGGCAATGAATTTTGACTTGATATCATAGGGGCATTGATTATTGTAACGTCTTCAAACAAAAACTGTGACTGAAAGTGGTGGGAGGGGGGAAACCGCACAAGTGTGCTCGGTGTTAGACTTTATGTCCCATTAGGATTTTCTTGAGTGAGGTGGCTGTTTTGTAGTGCATAGTGATTTGTTTCACGACTTTTTTCTCTGTCAGCAAGTCTACGAATCGTTATTCCCTTATATATTCGCGGAGAAGAGAGGTAGACGTGTAGAAGGTTAAAAAAGTGGAATTCCTGTATTTGCAGGACGAGGCATTTCAGATGAGTTAGAGATCATAGCTATTTGGGCACTCATGAGTTCTTTGAAAAAAAAAGAGACAAACATAAGCTATCGAGGATTTGTAGTTGTCTGCCGGCCGTGCAATTTCATCCTTTCACAGTTCACACTAACTGGTTCACCCGACCGCAATTGCTGTGTGTGCTGCCTAAAAAAGCTGCTGCCCAAAAAATGTGCTGCCTGAATCGGCATTCACTATTCTGAAACTATTTCTTATTCTATGACTGTAACTATTATATGATCACCTATAGACCATCCATCGACTCACGAATGTCGAATCTGTTCGGACGATGGGAGGACTGTCTGTGGAGGGAGTACGAGAAGTACAGTAGCGACAGTGACCTGGTGGTAATCGAGACTATGTATGTGAGAGATTCAAGGCATACCCTTCATGTCAGTTCTGGATGGGGGCTTATCTTGACATGGATGTGTGCGAGGAGGAGAGCGGGCTCAATGCCACCATTCTGCCGACGAAAATGGTGGACGAGGAAGACACAAAGTGGCACGTCATCAGCGAGGTGACTCCGCATCTTCTCATCTTTTCTCTCTCCCTCTATCTACTCCCATATTTTTTCTCTCTTTATTTTTGTTCATATCTCTTTTTTTCTGGCCTTATTGCATAATGCATAATGATGTCTCTTACGAAACATCATTGATCGGGTTCCGAAATCGAAAAAGTTGCGGGAGCAGTTTCAAACGCTTAATCGTTACTTGTTTGACAGATGCGCGATGAGCCTTCTCACGTGGTGACCCTCGGAGTCGGCCATGATACGGTAGCCGAACAGAATATGCAGAAGGTGAGCGACAGTGAGGTGCTAAATGGTAAAGTCATCTGCGTTAACAGAACGAAAAGACAAGATCAGAGAAATTTAGAGAGCGTTTCGGACGTGTTTGTTTGTCATAGCATAAATATGTTTGCAGCAACTCGGCGCTGTCACATTTGTGGGTGCGGAGGAGAGAAACCGCGAGCTCTACGAGGCAAGCATACATGAATAGGAAACGAGTCTGGCATTCGCTACAAGCGGATAAAACAGACTCGTTTCCTAAGGTTGCAAAGGGTCGGAAAGAGCCTCAGAAAGACCAGAAAAAAGGTCAGGAAGAGGGGTCACAGATCACAGACGCTAGGAGACTAGAAGTTTTCCGAGTCTTTCCGAGCCGCTTCTAGCTTTTATTTTATGACCCTAGCTCTGACTCTTGTCTTGGTTATTTTGAGGTTCTCTCTGACTCTTTCCAATCCTAGAAAACGGACTGAAACTTTTCGTGACCGTCTTTTTAGAAGCTAGGGACGTTCGTGCACGTTGCGGTTGGGGGCACAGCGGACAAACCACTGCACAAGTGCTCAGACATAAGAGTGAGTCCTCTCTCTCTCTCTCTCTCTCTCTCTCTCTCTCTCTCTCTCTCTCTCTCTCTTTCTCTAATCACTCACATCCAGGCCGCTACCAGTCCGAAACGGTGCGACAAATGGAGCTTTCCGAGTTTTTACAGCAATACGTGCCGGGAAAGGTGAGTCGCGTGAATGGCGATTTTACAAAGTACAAAAACTGTTTCAGATAGTGGACAATCTGATGATTGATATCGAAGGCAGCGAGTTCGGCACCCTGCCCGCCTTCTACGAGGGAGGGGTGCTGGATAGGCAGGGGATAGTCGTGTGTCAAGCGAACATCGAGGTGAGAGAGGGAGAAACAGTAAAAAAGAGAGAGAGAGAGAGTGAAGGGGAGAGGGAGAAATAGACAAGAAAGAAGGTGCGCGTGCGAGAGAGTGAGTGAGAGAGAGAGAAAGAGAGAAAGGGAGAGAAAGACAAGAGAGAGAGAGAGAGAGAGAGAGAGAGAGAGAGAGAAGGAGAGAAGGAGAGATAGACAAGAGGGAGGGAGGGAGCGACTAGTTCAGGTGCACTACCCCACCGCGTCGGACCGTCGAGACGTGATGGAGTGGCACATGCGTCTTCTCCGCGAGCGCCGCTACGTGTACAGCAAGCTGCAGAAGCTGCGCACGTGGGTGAGTGAACGATGCCATCGATCACAGTCAGCAATGTATCCTGACAAACAACATCTGCAAAACCCGTTTCCAAATAGCGAACCGCTCCAACCCGTAGCTGGATATCAAATTGAAATTACCTAATCGATTGGATCCTTCATGCTGTCTGAGACATTTCCTGTGCGATTTTGTGTAGTAGGAACTAACCGATTGAGATTTCCGCCAGCGCACAATCGGTACCCACTGTCTTCGAGTTCGATTTATTTTCATGAAAGACTTTCGGATGAAAGAAACACGTTGTCACGGATATCATAAGCAATCCGACTGTAAGTTATCTACAGTCAAGTACATTTCTATCATATGATGATGTTTTGATGTGTTTAGGAGACGCCGAAGCCAGCAGTGGACCATCAGCGCGTGTTTCTGTTGAACAGGGAGGACGCGTACTGCGTGCGCAGGTGGGTGGCTGGCATGACAGGGGGCGGAGTGGCCAGCTTCCACCATCTTCTCCCCCATCTCTCTTCAGGTACCTCTCGCAGTTCTTCCGCGCCTCCCGCCGTCGCACCACCACCCCGCATCCATCATCATATCACACTATTTGATACAGCTGTTATCTATTATGTGATGATGAAGATGTACTGCGGATTGATAATGAAACCGACTGGATGAAACTTTGAACTGTCATCTGTTTGATTGGACTAGGGCCTATAAGGCTCGCACTTAGCTCACGATGTGTCGATGTGGTGTGGTGGTGTAGCTCACGATGTGGTGTGGCAATCCACTCTCATGGTAGCCAGAAGGCGTCACAGCACCATCTACGGACTCAAGAACGGAATTCAAGACGTCCAACGCCACCCAACTCCCTCTGCTGACGTTGTCGTGATCTAAGAACCCCACCTTGTTCTCGACTAGGAGGACCCCGGAATCAACCGGCTAAAAAAATCAAGTAGTGCCGCTTGGTGCAACCATTTGTAGTGTTTGCTCGTGCACTACCGTTTTGGCGCGTACGGACGGACGGCGCGACACGTGAATTTGTGTTTTTTCTTGTTTTCCTTGTTTGTTTTTCGTCATTCCTTCTCTCTTTCCACATTGTATCGTTGTTGCAGTGATGTTAGATGGCTGGGGCGACCCTGTCGCGTCCTCCTTGTCCGCAACTCCACTCGACGAGCAGGAGAACCGCGGCGGTTTCACCAACCAACGGTTCGTTTATATATGGTATTCCTTCGAATTTTCGTTGGCTATTGTTCACTCGTTCAGTACGTGGGAGTCGCGCGGGTTCCAGAAGGCAAAGACGGTGGTGTTGAGCGAGTGCAGGGACCTCGTACTCGTGCCGACTGGAGACGACTACAGGATCCGCGGTAAATGGTTTTGTCTTGTGTAATTGCGATCAATCGACTAGAAATTTGTATGTCATTTTGTTTATATTGTAATTCACCGTGCATCGTTTTATTTCAAGTTCCTAAGGCAACCCTCGCGGCCTCCGTGCGGCTTTTGCGGGCCTTCCGCGGGGAAATGTCTCGAAGGCCGCTTGGGCAGCGCGGGAGCTCCGAAAAAGCTCCCGCGGAAGCCGCGAAAAATTTCGCGTCTTTCGCGGGGATTCCGCAGGAGACCCGAAACGACCAACTAGTTTTTACTGGTTCGGTTGTTTTAGCTCACGCTCTATCGCAATCAGATTTCCGCTGCGGAGAGACGCAGAGGGAGGGCGAGAGTAGAGACGGCGAGAGACGGAGAGAGAGCAGAGAGCATTTCAGATTTCCGCTGTTGAGAGACGCAGAGGGAGGGCGAGAGTAGTTACGGCGAGAGATAGCATTTTTCTCTAACATTCTCTTCAATGAGCTCTGTTCTAATAGGTTACGTAAACCCCCCGTTGTTTTTTGTCGTTGTCTTCGTTGTTTCTTTGTAAACGCATACCACGACATATGTTAAACCCATCATTTTATTATTGATACATACATTATACACGAATCACCCACAATAACAATCTGACAGTCAGAGATATACACAATGACAATGTTGTTGTTGGGGGTGGTACTGCGCTACTTGGAATCGGCATCTGGTGCAGTATCTTGAGCTTGTTCTTGATCGGGGTCTGCTTGTACTGTAGTCTTCTGATTCTTGTGTGGTAGAGAGCCGTACACGCTTGAAAACATGACGTTAAAACAACTGTACGTCCAAAACATTAACTACCGGTTATCATGCTGCAGTGTTGTCTAGCACCATCTCATCGCATGGCCGAGACTCGGTAGAACTGCAAACATAGACATATATGTACATGTGAGAACTGAGGACTTGAGCCACTTACCTATAGTCACCACCTATAGGCCTTAGTTGCAATGTACAGCCGTAGAGTAGAACCACATGATAGGAATGATTCACCTGAAACAACATAAATACTGATACATATCACAGTAGAAAACAGTAATAAATAAGAAAATAAACAGTATGAACACATACAAAGTGAAAAACATTGAACTTGTATGTTCACGAGATTCAAACTGAAAAGGACGCCATCACCGTCTTCGGGTTTTCCGCGAAAGCCCCGCGGAACCCGCGAGAATTCCTCGGAGCTTCCGCGGAACACCCGAAAAAGAGGCGAGCTTCGCGTTGTTCCGCGGAAAGTTCGCGGGAAGTTACTATTTCTCGGAGCTTCCGCGGGGCTTCCGAGCGGCCCGCGAAAAAATCCGAAATCCCGCGGGGGCTTGGCGGTTTGTCTGAGTCAATACTTTTCAGAGCTGACCGAGTCGCATCCGCAGTTCTGCTGGCGCTTCTCCGGCGCATCCTCTCTCGCGCAGGTTAGTGAATACTGATTATCGATTGGTTGTATATTGATTTGTCGATTGCAGTTCCACTTTGACATGGCTGAGCGCTGGCTGAGCGATGACGGCTATCCCATCGACCCCAAGGAGACGGGCGCCGGACAGGTGAGTGTCTCAAGTTTGCTTTCCACCCGTGACAACTCTGTTTTGCGAAAGAAAATCATGCACTGTGGCGTTAGACTAGTATGAAATGACAAATCCCCACGGGGTACCTGGGACCTGTGCTAAACGCCACTGCCCCTTCAAGTGCATTCCAGGTCCTCTTGTAGTGCAACAGTTAGTGCGTACACTGTTTTGCAGGACCTGCCCGTGTTCTATGCGCACCTCCCGCACGCCTTCTCCCCATACGAGTTCAGCGTCATGGTGGGTGGTGATAAAACAGTTATTCTATTATTATTATGTACGAACTCAATATTAATATTAGTTAATGCTGGTATAGTGTTTTCTGTGATTCAGCCGAAGCAGTTCGTGCCGGTGCAGCGGCGGTTGGAGGAGGCTATGCAGGCCGTGTACGAGAGAGGAGAGGTCGAGGAGCTGGGCAAGGATCAGGTGCGACAAGGAGGAAGCACACTACACACACTACACACAATCGATGAGATCGATTGGCCCTGAAATGTTCTCATCAGTGATTCCTGAAGTTTCCCATACAAGTCTCATGTGCTATTCCTGTTGCAGATGGTGTCGGGGATGGCGTGTGCGGTGTGCGTGGAGGGTCGCTGGCTGCGCGCGCGCGTCATCCGACCCTGCGGACTCACCTCCGTACTCGCAACAATGGTACCTTGATTCCTTCATAGTCTAATAGGTCGCTTTTTACGGCAATGTTTGTAGATCGTAATATGACTGGGTTTTTTTTTTTCAGTTTCTGATGTCTAATCTAAGGTTGCTGTTGTTTAGGTGGACTTGGGCACGGATGCTATCCTGGATCGCGGCTCGTTCCGTCCCCTTCTCAAGCGCTTCGGACGCGCCCCGCCCCTCGCACTCGCATGCAGGATCAGGGGTGAGTGAGGCCATGCGTAGAAAGGGAGTGGAGGAACACATCATCTTTTTTTTTGCAGATTTGGTCAACTTAAAAATAAACAAATAAAATATTGCTTGTTAAGACGTGTTCATCAACGACCTGGAGCAGAAGCGCATCGAGGAGTTCCAGCGGCTCGTCGACAGCTTCGGCAGGAATGTCCGCGTGCAGCTCACCACCACCACAGAGCCCTACCTCGTGAGTGCGGCCGGGTGTGGTTCAACCATACACATTATGGGCCAAGACAAAGGATTGATAACCATGGATATTTGTGTTTTATAATGCTTGTGTTCAAAATGAAGAATTTTTCAGATTTCAGAATAAAACCGATTGTTTTAGTTTGACACGAACATGCGCTAGGAAAAACGTTCCGGTTACTCTTACGTTCTAATTTCTGTATGAGAACAAGTTACGTTACGTTATGTTTTATTTCGTATGATACAAGTATGAGCTTTTCTTGTAGATTATAATTACACTACACTTCGGCTGCTTCTGACTAAATGACTTTGTTCTTGAATGTTTACGTAGTTTGTTTGTAGGTGAACGTGCTGCACCCTACAGTGGCGGGGCAGAATGTGGGCGCTCTGTTCTACCGGCCGGTGTCAGACGGACAGAGGGAGGCGGCAAAGGCAAAGAAGTGGGCTGCGTGGAGACAGCGTAATGTGAGTCTGCGGTTATCACAGCAAGAAGTATGTGTCCGCTGAGCGAAATAATCCTTCTAGGCGGATGGTTTTCTGAACCGCGGTTACGGCGGAGATGAGGTGGTGGAGAAGAGGGAGGAGGAGCAGGAGGAAGAGGAGGAGTGGTGAGTGCGGGAGAAGTGCTATTGTGTCTTGCGTGTCCATCACATCACATCTATCACATGTATTTATAGTGATTCGTGTCGGGTTTTGTCCTGGGTTTCTGCCTTCTGTACAAAGATCATTTTCATCTAAAATAGAAACAAAAAGTTGCGAAAGTTTTCAACTTATAGAATCAGTGTTACAGGTGTTATCATTCAATGTAAAAATTTATCTCGCATTAAATTCAACTTTGATGAAGTTGATTCCTGCGAGCTTTTCCTCAACTATTCATCTACTTGTGAGAAACAAAGAAACTAAACCTGCTGTGCGAGTCCGAGATTGCATATGTACACGATAAAAAAAACTTTTTTTTATCAATCAATCGTTTATCCGGAATCGTTATATCTGAATATGACAACACAATCATAATAATAATAATAATCATAATAAAATAATAAATCATGATAAAAAACTTATTATTATTATTATTATTATTATTATTATTATTATTATTATTATTATTGAAGTTGCAACAGTTTACCATAAACCATATCAAGTATGCACCTGTGCCTGTGCATAACATCATAATACAATGATGACGATTCGCAACTTGCTTTTTGCCTTAACAGAAAACGGGGATCCTCTTTTTGCTGAAAACATGAATAATGATGTTGTAATGAAATGTAGTTATGAGCATTCTTTATCAAGTTATCATTCAAAATTTGACAACTTTTGTGCGCCTGTGATGAGTGATTGGACGAAGGTGAGATGTAAATGGCTCTATTTTGTTGTCGGTTACAAGAATTCGAATTCGAAAACACTTGATAAGATATTTGCGTAATAGTGAAATGCAAAATTTTCGATATGATGGGTAGATTACGATTAGAACACAGCCGGAAGAAATGCCGTGACTAGCTATGATAGTCGCCATTATTAAATGCGTATCTAAAAGTGCAAGTTGTATCACGTCAACATACGCTCAATTACTTTGAACAAACCAACACTCGAAAATTATCGATAGTACTTCGTAGCATGCTGGAATTCCTAATGCAATCAATGGAAATGAAATCTAAATTTCATGTTTTTTTTATTTATCAAAGTGGACTCACCTGGATGATAAGTTGTTTCAGTAGAGTGGTGTGCATTTTTCTAGTCTTGTCGCTCATACTGTATTTATGACCATTTAATATGGTGAAGGATAAAAATATGCTCGTAGAAGTCGAAACGATTATAATCATAATCTCAATAAGAAGGATATATACGAATATCTGAAATTTTGTGTTTTCTCCACACTTAAATCACTATTAGTTTAATGATAGGATTGTTGAAATCATACACAATAAATCCTTCTCGAAAAATTTCTTTTTCGAAAATCGGATATTTTTTGCTGAATTCTATTTTTTCGCTAGCTGTCATCACTTCTCCACAAAATATCGCATATGCAAATAATGGAATCAGCATTATAATATAGAATATTAACATCATTTTGTTAAATGAATCCGTTTTCAAAAAGTGATTCGTTGGTAGAATGATCTATAACAAAATATTCCTTCCGACACAATTGAATATATCACTCACTTGTAATCGATAAAAGAACGGCTGAGCTATGGAACATCCAGATACGACACCTAGTCCCATGGACATGATCTTTATTTTTAAATTATAAACATTTAAAATGTTGCACTAAATGTTCACGTACAGCAAGATAGTGTGTCGGTATGCGAAGAACTATTGATAGAAATCCACCGGTGAGGCCGGCCGGCACAGGAATGTATACCCATGGAGTTGTCAAAACACACACGTTGAAGTCGAAAAGGAAGGAGGCTAACTGAAACAAATACTGTCGGAGAGCATCATTCAAAAATTCTTGTGTACCTGATGGTTGAAGATGTGCCATCGGTAGACCTTCATGCCACTAGACGCTCCTCGAATTGTCATGTACAGCATGAACACGCTGACTGGCAGCACGAAACATGTGCCATAGAGTTGCAAAAGTTTGAAAAAGTACTTGTTGGGATCGTTAAAAGGAATTATCGAAGCCTTTTTCAGTTATCACAGTGTCGCGAATTTTGCTGTCGATACAGGTGAATTCAGTTATACGCAGGTGTTGACAGAAAAAAATTATTCGAAAAAAACAACTTAAAGGGAGTGTACACTCTGAATTCCGAAGTTGAGTTAGCACCGGGATGTGAAAATATGTTGAAAACGACTCAGTTTTGTCAATACAACTATTTGCTGAAAATGTCTGCAAGTTGGTGAAAATTGAGCGCAAAATGTATCAAAATGCAGAAATTGGTGCCAATTGGTGCCAATTTTCAATGTTCAACAGAATTTTTCACCGACTTATAGGTATCTCCGACACATAGTTGCTTTGACAAAAGTACATCATTTTCAACATATTTTCACATCCCGGTGCTAATTCAACTTCGAAATTCAGAGTGTACACTCCCTTTAATGTAAAGATCGAAACCAATAATTATGATAATTTGATAATGTAGCCCAACAATATTTGAAAGGATTCTGCGTCTTTAATGTAAAGTACTTCTAGGGACTGTGAATACGAGCCGCCGCCGCAGTTCATCTACAGTCTGGAGAGAAGCGACAAGGCCACCCGCGTAGTGGACGGAAAGTTCCGAGTTGGTGAGTGAGAGGGGAGATTGAATAGACAGTGACTATGGTCGGGGAGAGAAGAGCAAGGAGAGATGGATCAATGCCGCAGGTTTCGTGGAGAATGCCCGCCTTGTGTACGCGCACGCCGAGTGGCAGCTGCGGTTGCGACACAAGATGGAGATGGAGATGAAGGAGGAGGTGGGTGGGGGACGCGGGGTGGATGTAGACACTATGCGAGTAGACATGTCTTACAGACAGCAAATATGGGGGAAGAAGAGGTGGATGGTGGGGAGGACAGTGTTAGTGGAAAAGACCGGCGGGCTGGTGGGGCTGGTTATCACAGCATTTTGAATACTGTAATAGTTTCCTACTTGTATTACCTCTTTTAAATTGTTTCTAAATGAACATTCTTTCAGTGGTCCACGTTCCCTCTGCTGCCATCTGAGTGGGTGGAGCCGGGTGTGGCGTGCGCTCTGCGTTTCGACTTGCGAAGCGTGGAAGGAGTGATTGAAGGAGGAGAGGGAGAAGGGCAGGGCGATGGACAGACAGCCATAGAGGAGGATGGAGTGTACAGGTCAGTGGGGTGTGGACTTTTTGCGTTAGTGCCGATTGCTAAAGAGATGGCAGTTTGTTTTTTTCTTCTTTTTCCATTATACGATTGCAGGGCGGTGATGGAGGAGATGGTGATTGGTGAGGGAGAGACGGGAGAGGGCGGGCAGCGAGTGCGGGTGCTACTCGCCGACCACGGCTGCAGTGTGCAGGCGACAGTCGATGCACTGCGCGCCATTCCCGACAAGTTCAACGAGCCTCCTCTTGTGAGTAGAGTCTGACGATGAAGCGAAACGCCCTATTCTCACAGCCTTCTTGTGCATTTCTCATTTCTTTGATTCAGCTGTACGTGGTTGGTCTCTCGCAGTCGGGCGAGTATCATCCCCATCCCACCGAGACGAGACTGCTCAGGCAGGTGTTGAGGTGAGTGCGGGAGAGCGAAAAAAGAATATACTTTTTTTGTGGAAAAGTAGGTTGTAGTAGTGTTGTGAGTCTATTCAGAATATCCATGTTGAGGTGCGGGAGAGAGAGAGAGAGAGAGAGAGAGAAAAGAATATTCTTTTGTTTGGGTTTCGAGGAAAACAGTGTTTTGTAATGGTTGTACTAGTGTTATGAGTCTATTCATAATATCCCTTCAGTGAGTGCGGCGGCGTTGTTCGTTTCGTGGCCGACCGGAGGCACAAGCGCATTCCGATGCGCGGTCGTCTCATCGGAGAGGGGTGCGAGACGGGCGAGTGGATGGGCGGCGACGTGGAGGAGGAAGTCAAACAGCGGTACGTCATTGCCCATTGTTTTTTCAAGTGTTAGTGCTGTCCCGGCAATTTGGTTGTAGCGGTTATTGTTGCAGAATGGACATGTTGCGTGTGTCGCACCCGTGTACTGCAGTTGCGCCCTACGTGCCGCGCCTCTTTTCGCCCCGCCCCCTGATCAACTTTCGTCACGTGCTTCACTGTCCGATGGCGCTGCTCAAAGGAAAGCTGGAGTACGCGTCTCTGCCGGAACAGAGTTGCTGAACGCCTGGTTGCGTGGAATTATAGGAATTGAGAGAGGAGTGTGTGATAGAGAAGAAGAAGAAGAGAGAGAGTTCATGGAATGGCAATCTGTGCATAGTGTAATTTTTACCTGTAATGTTTGTAAATGCCAGAGTTTATTAGAGTTTTAATATCATCATGATTGATTACAGCGAATTTCACGGATTTTAAAGATTTTCCGATTTTCCTTAGGAATATGGGTTTTGTGACGAGTGTGTATTGCTCACGTGAATATTGTATGTGTGTCGTTAATATTGCGGTTTGTAGTTTCTGTTGTTTACGCGGTTCTGTTTGTATACTCGATTGGTGCAACTAAACAATTTCCCAACGATACCGGTTGTGTTGTTATTAGGTGAAAAAGGGGAGTGCATGGAGTGATAGAGTAGAGGTGAATTGAATAGTTGCGTTGACTGCACTTCGTGTTTGAATCGATGGTCACCTCTCAATACTCGCGTGACTTGTTGTTTGTTTTCCTGAGAGTTTTGGAATTTTCTGTAATCGAAAAAATACTTGTGTGTGTGTTTTTTCTCAAAAGGTTGAGGGAAGCGAATGAATGGACTGTCAGATTATCTTCTGGGTAGTCTAGTGTGTGTCTTGGATAATTATGTTTATGAGCTATTTTTATTTTTTTAGAAATATGTTTATGATGTGAAATTCAGACATTTTCTCGGATGAGCCGTTCAATTGTTAATATGTCCCCGCGTTGAAAAAGAGCAAGATTGTGTTTTGAAGCTTTTGATATCATACGAGGTAGTGGTCACAGTAATGCTTTCGCTACTTTCTGCTTATATCGTTTCATATAATTAATTACTACGCATTATAACATCAATGTGAAATATCGTCTGAATGTATCTAACCAGAAATTATCGCGTGCGGCACCTGCAGATAATTCATATGCAAATCATAATTGAAAGTACAAATACAGAGAAACGTTGTGAGTTGTGATAAACATAATCATGTGAATAGTATAGTAGTCGTGAGTTAGACGACATTTGAAATAAAAGAACACAAATTTATCTTTAAACTTTAAAGAAGTGTATAAATTGTAGTAGTTTCGTGGTCATGGATGGATCAAGGCCGCATACTCTATATCGGATAATTATTCTATCGTGTTTGAACCTCACTGAAACAACGTATAATTACACCATAATTACTGTGGTGTTTCAGCATCAGACATCACATCTGTACTCCTGTCTGTAAGCGTTAGCGTACATACAGTCGTTCTCGCACCGTTCTCGCGTCTCACTCAGACTACCACTACTGTAGCGAATCAGTACGCCAAATACAATCCGTTTTGTTGACACGATGTTTGTATTATTATCTGACGCATTTCACAACGTTCTCTGAGGTCTGTCTAGACTAGATTAGATAGTGTAGTCAATGCAAATGGGAGAATCGTAATTAAATGTTTGATTTCTACATATTCACTAGTTGTTTTTAGGATTGTCTACAAGTTGCGGAAAATAATAACGGATTTTTGTTGGCGTTCGATGTGACGTGATTATCTCCTAATGAGCTGCTGGTTTTCATATATAAATAGTTATGAGCAGGCTATCTGTCTGCTTCTGCTCACATGGGAAATGGGAAATTATTGCATCGATTCGCGTGCTACTGCCGGTCTGTTAGCCTTTCTAATGCATCCGCGTCTTGCTGACATTATCCCTTTCACAATCTGCTGAAATAGATTTGATGTTCGATGTTTCGGTTAATAATTCCACATGTTTCGGGTTGTTTTTCCAGAAATGCTGGCGTTGCTTTCCACTCTTCCATTCCTGTCACTGTGTGATGCGCACAATATTCTCGTCTACTCGCCGAGATTCGGACACAGCCACTCCACGTTCATGGGAAAAATCGCCGATCTACTGCAGGAAGACGGACACAATGTGGTGAGTGCAACCGGAAACCAGTTTTCGTAGAGGAGGGAGGAACTGTTCGATTGTATTGATTTATACCACTAACTGTGTGTAGTGTGTTTTCTTGAAAGGATCATAAGATTAGCATGAGAACCGCAGGATAATATAGCACAAACCCGACGTTTTTGCAGACAGTGCTCACTCCGATAATGATACCTAACCGGGAGGTGGTGAAGAAAGCGCGAGTCATCACAGTTCCCCCCGTCGACTTTGTGAGTTCATCACACTGTGAAACTGTAATGTAGAAACCAATAACTAGACTACTACTTTTTCACTTCCTACCACTTTGTGCATCATGTGCTCTGTATGCGTGAATGTGCTCATTTATGTGCTTGATACTTGTTGGAAGAGTCGTACGCGCTACTCGCAGCTGTGAACTGTGTGCTTGTTGAGAGTTCGTCGATGCAGGCAATGCGGGACGAGACGCATCGATTCTGGACGCACGACATGCAGGGGGATGGAACGGTGGGCGCGCGTCGCAAGCATTTCTAATTAGACACAGCGTGCTCCTCGTTTGTACTCATTATCACGTGTCTTATTATGGCACGGTGGGCAAAAGACAGAAAGCAAGGCATCGTTGTCGTTAAGCATAATAACTGCAGCTAAAGTGTGCTTGATTGTAGAATGCAACTTCTTTAAACAGCAACTCTTTTCCAGATCGCGCCGATTCTCGGGAAGATCTTTTCAATGCAATGCGAAGGTGATGTGTATGCGACATGTAACTACTTTAGTTGCTAATTGTCATTTGTGTAAGTAAACTAGAGTGGTTTATGAAGTGAAACATGTCTGAAAATGTGACTGAAATTTTTCAGAAACATTGAACGCCCTGCCTCGAATATTCGATGAACACACCAAGTTCGATCTTGCCATCACTGAAGTGTTCGACTACTGTGGAATAGGTGAGTTATTATCTAGAAAAAAAAAACTAATGCAGATGAAGTACCACGTACATTTGTACAGGTGTGTTTCACCGGCTGGGTATCGCGAACACGATTGCGACAGCTTCGTCCAGCGTGTGGGATCCGATCATGGCCGAGGCGGGAGCGCCACTCATGCCCAGTTTCGTGCCCAGTGAGTAGGTATAGGAACTGGATCGAACAGAGACTACTGACTACTGACAACTACAAACACTCGATATTGCAGCCACCTACTCTTACACGAGTGACGACACTTCTCTCAAGTCGAGAATACGGAACCTGATTGCGCTGCAGGTGGGCGGGAAAGTAAAACGTTTGTTTTGTGAACGTGAGCCTTTCCAGTACAGCTACACATTCTTCGGTACGATCGAATCTTCAGTGCAGAAGGTGCTGAACAGGCGGTTCGGCAAGACGTTCCCGAGACTGGGGGTGGGTTAGAATGTGATGTGTGTTGCTATCAAGTGTCTAATAAGAGTCACTGTGATTTGACTGGATGTGGTGATCTTTGTCTAGGAGCTGGTAGGGCGCGCGTCTCTTATTCTCACAAACGGCGAGCCGCTGTTGGACTTTCCCCGACCCACGCTCGACAAGGTACACACACACGCACTATATCCATACGATCGCAAATCTTTTTTATACATATGTTTCGTGCATTTGGTTTCGTTATGAAAGTTATTATGGAAAGACGTTCTTTTGGTGGCGTCATCGTTCATGCATTTGCTCAAATTCAAAGTGGATCTCTTTTCTTTTCTCCTCTTTGTTCACTAGAAACAGTTTTTCCTATTCATAAAACCTTATCATTTTCTCCGTGTCAATGTACAGGTCATTCAACTGGGCGGTCTCACAGTGGCAGAGGCGGATAGGGAAGCCGATCACGAAGCGATAAAGGTGACTGATTATGTATATGTTTCGAAAAAAACATCCGAGCACATTAAAGTTTACTATTTCACTTTGAAAGGTAACTTTTGGTGAAAATCACTTTTTCAGGATTGGCAGTCGGTGTTAGGCAAGAGGCAGAACAACGTGCTCATCTCGTTCGGATCGGTGGGAAGAAGATTAGAGAATGAAAGATGAAGCTCCAGCAACTTTTTCGCAAATGAAACAATTTCCAATCACATGAAGCTGCAAGAATAGAAAGAAATATTTCTGTTCGCAGGTCATGAATTGTACTCTGATGCCGGCAGACACCAAAAAATCAATAATCGACGCAATCAAGACACGCCCGGATACAACATTCATCTGGAAGTATGAGACGGTGACTGACTTTTACTTTCTGGACACAAAAAAAGTGTTTGCAGGAAGACGTGGAGTTTGCGGCTGGAGTGGACAACATCCATTTCTCGAGCTGGACGCCACAGCGAGCGCTGCTCAGTAAGTGTTAGAGTTGCGCTCAATACTCTCAAACGTCATCGAAACGCCTGCAAAACCGTTTCGACGAGTACGTCGCAGTTTTTAAACTTGCACTGCAAGTTTTTTGAAGGAGACTGATGAGAAAACTCAGTCTTTCAGACTCTGGCCGGGTGCGCGCGTTCGTGACGCATGGCGGTGCGGGATCGGTGATCGAGGCTATGGCCGCCGGAGTGCCCATAGTGGCGGTGCGTCTCGTGTCTCATGCTCAACGACTCCATGCATATCTGACCTAGTAGTCGTATATGCAAAATGTTTGAGGTGCCGCTGTTCGCGGAGCAGACTCGTAATGCGAATGCGGCGGCGCGGAGAGGCGCCGCAATTGTCATCGACAAGACCACACTCAAAGACACGCGAGCCGTAAAACAAGTGATAGACACTCTCTTAGATGGACACAGGTGAGCGCTATCAAAATAAAACAATCTTCCACAAAACAACTAAAAAGATGGAACACAATCCAGCCACCGGAACGCAGCGAGAAAGGTGGCGCGCGAGTTTGCGTCCAGGCCGTTCTCTCCAAAAGAACTGCTACTCAAGAATGTGCGGTGAGTTCTGCCTGGTTTCTTCACCTCTTATCTCTTGTACAGGTTCGTGTGCGAGTTCGGCCCTCTCACCAGCCTCATCCCTGCCGGCGCCAACATGGGGGTGGTTGAGGTGAGTGTATGCACACACACTCTTCATAACAAAGAAGGTCTAACAAAAACGTGTATTTCAGTACTACAACTTGGATCTTCTCTTTCTTGCCCTTGTCGCGCTGGCAGGTGTGATGGCTGGCGCGACTCTTCTCTCTCACAAGGCCGTCCAGTACATTCGACACATGCGGAAGGTACGAGGAAAAGCTTCTCTAGGACAGCTACCCAACAAACAACAATGAAGATTTGTTTGGTTGTTTTCTAACTTTTCGTTTCCGGTCAAGCCGACAGCTACAAGTGCGGCGGAGGGCAAGAAGAATAAGTGATTATATGTATGAATACCTCATTTGTGCGTGTTGTGTATGTACATTGTCTACGTATAATAAAGCTTGAACGAACGCAGCTGGGTTGCGTGCATACATCATATAATGTGCTGTTATATGCGAAATATGTCATACACTCTGCAGAATGAACTCCTGCACGTTTTGTGAGCTTCGGTCTATACCGGGGAGCAGAAACAGCAGAAGTATCAACCCGATACGCAATACGTGCACGTGCGGCTCGAATGAACACTGACTGTCTGTTCTGTTGCTATCGCTACCCTTCTCTCTAGCTATCCTTTTATATTCCCAACAGCTTTCAACAACAGACTCTGTATTCCCGTCAATTGAGTAATGGTGACGCTCTAAGAATTCGTCATTCGTGTCGATTCGTTGAGCTGAAAAAAGTGACCCGTCCTCGTTGGCAGGAAAATTTAGCAGGTTCTCTAACTTCACGCAGATATCCCACGCCTGCGCCAGTGAGAGATAGAGCGAGAAAGAGAGGGCGGCGAGAGATAGAGAGGGAGAGAGGGAGAGAGGGAGAGAGAGGGATAGGGAGAGAGAGGGAGGGAGAGAGAAAGAGAATAGAGAGGAAGAGAGAGGGAGAGGGAGAGGGAGGGAGGGAGAGAGAATAGAGAGGGAGAGAGAATAGAGAGGGAGAGAGAAAAAGAGAGAGAGGGAGAGAGAGAAAGAAAGAGAGAGAGAAAGAGGAAGGATAGGTATATTCACGTATACGTCATAGACAACCAATCAATCAATCAATCATTTATCCAGAATCGCTATATCCTGACTATACAACAAGTGCATACGGTACACCACAAGGGCTAAGCGCTGGGAGAAACACGGTTTAGCAACGGGGATGGTAGGGTCGAAGGTCGAAAGTCGATATTATATCGATATTCAGTCGATAATCATTCGATTTCCTTTCCATAATTCATTAGAATTAGATACCATTATAGACGATAGTGAGGCTCCGGGTGTTCCTTTCCTTCCATTATAATCCACAATAGTAACTCCGCGGGCTAGGAAGGCAGCGTTCTCATGAGCTATTCCCCGCCTTGCTCAAGGGTACTGGGGGAAGATCATTTCGACCCGACCGCGCGATGCGAGAGAGGAAGAAATAAAATAGACAACCAATCTGAGATTTACGTTAATCTGAGATTTACGTGAAGAACCATGTTCACATGTTCATTTACGTGAAATAAACTGCAAAAAAAGTGAATGCGAAGATGGGCATATGTGGATGATTAGCATGCCTCCATAGATGTCGATACGTGGTGGACAGCTGGGCAGGAAGGTCACTCAGCACTCGTTCCTCGTTCGAGAAAGGTCGCCTCCTCACTTGCACCATGGGCACCGAATCGTGCGACCTCGGTGAGGGCTTGTCACCTGCTGATGTTGGCCCAATGCTTGTTGCCCTACCGGTTCCACTGCTGCCCCACAGTCTCTCACCCTCTCTCTGCCGCCTCTCCCTTCTTCACCCTCTTTCCTTGCAGACACAATCACACTGGAGTCATCGCGTCTCTCCTCCATGCATATCACCGGCGGCGACGGCGACTCTTCCTTCTACGCCTCCGACGACGACAGCCTCGACGAGCTCTCGCAGTGCTCCACCGTCGTCGGCGACGACTTCTACTACCCCCGCCAGCAGAGTACTGTAGTGTACCGTAACCCTGTTACCGTATACCTAGGTCTGTCGGATGTGTCGGGATATGAGAGCGGCTCGATCACCGAGTCTGTCGTCACCACCAAGAGTACCAAGAGATGTCCCGTGCATGACGGTACTGTACAGTAGTCTAGGGTTACTGTACGTACAGTAATCTGGTGACTGTAGACACGGACGACGAGGACGAGCCAATCTGCACGCAGCCGGGTACGCAGGCGAAGAAGAAGGCGAAGCGCTTCTCGGCCGGAGGAGGAGGGGGAGGTACTGTAAAACAAGGTTACTGTACAATACCGTACCTTCAGACGATGGCGGCGCTGGTGCCGGACCCTCTCCGCTCGCCAAACTCGCCAATATTACCAGCTGCACTGTCCAGCAGGTCGGTCGGTCGGAGGAGGTACAGTACTCCAAACAATCGTTGCAGGACCTGGAGCTGCTCGAGGCAATCACCGGCTACGAGACGCAGAACAGCTACAAAGTGTTTGCCCCCAACGGAGCGCTGGTGCGTTAGCGGATTACTGTAGGTTACTGTACCTACCGTACTTGTAGCTGTACTACATGAAAGAGTCGTCGTGCTGCTGCGCACGCAACTGCAACGGCAAGAACCGCTCGTTCAACATGATCGTCACCGACACCAGCAAGAAGGTAGCAGTCTAACTATTTATGATTCATATCGATGGATCGATCGATTTCAATTGTCTGCAGGAGGTGATGCGTTTCCGGCGCAAGTGCAAGCTGTGCACGTGCTGTCTGTGCAAAAAGTGCAGGTGAGAAGGGACTCCGATGCCTTTTTGTCACTCTTCTATTTCTACCTACCTATCAATTCCCCTATCTACTAGGTTCTTGCGGATGCCGTGCTGCCACTGCTGCAATCACGAGATTCTCATCGAAGCCCCGCCCGGACAGCAGGTGAGAGAGAGGGGAGAAAGAGAGAGAGAGAGAGAGAGAGAGAGAGAGAGAGAGAGAGATTGTAGGTGGGTCGTGTCCACGAGATCTGCTCGTGCTGCGGCACGGACTACGTGGTCAAGGACGCCGACAACACGTGAGTACTGTATGCCGGCTACTGTACCTACCGTACCCCAGCGCTCACTTCATCGTCGACGGTCCGAATTGCTGCATCATGGCGTGCTGCCCGTCCAAGGTGTTTGCGGTACGTGGAATACTGTAGTCACCGTAACCCGGATTCTATCGTATACCTTTTCAGTTGAAGACGATGTCGGGCGAGAAGGTGGGCGCGATCACGAAGAAGTGGTCCGGACTGGCACAGGAGATCTTCACCGACGCCGACAACTTCACCGTCGAGTGTACGTGCACATCATAGCACCGGCGGGTGCGGGAATTCAAATGGTCGTTTTCAGTCCCCAAGGGCGCGGACGTGTTTATGAAGGCGCGTCTGCTGGGAGCGCTCATTCTCATTGTGCGTCCATCTCTCTCTCTCTCTCTCTCTCTCTCTCTCTCTCTCTCTCATCTTATCTCTTCCAGGACTTCACTGAGTTCGAGGACTCCGCCGTCGACAAGAACGACAAAAAGAAGAAGAAGAAGTAGATGACGTCATCTGACGTCAATTCTTTCTCGCTTACATACTCATTACTCTCACTTCTCGCTTACTCTCTTGTTAGAAGAGACATCGTTTCAAGTCACAAAATCCGATACTTACAATTTTCCTCGTTCCGATAGTTTAGTTTTTGAATGAATAAAGTTTTTATAAAACGTCTGGTTTTTATGAATGCTTTCTAGTTTCAAATTTCTACGCTGTTTTGATTAAAAAAAGAGTTGTATTATAACTCATTTATCAGCCAATTTTGCGACTAACATTTTGTAAACTCTCAGCCGGCATGTGGTACCAATGCAAGAATAGAATCTCACATCTTTTCTTCGAACGTTCGATAGTTCAATCTACTGTCTACTACTCTATATACTCTACTCTCGTGAAAATTTTTTTTACTAACCCGCCAATGTCCTTAGTGTTATATTAATGCCAACTTGTGAAGCAGCTCTTTACGCTCTGATTGTTTAATCGAACTGCAAACAGAAGAACATTATTAAATTGATTTAAAAAAAATAGGTGATAAGCATCGCAAATCTTGTGTCCAGCGTTAATTAAGGAAAGATTGACTTTCGAAGATGATGTGAGTATTGTAGTCAATCGGTTCGCTCCCGGGAATCCGGCGTCTTGAACGTCACCTGGAAGCTAGACGGTGGGAAACGGAGACTTCAGACTTTCCCATTCTTGCACCCTTCGAACCCTATAGATTATTCATCAAGCACTCTCGAGTTCTCGATGTTGTTTGTCGTGATTACATTTCATTTAGTCTGATACGGAATTTCCATCGCACCAGATGCATACAAGGAAACAGCTGAATAGATATTTTCTTTCAACTTTCAACGTTTATTCGTTATCGTATTGCTATAACATGAACATTAGAGAGAGGTATGTTTTGTTGCAGCCCTGTCTTCATTTGTGTCCGTATTCCAAGTCGTTTCGACAGATTGATCGGAAGAAATCTTATGCAGAATTTTCTGTATGAAGGGTATAAGAGAACCAGAGCGAAGCCGCTTGCAAGACCGTGGCTTGATAGAACCATCATCAGAATGTGATTCGTATCTGAGTTTAAAAAAATAGTATTACATCGTTGTTGTTTTTTTTGTTGCTAGCTCACTTTGAAACATCCACATTTCGAATAGCAAAGCCAGAACGACGCACGAAGCTGGAATCATCATGGCAACAGTAGGAAAAGTTATCTGAAAATTGATTTATGACTATACTGAGTAAAAAGATAACTTGAAATATCTCACTTGAAGTATGAGTTGTACGAGGAAAACTTTATGCAACTTCTTTGTTCGGCTGCTCATCGTTGTTCGGTGACTGTTGAGTATGAAAAATGAACCAAATATGCAAATCGTTATCAAAAGCGATATAACAATCATTTCAATCATTAAAACAGTGAGCCAAACCTATAAATGAGTATCACAAGTTTCCGATGTTAGTTTGAAAAAGTTATTTGATACAGTACACGAACAACTTGATCTAAATGAAATGTCTGTACCTTTACGTGAGAATTTCTAGTATTATAGACAACGGCTCGATCCCAGAAGACTTGTTCTTTCAGCATAGGATATTCTCGAACAAATTCCAGTTTCTCGGTCATGTTCATAACTCCCACTCCAACAATAATTATTCCATACAAAAATAAAGGAACGAATAATAAGAAATATAAAAGTATAGTGATGCAAAAGAAGTGTGTTTCTGGAACATTTCCGAGTAATAACTGAAATGGTACGATGAACATGAACATGACTGGTTTATCATACGTGAAAGCGATACATAAATGGTTGCGCAACGGAACATCCAGCGAATATACCAAACGAAAGTGTAAATATCTGAAACTGGAGTCTTTTCATTGATTCTCACCGACTTACTACAAGATAGTGGGTAGGAATTCTGAATACAGTACTCAATATTCCTCCGGGTACTCCGGCTGATAACGGAAGCCAAATACAAGGAGTAGTCAGCGAACCGACCGTAACATCAAATAGGAGAGAAGTTAACTGAATAGAAATATTATATATTTTTCATTTTCATACTGATATCACTTGGTGTGTAAATAGATGCCATCGATAGACTTTCATAGTGTTCGAAGCTCCTCGGATAATCATATACAAAATGAAGATACTAATAGGAACAACTAGAAAAATATTGAATACATGAACTATTCGAAAGAATAGAGAAGGGTCTTTGAATGGTAGTGTGATAGACATCTCAGTTATGCATGAATGAAATTGTAGGAAGGAGTCGAGATAGCAAAAGCTAGATGGCAGGTGATTAGATAGATAATTAGATTTCATGAATCATATACACAATTCCAGAAAGAAATTAAAGGTACAGTGGCGACTTTTTTTGAACTTTTGGTACTTCTAAAATCGTTTTAACCTAAAGGTTATTCGAAAAGTGGAAAAGAACGACGATTCTCCGTTGCTTTCAAATATTGCAACTCGCTGTTGCAACATTTTATTTCAAACTCGAAATTGGTCCTGCCACGACTTCCCTTCCGTTAAACGCTTCAATACTGCCAATTTGCCAGAGAAGGCATAAGCCCAGATGAACGAAGCTTGCTAACTTACTATGTGGCTCAATGCGTGTGTGCGCCGTTATGGCACATAACTCACCGGTTCGAGTCCTTTCTACGGCAAATGTTTGCATGAGTGGTGATACGCGTTAAAGAGAGCTAGTTGCAGAACTAAGTTGCCACTGTTCGGGAAGCAAATAAAAACGATCTTTTGATGAGATAGATTTCTAATCGATAATCCTTATAATAAATGTCCATCCCTATGAAGGATTTTTCGCTAAAAAATACATCGTGGATTTTGAACATACTGCACACATAACGAAATGCATTGCAGTCTTCACTTGTTTTCATGATACTAAATCTCTGAGTCTCTCACAGAACCTCGTGGCGTAGTAGTAACGCTCTCGCTCAGCGAGCAGGTCCGCGGGTTTGACTTTGGATACTCAAACAGTTTTGTTAAAATGGAAACATCATCCTACGGATTCTGACCTTTGTCTAACTACGTATTCTAATGTCTCAACTATCCTAATCGCGCTCACTTGGCGCGAGATTCGCCGTTTTCAAGAATGGAAGGGAGGGAAAGCGAAAACTTTGAATGACATTTCGTCTCGCCGCCGGCGCAGCCCAGTTCGCGAGAGTGTTGCACCGGTTTTGGTACTACGCCTACTACGCTGCACTACTCACACATCCGCCCTAAACTGTATTATGTCTCCGCTGCTCTGCGAGATAAATGCTTCAAAGGGACATACCACTCTGAATTTCATGTATAAACCACGACTGCCACGTGATAGAAAATGGAAAAACAATCATGATGATCAATTAACCATATGCCTAAAATGAACGGAACACGTTGAAAGTTCGGTGCAAAACTCCGACAAACGTAGTGAGATATACACTCGAGAAAAGTATATCTCACTACGAAAAAAAATACTTCGCGGCGCGTTATCTACATTTTGTATTCATTTTTAGCATACAGTTTATCGATGAAAAGTGATTGTATTTTGACCTTCTATCACGTAGCAGTCGCAGTTTACACCAGAAGTTTAGAGTGATATGTTCCGGCACAAGTAGGGACCGGTTTATGCTTGAAATATGCAAAGAGAGTGTGCTCTACCTCACAGTCAGAGAGAGAGAGTCGCACGGAGTCGCACACCAACCTCTCTTTTACTCTGGCTGCTGACTCCATCGCCGCATATGAGACGATACATGGGGATTCGGGAACGTCGTGAGCATACACACTGTTAAGCGATAGTGAATATCCGTTACGAACGTTTAATCGCTAAGAGCATGTATTACGCGTTTCACAATGAAACAACAATCAACTACTGAACAGGATAGCGAAACAGGCAGAGTGGGATGAACAGAAGGATACGGTTACGTCGCCAAGGAAATTTGCCGTGAAAGAGCTAATGCGAGACCGTACACGGAATCTGAGCATCTAAGTGCTGCACACGTCAAAAGTATTTGTGATCAAGTTGAGATAGCAGGTTTGTGTTTATTGTTTAGTGTAGAAATAATATTTTTATGCATGTGCTTTTGTTGAATTATGATAGACCCAAACAGAGGTGCTTTACGTTTGTACTTTTTAAAAGAGAATGAATGTCCTTTTCTTGAATTTCAAAGATTTTTTTTCAAATGTTATTGTTTTTTAAACAACAAAAATAACAACAACAATACAACGCGCGTGAACGATGACGCAAATCACAAACAGTGGGCACATTATCGCGCTCTCCCGCACACGTTCCGCATCACGAACCAATGAGGGCGCGGGGACGGGGCTAGTGAGCGGGTCTTTCAGCGAATCAGCGACCAGCAGCATACCTCACAGACGTGCAGACCTAACAAGCGAACATATTTTTGGGTCTTAAACTATTGTTTCATGTTTTGTTTTGGTTTATAGTTATTCAACGGACGATTTACAGACAATATCATGATATAATACTGAAACATTTATTATTTGAATGACTTACAAGCGATTTTGGCGGCTCTGCGGGCCGAGCGGCTTTGCGCGCCGCTGGATAGGACCCAAACGAAAAACTAATTTCTAGAAGGCTGTAGTATTAGAACTTCCTTGTATATGATATTGTGAACATACAATACATCATCCTAATATATAGAAAACGGCCTGTCCGTCCGTCTGTCTGTAAGTGACGCTCATTCGTCGCTTATATAGCCTAGCCGCCGCCAGCGTGTGAGACGCGCCGCGTTTGCACTGTTGTTTTCAGTTATAGGCGAAAGTGAGAGAACAGAGACTAGCTACTGACTAAGACGGAGCTTTTCGAGGATGAGGGAGAGGTGTCGGAGGCAAAACGAGGAAGTAATGAGGGTGCACGCAAAAGAAAGAGGGGTGAAAGAGAGAGAGAGAGAGCGAGCAGCGAGAGAGAGAGAGAGAAACTATCAACTACCTATGAACTAAGAAGATCTGAGATAGAGAGAGAAAAAAGAGAAAGAGAGACTAACTATGCACTAACTATGGTGAGGGAAAATAAGGTTGCACGCAGGAAAAAAATAGAGAGAGAGAGAGAGAGAGAGAGAGAGAGAGAGAGAGAGAGAAAGAGAGAGGGAGAGAGAGAAAGAGAGAAAGAGACTAACAGAGAATAGAGTGAGCACGGTAAGAAGAGAGAGCACAGAGAGAGCAAGAGACAGAGAGATCAATCTTGAACTCATATTCACTGAGAACGGAAATGTTGGAAACAGCTTGCGCAGAACAGCGAGGCGAGGCGAGAACAGAATGAGTAAGTGAGTGAGTGATTGGGGAAGGAGCCGAGTGGCAGAAGACTGTGTGACCGGAGTGTTGCGAAACAAAAGTGAGCGAGCGGACTTGTGGCGCGCCCGCAATTGAAGGACGGTAGACAAATAACATTCAGGGAATGGAGGACAGAGAGAGTGCATATGCATCCGGATAAAGGAGAGGGAGAGAGAAAAGAGAGGGAGTGAGAGCCGTGTGCGACCGGCGCTGTTTGATGCATAGTACTGTAGCCTCACGGACTATGGGGTACGGCGTACGGTAGGCAAAATAGAAACCGGAGAAAGATACAGGGCAAAGGAATAAAGAATGAGTTGGCGTGACATAGGGAGAGAGAACATGAGCGAGAGAGAGAGAGAGAGAGAGAGAGAGAGAGAAAAGGAAGAAATGAGAGAGTGAGTAATAGCCGCGTGAGCCAGCGCTGTTTGGCTGAGAGTGGAGATTTCAATCCTGAAACTCAAAATTATGAATCGTGACTTGGATAGGGAGACTCGGACTGCTGAGAGGATCGATAGAGCTATTGATCGCCCAGATCGGTTGACCCCGTGACCCAGTACGACCGCCTCACTCTGTTTGAAGCCCGCGACAGTCGCCTCACCTCGGCGCCGTGTACCCCGCGATGACGTGCCAGCCGGCGTGTAGAGGTCAAATTTGAAAATGTCTCTATTCGAGTAGGGGTATTTTGATACGGCAAATCCGATTCCGCAATAAAATCCTGACATTTCGCTCATCTTCACTATGAAAAGTCGCCAAAAGTCGGCAAAACGTGCTGAAAATTTGAGGAGACGTGAGATGACGTGAGAAGAAGGTCCATGTGAAATTTCATGTCATGAAACGCAAAGATAGGCCCGCGGCGATCCTCAGAAGAGTGACTCAGAGAGAGAAATCGCCTCTATTCAATCGCGGCGGGGTAGGCGAGAGAACACGGCAGACGGTTAGAGTGCGATTGCAAAATAGTTGAGCCGCTGGGCGCATCGAGAATTTTTCCCGTTTTGAGGTCCTTGTTTCAGGAGTCGAAAGTAGCCGGAAAGGTGCCAACCCTCGCGTCAAATACTAATTCGAATGCGCTCTACACGCCAGCGCAAACGCCGTCTCGCTGCGCGTCCTGTGAAAGGCGCTGGAGAGCGCGCAAAACAGGGTCGCGAAACAAGGCCGAAAAAAAAGCCATTTTGCGAGAGGCGTTGCGAGATTGCGAAATGAGATAGAGACGTGAAACTTTCAGGGGTTAGAGATTTAATATAGAAGTAGGTGCTGGTAGAGGGGCGAAGACATGGCTGCCTCGAGCGAGCAACCGCGACTACCGATAAAGGACGCGACGCGCGCGCGGACGATGTCCCCTTTGGTCCCTTCGCCTTTCGTTTCCATATATACGCGCGGGCGCCTCACCTCGCTATAGTGGCGCACAGAGAGCGCGAGACGACGAGAGCGCATAACCGAAAAATGTGAAACTATGATATCACAATGATTTGGATATCAAAATAGCTCGAAAAAAAAGGGAGAGAGGGAGTGTAAACATTCTCTTTTAGAAATTCCAGGAGGAGGAGCGCCGTAGGCGCGACGACGACTTGTAGAGATAAGATATGCATACGTATGCTATGTTTCGACACTACTAAAATAGTTCAAGTGCAACTCCTTCCCATAGTAGTGTAGCTCCTTCCAGCTTCTACCATGTGCACTTCCTTCCTCCTTTCCACTATGGTGCGAGTGAGGATAAACGATTTGATTTGTTATATGTGATGTGTTTCGAAAAATTTGAGTTATTCCGAAGTTCTTTTTTCAACTTTGGACATATTCTTTATAATATCTGAAAACTATGGCGTCTGTTGCTTTCTCTGTTGACGCGCGCGCGCCGGTCGTCCAAACCAGCAACGGGCTATCACTGACCCCGCTTCCTACATAGATAAACACTTTTGTTGAGTAATATTCATCTTGAGATTCCGTGCCCTTGCCGTCTTACACATGGATTGCTCATTGAACGTTCACAACCACCGCTAATAATGCAATGCGAAGTGAATGAGTGAATAAAACTGTATTCGCATAGCACACGATAAAACCAAATTGACAACTTGAGCAAATCACACAAAAACCTCATTATACACTATACACATTTCACAGCACCGTCGACTCGCCAATATAGTGGTGGTGCGGGTCGACCTTCATCTTCTTCGCCGCCTTCCGGAGAGCCTGAAAATGAAAAACAATAACACGATATAAAACGAAGTATCGATCAGATAATGTGTCCACACTCCACACTATACATAACACACTTATATCAACGAAGTCCATGAGCACCGACCTTCATGCCGTCCACCATGAGCTTGGGCTTGGCGGCGTCGACCAGATCGGAGATGAGACGGGGGCCGGACATGTTGAGAGACGAGTGGAAGTACATTGTCAACTCCACGAACGAGCCGAACTGACGGATCACGTACCTGCAGAGAGACCGATTAAAACCCTGTTATTATTAGTATTATTCTAAAAGATCGGGGTGTGGCAGGGGGAACGGCTACATGAAGCAATGATTATGAGATTGGCTATTGGTGTTTGAATGTGTTGAACATGAAACACTTGGGTCTATAATATTATTTTGGGAGATAGTTCGCCGTATCACGGTAGAAAATTGATCTACTTTCTTGTCGCATTTGATCTACCCTCTAGTCGTGAGGAACCCGAGCGCGCGCATTCAAACGCGAATATCGATCAGAGAAGCCGACATGCGAATCAAAGAGGCCTGACCTCTCTCGCTCGCGACTGAGTTTCGCCAACTGACCCCGACTGTCAATAGCAGAAACTATCCTCCAGGCGACGATTATAACAATTGTCCCTCCTCTGCTCTCTCTCTTCAGCGAGGCAAGGTGGGATGTATGATAATGACCACTGACGCCACCAAACGAGGCTTTTCAAATCACCAGGACCAGGCGCTAAGCATTACTGTAAACATTTCGGAATAATGGTGTGAGTAACTCCTTATGTAATAGGCAAACGGGTAAGTATAGATAGACAAACGCTTACCCGCCGAGGTTTTGGTGTGTACGGACGCACTTGGCGGTAGGCGGGTAGTCAGGGTGGGCGACCGAGCGACACGAGAACACCACACGGTCCGACTCGCACAGCAGAGACACCACGTCGATCTGAACACCACAACATGACAACTCCATTGTCAACGCCAAAAGCGGCAACCACACTGACCGAGTCGCGGCAGGCGATGGGGAATCGCTTGCGAGTGGCGTGTCGCACCAGCCGGTGCCCGCCGCCCAGCTCCAGAAGAGTCTCGCACGACTGCAGCAGGTCGTCCTGCAATCACACAACCGTTCACAAGCAGTCAGGAGGTGAATCAAAGTTCAAAGCCCGGCAAAACCCTATCACAGGTGTCCAAAACACCAATGAGGGAGTCTCGCCGCGCGGACTCAATCTCCCGATCGATGCACTGACCCACTGCAGGCGATAGGGGAACCAGGGTGCGACAAGGGCAGCCGCGCGATTCATGTCGCAGTCCTGCAAGAGGGAACATCATGTGCCGCACATATCGATTAGTTGCCATCGGACAGCCCGACAAAATCTCGTCGGGAACCAGAGTGTGAAACTAGATAAGCAGTAAAACCAGGTGGTACCTCGATGACCATGCGTGCGCGGATGATGTCCTCCTTGCAGCTGGGAACGTCGCTCTTGCGGTAGTGCACACTCACGCCCGCGTCAGAGAACTTGGACGGCTGCAGAGCCATCGACATTCTATCCCTCCCCCGTCAATCACTACGCACCGTCCACCCGTCGTCTCCGTTCCAGTAGAGGGCGCTCGTCTCGCGCATCGCAGCCTCGCCCACGCAGATCATCGCCGCCGGGTCCATCTAGAAAGAAAAAAAAAAGACAGAGATCACATCAAGAGCGTGCGGGCGGACGACTATGCATCAATTGGAAAAGAAAATGGTAAAAATCGGCGCGTGCGTCGAGAGGAGCTGTGAGCAACGAAGGGGCAGGGCAGGCCGTGTTTTGGCGGGAAGACGATAGGCGATCTCAGATAAACATGGCGGCGGTCGCGGCGACATGAGCTTGTGTCACCGCGACGCCGCCTTCTCTGCGTCGCCGCGACTCAGTTGGCGGCACATGTGCTGCACCGCCGCGACGCCGCCAACTCACTATGCCGCCCACCGAACTGTGCGGCGTTCAGGCGGCGCACGCCGTAAACCCGGTGCGAGTTTGCCGCGGCCAGGGGTTATCTACTGAAGCTGGTATGCATATTCAAGTTACACATACTTGTTTGCCATCACATTTTTTGAGCAAATTGTAGATGACACAAATCCTTTTGTAAGATATGAACAGCGTTCTGAACCACTGTTGCAATCTTCCTATACTTTTGGCGCACTCAAATTCAGCGTAAAGCTGAATTTCGAAATTTATGGAAAAAGTTATGCCGCGCTCGTGCCGCGGCGGATTTGCGGCGGTCGCGGCGGCACAGATGCGGCGTCGCCGCGGAGTCGCCTCGGCGTGTGTACGGCGTCGCTGAGACAACGCGGCGACCGCCGCCAATCCGCGGCGGCAACAGCGGAGCTGTGCAAGGTTTACCTCTGATAGTAGATCAGAGCACGCGAACAGGTAGATCAATGTAAATAATTGACAAAACAAACTGATACACTGTTATTCATAAAATGACTTTATCCGAATACAACCCTATTACGCTGGTCAGTACAAAAAAGGAATGTAAAGTGTGAACCGGGCACGGCGTTAAATATGTTTTAATCACGACGTAATTCAATTCTAAAAGTCCTTGTTGCCCGGTTGTTAGTATTGTAAGACATGTAAAAACAGGATAGAAAGGCATGTAATGAGAGGAGATGGGATGTCTACTTGGGCTTGGGCTTTTTCTGCTCCTCCTCCTCTTCCTCGTCGTTCACGTCGCCAGTCGCAGCGATCTTCGCGTCCCTCTCCTTCCGAACCTGCTCGAACTCCGACGGCTTCAACTGCACGAACCACATCTCCAGCGACGCGTTCACCTAGGTATATAGTAGATTTACGGTAGCTACAGTATTCCATACCATGACGACAGCGGCATAGTTCCAGAGGTCCTCGTGGTAGCGAGACGCCGAGAAGACAGTGATCAGCTGACGGTTGGCAAAGAACGCGTAGCCAAACTCGACCACCTAGAGACAGGGAATAAAAAAGACCCATAAAACGAAAGAAAAGTGCGGATAGTACATAAAAATTGATGTATCCGTCGAGCGCGCTCAGTGAATGATAATACGATGTAGTTTCGTTAGTGCTTTCGCATAGAGGGTCAGTAGTGACTTATCTATGTTTTCATTGTCATCATGAGATCATGTACCTGGTGTGCCCGGATGACAATGTCGATGTTGAGCTGCTTGCACTTGGCCGCCACCGCGTCCTCCCCGAACACGTGCGAGACAGAGCGGATCTTGTTCACCTGCAAGAAGAGTGCATGTCAATCAATCAAGAACAGCATAGGCTAGAAGAGATAGAGTGTGTATCTCACCTGGAATCCCTTGACGCCGCTCTCCGGATCTGCCCACAGCAGATCCTGTGCCAGTCCCCGCACCACAGTGATCGGCCGCTGCAGCTTCCGAATGTCGTCCAGACTGTTCAGCTCCGGCGAGAGACCTGAGTGAATCAGTATCGATCGATTATCTATCGCCCACCTCCGTGCATGCAGAGAATGCGGTTGCGGACGATGGCTGCCAGCGGCATGCACCCGAACACCTCGTTGAAGTGGTCGTACAGCGCCTGTGGGTTACGGTAGGTGCAAAGGGTTACGGTATGTACAGTATACCTTGGCGTCGGCTACGTTGCGGTAGCGCGTGCGCAGCTCTGCCGAGAATCCGTACACTCTGAATGGTCGAGTGGATACGAGTGTCACATCTTGAGTTTACCTGTTGATATTGGCGAGTTCATGGTTGCCGCGCAGAATGAAGAACGTGCGAGGGAAGGCGATTCGGCACAGCAGAAGCAGAGTGATCACCTAATCAACTGATAATCAATCAAACAATCAGTAACACCTCGAGAGAGTGTCGTCCGCGATCGACATAGTCTCCCAGGAAGAGGTAGCGGTGCTTGAACGGCAGGCCCACGCTCTAGGTATACGGTACGTACAGTAGTCGAGGATTACGATACCGCGAATATCCTGTTGAGGTCGCCGTACTGTCCGTGGATATCACCGCAGATGGCGACCGGAGCGTTTACCTAGAACAATGATCAGACTACAAACTACAAGGCTAGAATACCTCTAACAGCGTCGGTCCAGCGAGAAATGCGGCCTTTGCCTCCTCGAGAATGTAATGTAGGTCGCCTTGCTGGATAGGAGGATAGATATAAAACGAGAGAGAGGGAGAGAGAGACCACCCACGTCGTACTCCATCTTCTGCGAGCCCATCACGAGATGCCGCTTGATGAACTCGCGCACAGTGCCGAACTAGGGATACGGTAAGCTACAGTAATCCCGCTCGGCTCACCTTTGGTTTGGCGGGAACCTTGTAGGTTGCCGGTTTGACAGGCGCGGCTCCTGGCTTCTCTCCACTCGTCGTCGCACTTTGGTCCTTGGTCAGGTTAAGCTGGAACACGGTAGATACAGTAATCCTTGTTTCGCCACAGTATGCTCACGTTTTTGAGCGGGTCATTGGCGAGCTGTGGCCCGTCGGGTCCGGGCGTCTTCTTGCGCTCGCTCTTCTTCGATTTCGACTTGGCCTCGTCTTTCTTGTCCTTCTCTTCCTTCTTCGGCTCCTCTTTCTTCTCCTCCTTCTTCTCTTTCTGTGATTTCTTGTCCTTCTCCTTACTCTCTTCTGTCGTCTTCTTATCTTCTGTCTTCGATTTGTCCTCTTCTTTCTTGTCGTCCTCTTTCTTGTCGTCTTCTTTCTTCTCCTTCTTCTCTTCTTTCTTCTCTTCTGCCTTCTTTGGCTCCTCCTTTTTCGGCTCTTCCTTTTTCTCTTCCTCTTTCTTGGGTTCCTTCTTCTCCTTCTTTGACTTGCGCGATTCCTTCGGCTCCTTGGATTCCTTCTTCTCCTCCTTCTTCTCTTCCTTCTTCTCCTCTTTCTTCTCTTCTTTCTTCTCCTCCTTCTTCTCGTCCTTGGCGGGTGTGTGGGTGATCTGTGTCATCTGCGACCCGCCCTCCTTCTCCTTCGCGCCATCCTCTTTCGACATCGCCTGCAAGGGGAGGAGGGTTAGCCACAGCAATACCACAGGGGGTGACTCACCGAGTACCGGTGAGTAGCGAGTGGTGGCGACTGACTGCCGCCGCGCTGCCCCCGGGCTTTTCTTGAACCGCTACGCGCATTCGCAATCAGCACCGACAGTCGGATGCGCGTGCAAATCACTCGGCCATTCGAATTGCACTACGTCTGCTTGTCATCACGTCCGTTCACCCGTCATTCCCCCTTCACACCCATCGGCGGACGGCCGAGTGAGAGTGAGAGATGGGAGACGAGAACAAGGCGCCGCTGTCCAAGATGGTCGCCTCGCCGGCGCACCTTGTGGTATGTCTGTCCGTCTGCCAGTCTGTCCATCTGTCTGTCCGCGATTCTGATTGTCTGTGTATCGAACCTTCCAGCTGCCGACGAGCGGCGGCAACCTGTTCTTCAACATCAAGAACTTTGACAACACGCGCGTCGCCTACAAGGTGGGACATCTCGACGTGGATGTTGTTGACAAGCTGCTTGCAGATGAAGACGTCGAACAACACGCTGTACCGGGTGTGGCCGGCGATCGAATTCATCGGACCGCAGCAGGAGCGCTACATCACCGTCACCCGCCTCGTACGTCCCGCCCCCTCTCTCTCTCTCTCTCTCTCTCTCTCTCCTATCTGCCTTCCCCTCCAGGCGGGCCCTCCCTCTGTGGACAAGCTGGTGCTGGTTGCGTGCGCGGCTCCCGCGACGGGCGGCGTGGCAGCCGATCTTCTGAAGGCTGCGAAGAAGGAGGACGTGCGCGTCATCAACTTCCCCATGACCGCCGTCGACATCAACTTCGAGAGCGGCAAGATCCACGCCGTCTACGACCCGCTATACAGACCCGTCAACGCATAGAGAGGTCAAGCTGTGTATTGTGTGTGGTGTGCATTGGATATCAAATGTGGCATAAAGTTTTTATTTGATTTTATTTTTATTCAAGCTTTCCGGCTGACTAATTGTATCACCTTTTTTATCAGAAATATAAACAAATTACACGCCCGATAAAAGCGGCTCAACAAAACAGTTCACATAATGAATGTATGTAAAGTGGCACTAGTGCACAATTGATATCGTCATCAAGTAGTCCAGAGGTTGTGCTGGTAGTGTGTGTTGCTGTGCTGGTCTTTTCGTATCAGGTCTGTCCGAGCGCGCAGCTTGTTCCTCTGATACCGAGCCGCCATGATGGTAAGCGTAGGCATGACGAGAGCCGGAATCCAGGAAAGTACCTGAAAATTACACATTGTTTTCTTGGTTCTTGCTTCCTCTGGGTACAATTTTTTATTTTGCTCAAGTTCGTATAGTTCACGACAGCTACAAACATAGTGTAGTCATTGAATTCGCTCTTTTTGTATTTGAGAATGATGATTATGAGTGAGTACAACATGAAAAATACGAAGATAACAAAAACACACGGCATGATGACTTCATACGCCTGAAATACGTATAATATCTTTTTATGAAATGATGAAAAAACAATTCTACATTTTCACAAACACAAGGCAACTTAATGTGAAACGTGAAAAAAGGGAGCATATTATTACCTGTTTTGCTTCTATCCCGTGATTGCGACTTTGTAAATCAAAACGGTTTCTGAACAATGTGTAGATTACATCGTTATCTCTCTCTCTTCATCAAAGACGCAACAAAATTTTTATTAATAAAATCGTAATGAAGTGAAATTCTTGGAAAGCACAAAGGACGCACCTTTTCACCCTTCTCAGGCTGTCGTAGTAGACGATTGCGTGGGTGGCAGCAGCAACGATGCATTTACACGACGACACGAACAGGGCGAGTTCGAACCGAGCCAGCATAGCCACAGTGTACATGCGGCACCTACAGCGCTGGTCAACGAACACGTTTCACACTTTTTTCGTTTAGCCGGTTGAATTCGGGGTCCTCCTAGTCGAGAACAAGATGGGGTTTTGGATTAACGTCAGTGGAGGGAGTTGGGTGGCGTCGGACGTTTCGAATTCCGTTCTTGAGTCCGTGGATCGCGCTGTGACGCCTTCTGGCTACCATGAGAGTGAAGTAACACATCATAAGGGCTGGGTGAGTTTGACAAGAATGGTTGACTCCTAGGGGTATCGAACCAGCGACCGTGAGATCGAGAGATGACCGCTCTATCCACTGAGCCGCGCCCTCGGCAACTTACGTTATCACATGCTGGTTTAGGGAATCCGGTCTTTGCAGTATGCACCCACAGCACGAGACAGCTGGTAAGACAGACCTAAATTGCCCGAATGTTGTCGTTTGATTTGGAGAGATTGTTCTCCCGAAACGACAAGACATCCGAAAAATCTCGATGTGTATTTCACTCGCCTGCAAAAGCACAAGTCCCACTAACGTGGTCTTTCCGTCTTTCAAGTACCGCGCGTACTTTTCCGGATATGACATCAGCGTGTAGATAACACATCGCTCCACTCCCGCCACACTAAAAACTATCATTATGTTCTATCATTTTGTATACTGTTATTCTGCAGTAAGCACGTGTTTTGTGGCTCACATAGGCCTCGCAAAAAAGTTTTACTTGGAAATAAACTAACAAAACGGCGACAGGCATTCCGAAATAGCACATGGTGAGAATGAATCGAATAGGATCGCAGAATGAACGCGGCAACGCAGCACACGCAGAAGTGCGAGAGAGAATGAACTGATGAATCTGATTGTGAAATAGTTACAGTTGTGTTATTAGCATGATCTGCAGCAATTTTGTCGACCTTACCTCCAAAGTGATAGTCGAAATGCAGTGAATTAGAATGTATACTAGTATAAACCGCAAAGAAATCTGAAAACATTTTTCAGTTTTGCACAACTTAGAAAATGCTTTGTGCTTTGATATCACCTTGAAGTTTCTGTGGGCAATGATAACGTGTTTATAATAGCGATAGTGATGAAGTATGAGATAAATTGATAGAATCGAAATAAGTATTTGGAATAATTGATGCGTGATGTACATCAGATCAGAGTTCAATTCTGCACTGACTTCGCAAAGGTTTTCGTATCCCGACTCTCTAGTCGTCATCTAGAAAACATTAATAAAAACGAAAATGAAAGATTTAGATTATGAACGTTGTAAGGTTCAAGCTGAAATAAACAGAACGACTCAACAACTCAAAAACGTGTTCTTTTTCTTTATATACTATATCACAAAAACCACAAGCGGTTTCTATCCAATTACCAGGTATTGATTGTGAGATTGTGAGAATGTGAAAGGTGAACGGAAGCAGCAATTCTTCAATAGCTCGTTAGTTACTCTAAACACGAACGTAAAATACGCGATAACGAAAATGTTAGTGTCAGGTTAGTGAGTTTGTAACTGTAACAGAAGGAGAGTGACAACATTTTGATCTCTGGTACAAACAACACATTCATCAGATAGTTAACACCTTCCTCCACCTCGTTGCAACCAGACTCGACCATCATGCCACTTGGATGTAACAATCATGCTTCTCCTGATGTTTATGTACCAGACGACACCAGAGAGACAACATGGAAACAACACCCGTCCTACTATCTCTCTCTCCCCTCTCTCTTCTCTCCCTTCGTTCTTTCCGTGCGGTTGAGATTATGCATTTATTCACGCCCTCTGCTTCTCAACACAGCGTCGCACATCCGCAATATTTCTATTCCGACAAAAAGAAAAAGAGTTTTCGAAAGGCTGTTTTCTGGAGGCTACTCTGACAACAATAACAACACTCGAGCGCGCGTGCGGTGAATAGCTGTTCATGTAGTTTTGTTGTGGCGAGATTTTCGAGAAGTTAAGCTCTGTCATATAGTCATTTTTCTCTCTTTCCATCTCTCTCTCTCTCTCTCTCTCTCTCTCTCTCTCTCTCTTCTTCTTCTTCTTCTCCCCTCTCTCTCATTTTCTCTCTTAGCTCTTTTTCTCTTTCATTGGAACTGAACGCATGTAGTCTCCCCTCTCTCTTCTCCAGAGTCCCTTCCTCTCATAAAGAAAGGGCAGTGTCTATTGTCTCCGTGGTTGCGTGGCACACACTACGGGGATTTCACGGATTCTTCCCCTCCCGAATATTCTCTCTCTTTCTCTCCCCCCCCCCTCTCTCTCTCTCTATCTCTTCCTCTCGCCTCTTCACAACTCGCTCTCTGATTCAATCGCTGCGGCGGGTATTTGATGCGCGGCGTGTCGAATCTGCCACCTGCTCTTTCTGACCTTTGTACGCCGGATTAGAGAAACGCGTGTGATTGCGTTAAAAGATGTCATAAGCGATTATCGCATTCAACTCTCTTTTCTCGTGCAACATTTGTGGCTGAACGCACTCGGCGTTCTCATATCACTGCTGGTTGAAAAGTGTGTGTGAGGCATGTTCATGCTCTTTCCCGCAGCCGCTTGTTGTTTCACTGTCTCCCACACATCCATCACTCGCCACACCCTCCCTCCCCCTCCCCCTCCTCTACTCTCGGCGACAATATCTCCACGGTCCATCTAGTTGTTCTTCCATAATCGTCCCTCTCTCACCCTGCGCTCTCACCGCTTTCCCACGCGCTTCACGCTCTCTCACCCCTCCCGCGAGACTCATGATATGCTATGATATGTCCCCGGACAACTGGTTGCGCGACGCCTACTCTCGTCTCCCTCTCTATTTTTGAGAGAGAGAGAGAGAGAGAGAGAGAGAAAGAGAGAGAGAGAGAGAACGAGAGAAAGAAAGAGGGGGGGGAGATACGAGCCAACGGTCACAGCAATTTCGCACCGTGCCACTCATGCGGTTGTGCGAGATTTCGAATGCGAGAGGGAGTTCTCTTTCAGAATGAGCGAGTGAGGTGTTGCACTTTTGAATGACATGAATATGCGAGCACTCTGCCTTCCCTCACACGTCTCTCACAGCGGGAGATCGCACAATCAGATGTCGCGTTCGCTTTTTTTGTTGTCCGCGCATAAATTTGCGCGCTTTGACTAATACGCGTCGGCGCAAACGTTGCATGCAAAGTTTTTTGTGTTTAGCATGGGATGTTCAGAAATCTCATCAGGTGCCTTCCCGGTGTTCACTTTTTACGCGGTTTCGGAGAGTGTGCCAGTCCCTTTGTCTCGTCTCCTCATATTCAAAAGGCCATTGCGGATATTGCAGCCGCCTCTTTTTTGGCGTCGGGTGATTCAATAGAAAGAAATATGGATGTGTTCACTTGATTGTCGTACATTGCATAAATCTCCATAGACCCTATATCTTGCGGCGCATATGTGGTGATTTATCGCGCCACTATCGCTCACGACCAGCCAATTTCGGAAGGCGCGTGCGCGCGCTTTTTGCGCACCTTCTGCCAATCCCCGGATGAGACCCTTTTCCAGAGAATCAGAGCCTCTTTGAATGTGGTGGCTCTGCGCGCTGCTCGCTGCGGCTGCGGCTAGTAGCGGACAGGTAGGGAGAGAGAGAGAGAGAGAGAGAGAGAGAGAGAGAGAGAGAGAGAGAGAGACAGAGAGGTAGTTGCAGGAGTGTTCTGGTGCGAACATCGAGAAGGCAGCGGGGCATGAGGCAGAGGATGCCCTCATCTACGGTCTCACACAGGACTGCCAGCTATTCTTTGCCAGACCAAGCCAACTGCAGGTCAATTGGATTTTTTTTAGGTTTTGTGTTCATTTTGTGTTGTTGTTTTTGCTAAACATAAGAAGATAAAAATACACGCCAATCGCTCTAACTCACAATAAATCAGCTGAAAAAAGAGAATTGAAGTATGTTTCCAAACTCCAATGTAAAAAAACCACTTCAATGCGTGTGTAAAGTGTAAAAGTAACAGTTTTGTACCTAAAAACGTCTGTAATAATAATAATAATAAAAATAAAAATAATAATAATAATAATAATAAATCGTTGTGCAGGGTCTGTCGCAGCTGAAAGTAGACGCGTCGAACTCGTACTGCTATCCCACTCTGGTGCAGCTGCATGTATGGAGTCACCAGACACTGCTGCTCCTCATCAAACAGGTGTGTCCTCTCGACAACTCCTAGTTTCATACTAATCATATCCCAACCTCAGGCTGGCAACCGCATCTGCACTCTGCGCATTCACATCCCGCCCGTTGAGATCCTCTTCGGGCCGACGGTGTTCAGGTGACTTCTTTTAAACAAGCATGCTGCGTTTTAGATATTCCATTTGTGTTTTGTCAAAGCGTTCCACGAAACACTTTCTTTGAGCTTCTCGAGAGATCATCTGCGTGGCGTCACCCTCTGTTTACGGGGCAGTAGTCTAGAGATTATGGGAGCGGATGAGTTATTGCCAGTGCTTTACCAGTGCTTTCCCCAAAAGCGAACGCCTGACTCGGATTATTTCCAAGCTCGGCACGGGTGAAAACCTCATTCCCGCAAAGAGAGAGAGAGAGAGAGAGAGAGAGAGAGAGAGAGAGAAAGAGCCTAGAAGTAGGTGATGGATTGGAGTGTTTGCACAGAAACGACGATATCTCTCCCCAAAACACGTTTGAGAGGGGCACAAGAAAGCATGAAAACCTTTAAGAAAGTATAGCATCAGTAACTTTAACAATCACAACGATGTATTTCTATTTCACGCATCTTCGTTTCTTTTAAACTCTTTCTCCGAGTTATCACACAGAAACGCATTCAGCTACTCTGTGTTATCGTCTCTGCCCTACGCGGTCTGCTCCCATTCGGCCGACCACGCAGTCAGACTCGATCCCGACCTATCGTTCATGGACCCCGCGTTCAGGTAAACTCACAGTCCATATGTGTCCACACTTCTACTCTGTCACTCAATAAACACTCTTTGTTCAGTGACGTCATCTACTTTGCCGATCCGTCGTCGCACGGCGCGGAGTGGATGGTGCGTCAGTTCCTGCTCGATAGCCATGGCCACTTGAAGCTCACCCACGAGATGCCACACTTCCCCCACCCTGCTCAGAGTGAGTTCACTTCCTACATGTTGTTTGTTTATCAGCCTGATTCCGACATACAATGTTATAGCATGATGGGTTATCTGGTAGCACACACAATTCTACAGTGGGGAATTGAGGCTACTTGGCTGGAACAGTGCGGCGCGAGTCCTGACTGTTCATGGTAGATGGGCGTGAACATCGCGAAGTGACCAGTTACGGATGCGAGGCGTGGTAGAAAATCTTGAAAGAATCGAATCACCTACCGTGCGCTTAGCAAGTTGCGACGCTATCCACTCGGCCAAACCCGCCCAACTTCCTACATGAGCATACAATATTGTGATGATGCTTTAAAAAAATGAATAATTTTTTTTAACAATCGCATTAGATTAGTCACGGGACGTAAATAACGTGTCTTGTGTATGTGTATGTGTTTTTTTTTCCGGCGGCGCGTACGAGGGTGCATCGGAGTATGTGATGCAGGTAGACGCGCAAAGGGACAAGCTGTACAGGTAATCTACATGTCTATTTTCGATGCCCTTCTCACCTCGCAGGGCCGCCCGCTTCGCCGACCGTCTCGTCACCGACTGCGCGTTCGACGCGCTTTTCAAGTAAGCCATTCTGTTCAGCTATCACCTCAGCTGTTCAGCTCTCACCTTCTGTGTTGAGGCCGGACCAGCTGGAGTCTTCGTTCCGCCGGCTGCCGCGCCAGCGCAGCGGCACGTGGCTGAACAGCCTCGCCGCCGACGGAAAGCTGCTCGTCTACTCGGAGACACTGCGCGCGGTAAAATGAAGGGTGCTCCTCGTGTGACCATGCTTCCACAGGGCACGTCTCCGTCGACCCGACTGTGGGCGATGGACACGACCTCGCACAACTCGACCGCGCACTGTCTAGTGCAGACACCCTTCTCCTTCGACGTGGGAGTGATCCGCATCCGCACGCTGAGGAGCGTCAAGGACAACCCCATGCCGAAGTTTGGTGAGTGGCCAGTAGGGTGCACTATTCAATGAGCACTGTAGACGGTCGTCGTCGGGAGATGTCTACGAAGACCCCGGACTGGCGGACGAATCGACTGAAACACCTGCACGAGAAGGGAGTCACGACACCAGCGAGTACGATGCAAAACGAAGTGGATGTGGATGAAGTGAGTACGCAAGTCAATGGTTCGTTAGCAGTCAGTTGTTCTTTAGGTGGAGCAGATCGCTATCAAACACGAGTCCACCGTACCAGTAGCAATCAGCACTAAAGCAACGACGAGGGTGCTCATCAACAAGGTGCGTTTAGAACAAACAGGATTGGATGACACCATCCTGTTTCAACCACTAGTTTCATTCAGGTCCCAATCATTCACAAGTCAACTCCTCATCACGACAACGAGGTGACGACCTTGTCGTATGAGATGAGCACGGAGGCGTATTACTATGAAGATGAGGAGGAAGGGATGGACATACAGGTGACACATCTTTGATAAATTCGCATCTAACACCGTTTTGTAGGAACACCCACTAGAGAAGGCACTCGAACCGACTGTCAACTTTCCGCAACTGGAACCGACCAAGGTGGTTTCTTGAAGTACAATGCATTACCAACATATTTATCTGTCAGGTTCTGCCCAAGTCGAGTACGGAGAAAGAGAAGGGTAGCTCGGAAGAGTACTACGATGAAGAGGAGGAGGAGAAGAAAGACGAGGCCACGCCAGTGGAGCAGGAGTCGGAGCGCTCCAACGCCGTCCCCACCCTCCTCACCGCCAATGAGACGCTAGAGGGCGCGGCCGGCAACGCGACCAGCGCCGCCGTAGCAGCTTCCATACTACTAACATGTGTCGTCGTTTTGATGTAGCTGTCCACGCTAGTGCTAGCATAGGTGTATCTACAACGGGTCGACTAGAATTGGTGTAGTGCTCCGCATTTTCTTTCTCATTGCTGCATTCAGTTTTTGTAAACATATATATCGTTTGGTCGGAGTGGGTTCCGCAGCACAGCAAAGTAGAACGGTGACTTTTTTGCTTCTTTTTCAGCAACATTCATTGGACTTTGCTTGCAATAAACATGTCAGATAATGCAAATTGTGTTGTAGGTGTAAGTGTTAGAAAAAGTGTTGACCACATTGTTTTTGGGGGTAATTCATACACACACTTTTTTCAAAGCATTGTGTTTTGAAACAGTTCCAATTGAAGTTAGAATCTCACGAATCGCTATTCTTCTATGTGAATGACACGCTGCAAGAGAATAAGTATATATAAACTTACGATCGGTGAACTAGAAACATCAAATTCGTTCGTTTTTTTTTTCGAAAAGTAAGACCGGCTGAAAGTCGCATGAAGACGTCCTGCATATTTCAGAGTGATCAGAGACTGCGCCTGCGAAGTTCGAACAAGTGGCGCAGGCTTGATACTCGATTTTTTTTTGTTTGTTTCAGATGTGTTTACATTGTTTGTGATTTCAAGTTTGTGCGGACAGTATGCATATACGATAACTCACGAATTAGTAAAAAAACTTCTCATAGTCTATCGAAAAAATCGGTTACTGACATTTTGTATGTGGGACTTCGAATGTACGTATTATCTAACGCAAAGATTAGTGCGGCGTGCGCTAATCTTTGGTTCTCTCTATTCTCTCTCCTCTGCCGCAATGTTGTGCAATCACACAGCACTATGTGCCTATAAAACGCCCCGCGCGCTCACGATTAGTTCGATAGGTTTCTGATTCATTTGATCGCTAGAAAATGTCACTGCTCGACACAGCGATCACTTTGAAAGAAGTGGAGTGTCGGCTTCAGTCTGCACTCGGAACCGATTCGAATTTCGGGCTCGCCTGCACTCACCGGCAAATCGGCATCGGATGCGTCAGTGATGCAGTTGTTCAATCGATATGATTGGTTGGTTCAATTTCAGGGCCATTCTTCAACGATCGTTTGGGTGGAGGCGGACTGGACACCGGCCGATGCCAGCCTGCCACAGAACGTACGTTATCACGCGTTATCAATGTGTACTACACTCATATCGTTGCAGTTTGTGGTGAAGATTCCGAAAACCACCCCGGTATATACCAAGAACATCATTGCCACGGACAAAGAGGACACTGATGAGGAAGCTGCAGCAAACGCGAAGAAGATCGCCGACTTTATCGGAAAGGTACAACAGTTTGAACATGTTAAGTGTAAATTTGCGACACTTGCAGGCGCACAATGCTGAAGTGCACATGTACCGGGCTCTCGCAGAACAATCCGGACTCGCTACGCTGAAAGTGTACTACAGTCAGCTGCAGGACGAAAATCAGCAGGTGCTAACAAAAAAAACTATACAATGTAATCGTTTTAGTCAATAGTGATCTAGTGATGTGTTTATTAGTCATTAGTAAGCGTCTTTGTCTCAAGATTGAGCTTGAATGCTTGAATCTTCTCTGCTCCTGTAACCATAGCACTGTAGGGCGTCATGATCATGGAAGCCGTCTTGGATGCTCACATGCAGCAGATGTGGATGCACACCGACGTGACACACGTCGAGCAGGTACACGCGCCACTACCACTACTACTTGTCCATCTTTTCAGATCATGCGTGCGTACGCGCTCATTCATGCCGCTGTGGTCAGGGCCGGCGACGCCATCCCCATCACCCATCACGGACTCGCCGAGATCTACGGAACGATGATGAACGCCGAGGTGAGAAACCACTGAACAGACATGAGTAATTCAACAAGTGTTTCAGCAAATACGCACTTCGATCGCGCTGCTGCACTCGCGTCGACCGGAAGATGACAAGGAGTACCACGAGTTGATTGACAAGGCAGTGGAGGTGGTTCCGGAGATTGCTGACTTGGACCGGCTGGATGCACTGCCGCAGCGGCTGGGCATCACTCCGGTGATTGTCCACGCCGATATGCACGCGGCCAACATGATCTGGCAGGGCAGCGAAAAGGAGTATGCGTTCAAGGCGATTATCGACTGGCAGGTGGGTTGAATGGTTGGTTGGTAGTGGGTAGGTTGATACAACATATGGTTTTGTTCATTATTTCACATATCAGATCTACCACCCGGGAACGATCGGCGAGGACCTGGCTCGCCTCATCTTCTCGCTGATGGCGCCGTGTGAGCGGAGGTAGACTTTCAGTTTTCTTTCAAATTGATGTTCTAGCTAAAGTTCCCGCCAATTCTACAGTTTCAATCGCCCGCACCATTCGTCGTGCGCAATGGCGATTTTGCACCGGTCGCGCGCAAGCAGCGCAATTTGGAATACATGAAAACCATCCTCCTAGTCATTAAACCTGATACAGATCTCGTAAATTGTTTGCCACAACGTATACAAAATGCTTGGGCACAAATCGTGCATCTGGAGAATTGGAGAGGACTTCAATTGTTTTGAGGATGCACTGGCAGCGACTGGTCGAGTTGTTCTACGATGAGTTCGTCAAGCATCTCGGAGACGCGCCTGCTCCATACACAAAGGAACAGGTACAAGTCTGTATTGTACAAGAAATACTTCAGTGAGGTGACTCAAATTGTTCTCACCTGTTAAACTATAACTAATAACTCCAGCCTCACTCAGCCAAATCTCCATGAAGATTATAAGATCGTACCCAAATAAGAAAAAAACTCGAAAAAAGATTCTACCGATATGCCGCGTAGTTTCTAGAGCCTGTTTGACACAATCGAGCGATGTTCATAGCGTATATTGATAGTTGAGATGTCAGGCGTTGCTGAGCTACCGCCACTGTGCGCCCGTCATGTCTCTCCTTCTCACCGTCTTCCTCGACACTCTCCAGCACGTCCAAACAGAGGTGAACGATTTTCTCTCTCGCATTTTTCGTAATCTTTGTTTGAATCATCAAAATGCTTCTGTTCCTTGTTACTTACACAAATGGTTCGTGATATCGTTTACTGCTAGATCCTCGGTACTAAAACAACAACCATATGCGAAACAAGTACTTAATATGTGAATCTATGATTACTTGAACGTTGCAAAAAAACTGTGATTGCTATGCTCGAATAAACTACGATATTGCAGCTGCGTGAGTGGTCTCGGTCGGAGGTGGCCGAAGTGACACGAGTGATGGACGAGAAGATCATTGGAAACATGCAGGACATGATTCAGTTTCACACGGAGAATCAAACACTCGCGTCTTGAATCGGTTTTCAATTGTTGCGTGAAAACTGCATTTTGAGCTCTCCTTTCTCGTTTAATCAGGTTTCCAACTACTTGATCTGTATGCAACTTTTTTTTTAAAACCTTTATTTCAAAAGTACAATAATAATGTACATAAGCTGCAGACAACAATGTTTTCGTGCATACACCACACTGTGCACACAATGACAATCTTCTAGACGACGTTTATAAAACATGATGAACACTGTGAACTGCAGATACGACGTGTCAATCACCATCCGTTGGTGATTTGCTGGAAGTAGGCGTCTTGACTCTCGTCGATCACCTGCAATCAGAGTGTTGGTGCGAAAGTACATCGAGTGTGTCTCTAATTCACCTGCTGTCGGCCTCTCGCTAGTTGAATGGTGTGCACACTTCTCATCTCAACTGTTTCTCTCTCAGCTGCCACCTTCGAACCGTTCACGTCCGGGAAACATCTGCCTAATGGGCCAAGCAAGCACCTGGAAAGATTAAGCTTCCGCACATATTCGTGTGTTTGGGTGAACAAAACTGCACGTCTACGAAATGACTAGATCACCTGATACGTTGCCGCACATGAACAAGATAGGCGAGCCGCCACTGCTTGCACGACGCCAGGCAAACTACGATCGCGAACACACTGTAACTGAAATCGGGGAAAAGTCAGTTGAACGAGCTTGCTCGCTCACAACGCGCACAGCATATCAAACACTGCGAAAGCGAACATCTGCTCCAGCGACCACGGCTGAAACAGAGGTGTACTTCATGTTTCAACACTGTCCAACTCACCTCGCTTAGGTAAGCATAGACGTATGTGACGAAACACAAAACATTCATTATTCCGGTGTAGACTACGATTATTCCAATTAGCTGAGTGAGTATGTTTAAAGTGGCGTTGCTTCTAGTCAAGTAGAAATACCCTGATTGCTTGCGTGTTCTCGATTACTTGAAATCGTCCACTCAAAGAGTAGTTTCCAAAATTTGAAAGAAGACGGGCTTTTTTATAGTTTGACCAGATAAGACGAAGATAAAGCTTGAAAAAACAGTTTTCTTCTATTTTTTCCAAACCGTACCAAATAAAATACTAGAATTGTTAAACCCAGTATTACTAAACCAAATGGAAGAGGAAGACAATCTGAATTTAAAGGGTTATTATTTGAAAATGATAACTTCTATAATCACCCCAAGCAAACCATACAGCGCTCACAATACCTTCACCAATGTTGAATACAATCAAAACCACGCTAATTATAAGGTTTTTTTGACTTTCATAGAAGTCATAGTAAATTGTTGCAATCAATCGTTCAATTAGTAGAGATCCGAAACTAAGTGCGATGTAACACCTTAATCATTCAACTTAATCAAACTCAAAGGAAAGAGTTATTAACATATAATAGGTCCTGAGAAAACTACACACAAGAAGGATATAGCTGTTCTCAATTTCGTCTAAAATGTACGTGAATGACTATGATACTGTTAAAACAAGTTATAATAACAATACCATGAGTCTTTTTCCCAAACAAGTCGAACTGAAAACAACAAATTCCGAGTCTTGCAGTTGTGAATATGTATTGTTGACTAGCGCTCCGGCGCGCTGTCGCGCGCCTACGCACTAGGTATACGAAAAAGAAATTAGAAGAATAGTTCGTCTTGCATGTTTGATAGTTGATTGCTCTTCAATGACTCTTGCGAAGTAACATATACTCTGCGCCAGAGCGATAGTTTTCGATCTACCTCGCTTGCAGTTCGAAATACGGTGCCATAACCGTCTGTCTCTCTTGTTTTGCGCGCTATTGCCAAGAGCTGACTCTCCGTCTTCCTCTGATCTACCCCACCGCGCGCAACTTATTGCGAGCATAGAACTATACACGCAAGGGTTGTAGTTGAAGTGTTCAAGTTCTTTGTATTTTGTATATGTAGCTTAATTTTTTGTCTTTTCTAACTATCTCTCCTACTTCTTTTTCACCTATTTTATGTTTCACAGATGTACACCGCCCCATCTCTTTCTCCTCTACACTGTTCTGTCTACTTTCCATCCTATCTCCTTCCTCCTCCCCCCCGCCTCTCTCTCTCTCTCTCTCTCTCTCTCTCTCTTTCTCTCTTTCTCTCTCTCTCTCTCCCCTCGACACAGTTCTACTTTCCCCTATCTCTCCTCTCTCTCTTCTCCCTCTACCACTGTCTCCCTATCTCTTTCTCTCTTTCTCTTTCTCTCTCACTCAGTATTATGTTCTCTAGAAACAGTATTATATTCTCTATTGTCTACTGTCAACTTTCTAGAGACAATAATAATACTATGCTCTTGTTTGTCTACTGCATCTTTTTCTTTCAATGTGACAAAAACTTTCTAGAGACATTACTATGTTTTCTTCTGTCTACTTCCACCTTTCGTCACCTCTTCCACTCTTACTTTCACATCTGCAGTAATCACTATCACTGCGACTTTCGAAAGACAGTTATGTCTACTCTCCCTTCTCTCTCCTCTTTTCTCTCTCCTACCTTCTCTCTCTCCCCATCTTTCTCTCTCTTGTCTATTCTCACGTCTCCGCATCGGTGACAACAATTTTCTAGAGACAGTACTATGGCACCTTCTGTCTACTCTTCTACTCTCACGTCTGCAGCAGTCACTGCGACTATGGAGAGACAGTTATGCCTATTCTCCCTCCTTTCTCCTCTTCTCTCTCTCTCTCTCTCTCTCTCTCTCTCCCTCTCTCTCTTGTCCAATCTCACGTCTTCGCAGCGGTGACAACAACATTCTAGAAAAAGTACTATGTTACCTTCTGTCTACTCTTCTACTCTCACGTCTGCAGCAGTCACTGCGACTTTCGAGAGACAGTTATGCCTACTCTCTCTCTTCCCTCCTTCTCCTCCCTCCTCTCTCTCTCTTTCTCTCTTTCTCTCTCTCTCTCTCTCTTTCTCTGTCTGTCTTTCTCTTGTCTATTCTCACGTCTCTGCATCGGTGACAACAACTTTCTCTAGACAGTACTATGGCACCTACTGTCTACTCTTTTATTCTCACATCTGCAGTAGTCACTGCGACTTTCGAGAGACAGTTATGTAAAAACTTTTTTAACAGAAAGTACTAATCTCTTATCTACTGTCTTCTTTCCCTACTGTCTACTCTCTCACGTTCTGAAAATATAATTTGATCGCCTGTGCTTGCCAAATGACATGTAAGGTGAACTCGATTCTCACCTCACCTCACTTCCACTCGACACTGTACTGCATCGAAAAGCGGAATTTCAGGCTGAATATGTACAAGAGTACAAGTAATAAACTCAAAACTAAGTTTCAACTAAAAAAAGAAGCAGTACATAGTTCTATATTACGTCTACAATGACTTCGAGAAAAAAACCCGGCTGGCGCGCCCTAACACGTTGTGCGCACATGTGAAGGAGCTTGAAACAGTTTGAGGTTGATTTGATCGTTAGAAAGCACTATCTATTGACGTCTCGAAACATTTTACTTAACTTTCAACCTTCAACTTTTCGTTTTGTCAAAGTTATTCGTTGAAGATAGAAATTTTGTCTTTTTTCCACTGACTCAATCCATTATTGTTATATTTAGACATATTCCTATCAAAAAAGACACAACTGAGTGGATAAGGGTCAGTGATTGCAAATGCCAACTATTCGATATCGATCGGTTGACCTGGCAGCTGGTAGCGAGCAATCCGGTGGGCGCGACCCCAGCAAGTAACGCGCGCTCAGAAAATGTCTAATACTGTATGAAGACAAAGTCCGATCGATCTGAAACTTTGACAGAAGGGCTTTTTTGCCCATAAAAGCTTAAGTTTACAAATTGGACCCTCTATCTCGTCTGTACGAAAAGTCGATCATATTCGCCATATTTGGTGACTTTTCAAAAAAGGAAACAAGTTTCTATAATCTATTATACGTAATCTTTCTTCTATTCAATTTTTATAGAAATCGAAGATCATGAATTTTGGGTGCATTTTGGGTACATTCGCCTATTTGGGCATGAAGATGAGGTCACAGTCGGCTGGTATCGCGGCTATCGACTTTTTCTAGGTCGATTTACCTACTCTCCAAGTTTGGTTCTCATTGAAGTATTTTGAAATTTTTCTCCATAGTTAAGAGATTAGGTGATAACTATGATTAGGAGATCGCTATTGACGAGATATTTGGAATTTTGCGTTCTCAGGTATTGAAGAAACTTTCTAGAAAAAATGAGTAGTTAGAGTAGACTTTGAAAAGAGATATCTCTCCGGAAGGACAGACAGACAGACAGACACCATAGTAAATATTAGTATGAAAGGGGGAAGAAGCATAGCACCAAAAAGTATAGTGAGATTTATATGAAACACTCGCACCTGAAGTTTGTTCTTGTTTCAACACCGTAGTCTGATTTGTAGTCAATAAAACTCACTTTGATGAAAATATAGATAGCTCTGTAAAACCCGAGCAAAGACATTGCGATAAGACAAAATTCAATAGCATATACAATTTCGAACATTGTGGTCCATTCGTGATCTTCGACAATAGTAGAGTTTACATAAAAATGTACGCGAACCATGCCTATTCTTTCAGAAAAGTAGTCAATACGATTTCGACCGAAAATTTTTAATGGAACAGATGTTTTGGTGAAATTAGTTATTGCTGAGTGCGTATTGCAATCGATTGGCGCATTTTTTTAAAAGAAATTGAAAAAAACAAACACTGTTATACGAATCGCACTTTGTTATACATGAGTGTGAGAAAAAAACAATGAAAAACAATCATCTTCAAATTAAAATGTTGAAACTTTTAAGAAACATATATAATAGAAAGAAAAAAGTTCATTATCGTGTACGCGCATATCCACTCTTCACTCATAGTCATAGTGAATTTTAATTTATGTGATTTGGTGCTGCTCTCTTTTTCGGATAGTTTTTGACGGATGACTTTACTGTCTTGGTTTTACGTAAATTTGTCTACAAATTCATGATGAAGCTTTTTTTCAATATGTAGAGAACGACGAATAACTCGTTCTCTCTTTGTAATAATTGAAAGTCCAGTTTTGGAATTGACATGAACACAACAATTCGAACGGACACAAACACACTGAACATGTGAACATGTAGATAGTGAGAACATCCTGCATCTGATTTTATAATAATTTTCGTAGTATACCGTATAGAGCATTTACGATCTTTCTGGCACTCTGACATGTTGTCAACCAGAAGACACCGTCATCGTCATTTTGGATTATTTTTGCTAGTTCACTGAAATCATTCGTGGTACATCAGTAAAATAATTATTTTAACAATTGTTTTGCATGTTGTTTGATCAAAACTTTGCACACATTTCGATATGACGATAGCGACTTCGCGAGTGTGTCTCGAATGCCAATCACTTGCGCAGCCAACTACGCTTGCCCCGACTGCGACGACTGGAAAGCATCGACGAGAGAGGACAGCCGCCTACCCACTCTTGTTCGTTGCTTGCTCACCACTCTGGTTCCAACGTGTTCGGCATGATGAGTGGTCTGGTAGCCCCACAGTGGGGAATCTCTGACCAGTGCTAGCGGAGACAAGAGACCTGAGTGAGGGTGGGAGGGAGAAAGGGAGAAAGAGAGAGAGAGAGAGAGAGAGAGAGAGATAAAACCGACGACTGTCCGGACTGCAAATGTTGACGTTTGCGTATCGATCACCCATCGATCGTTATCGTTTACGCCACTTTTTTAGTGTTGTAATCCCCACTCGAGTGTCACTTTTTTGTATCTATGGGTCTTCTCACTTCTTGTGACTTCGCCCTTCGAGTTGGTTGCTTTCTGAAGAATCCATTTGATTATGAGTACTACAATAAAGATTTTATAAAAAAAACGCAAAAAAAAATCTGTACAGCATTTCTTACGATTACAACAAAATGAGTTGGCTCGCGATACTTCCTTCACCCTTCCTTCCTCACTCTTCTTCCTTTAGGTGAAACATCGTATATCACCTGTAAATCACCTGTAATCAGCGCATTCTATCAACATTTCCACTCACATTGTCCAGAACAACCATTCCGCAGTTGGCTCGTTTGTGTTGGAAAGACGGCAGTGGTTTCCACACGCCATCAACCAGCATCTACATACAGTTGTTAAAAAGTGAAACCTGAAAAAAAAGAGTAAATACGTGAAAAACAGAATTTTCAAGAAGCGATATCAGAAGGTCCCTTCAGCAACAATGTGACTTTAACCAATTCATGTTTGTTAGATTCGCACCGTTCCGTAGGCCAGATCACTAATTGACGGCATCTTTGTATCTTTTCTCCGAAAAAAGTTATGAGCGATCTCGCGAGCGCACTAGGCGAAAGGCCAGCGTGTGGGTGTGTGGGTGGGTGTCGTTTCCAGTCACGCTAGCTGATAGCTAGCCCTCTGCTGGCGGGCGAGCGCGAGAGCACGCGAGAGAGCACGCTGTTTGGAGAGAGACAGATGCACTTTCGTGGCGGCGATCAGTAGGAATTAGATAAGGGGAGAGAGAACGAGAGAAGGAGAGAACGAGAGTACGAGAGAACGGGAGAACGAGAGAAAGAGAGAACGATATAACGAGAGAAGGAGGGAAGGAGGGAAGAAGAGAAGAAGAGAACGAGAGAACGAGAGAGCGAGAGCACGAGAGAAAGGGAGAACGAGAGAAAGAGAGAACGATATAACGAGAGAACTAGAGAACGAGAGAAAGAGAGAAAGAGAGAAAGGGAGAAGGAGGGAAGGAGACACGGAGAGACGGAGAGAACGAGAGAACGAGAGAAAGAGAGAACGATATACTGTCCCGATCCCAAGCTTTGACCATTCGGCCGTGACGTCCCGGCCCGGGCCGTGACATAGCGTGACATTGATTATATCTCGTTATCTGATTGAACTAAAAATGAACCAACAACACCATTAAATTCAGCATGCATGATTAGCCCGGAAAGCTTATTTCAATCTCATTTTCATAATTCAAATTGACACCCGGGTGCCCATGTGAGAAACACGATTCAGCATGAAAAGAAGCCGCTGTGATAGAAGTCACATTGAGTATAGATAAACAAACTAGATAAACAAGCGACTTCTCTACGCCCCGCCTCCTCCCCTCTCGCACCGGGTTCTCGAAACAAGACTCGAGTGTGAAAACATAGCGGAAACCATGAAAACGAAATGCTGAAACATTATTATAATAAGATGGAATGAAACATGGGAAGTTCAGTGGTGCAGTTCCCATTTCGATCGGACGTCATTGAGCCAGTGAAAAGTATATGGATCGAAATATGTCAATTTGAAACAGCCACTTTGCATCGAAATATCTCGATGAATGAAATAAACTTTACTGTGATATTTTGTATACAGATAAACAATATATAGATACGTACAAAATTCAAAAGTTCGTTTATCTATACTCAATGTGACTTTTATCACATCGGCTACTTTTGTGCTGAAACTTGTTTCTCACATGGACACCCGGGTGTCAATTTAAATCATGAAAACACGATTGAAATGTGCTTTCCGTACAAACCATGCATGCTGAATTTATTGGTGGTATTGGTTTAGTTTTAGTTTTATCAGATAACAATATATAATCAATGTCACGTCACGGCATGTCACGGCCCGGGCCGGGACGTCACGGTCGAATGGTCAAAGCTTGTGATCGGGACAGTAACGAGATAACGAGAGAACTAGAGAACGAGAGAAAGACAGAAGGAGGGAAGGAGGAAAGGAGGAAAGGAGAGAAGAAGAGAAGGAGAGACGAAGAGAACGAGAGAACGAGAGAACGAGAGAACGAGAGAACAAGAGAAAGAGAGAACGATATAACGAGATAACGAGATAACTAGAGAACGAGAGAAAGATAGGAGGGAAGGAGGGAAGGAGAGAAGAAGAGAAGTAGAGACGGAGAGAACGAGAGAAAGAGAGAAAGAGAGAAAGGGAGAACGAGAGAAAGAGAGAACGAGAGAACGAGAGAAAGAGAGAACGATATAACGAGATAACTAGAGAACGAGAGAAAGAGAGAAAGAGAGAAGGAGGGAAGGAAGGAAAGGAGAGAAGGAAGGGAAGGAGAGAAGGAGAGAAAGAGAGAACGAGAGAACGAGAGAAGGAGAGAAAGAGAGAAGGAGAGAAAGAGAGAACGAGAGAAGGAGAGAACGAGAGAATGAGAGAACGAGAGAACGAGAGAAATAGAGAAGGAGAGAAAGAGAGAACGATATAACAAAGGAACTAGAGAACGAGAGAAAGAGAGAAGGAGGGAAGGAGGGAAGGAGAGGAGGAGAGGAGGAGAGGAGGAGAGGAGGAGAGGAGGAGAGGAGGAGAGAACGAGAAAACGAGAGAACGAGAAAACGAGAAAATATCGAATAAATTCGAAATGAAATTGATGAAGTAATGAGAGAAGAACATGTATGAAGATAAGAGAGAAAATTTCTATGAAATTCAACAAAAGGACATATATTATCTTTTAAAAGTACTTCCGTAAAAAGAGTTGTTTGTGTTAACCTGATTCAAGAAAAGCGCATGTATATAATATTAGTTTTTGAAAAATCAAATCGTAAACACCTGAACATGAGAACTAACACAAACTTGCTCTTTCATAACGAAAAATGTTGAATAATTCCATGTTTTTTTTGACATTTTTACACCTGAATATTGAGTCAAACAACATCACGACGACAAACAACATATTATTTTATTGATAAACCGTATGTAATAAATACTTCGTGTGGGTGCGGGGCGTAGACGAGTCGCGTCTTTCTGGCTGTGCCCTGCCACAGGCGGGCGAGACTGCGACGCGAGAACATGCCGCATTGTCGCGGCAGCTTGAGTTGTCTATACTTGCTATTCGGAAAGGGAATAGCACAATAGTGAGCCCGACTGATACAGGTGTGGATAGAAAATAGTAAGTACATATGAAGTAACGAATATTCTGATCTCTGCAGCTCTTCAGTGTTTGAGAAACCGAAAAGGAATTTGTGCGCATCGGCTTTCTCTCATTGATACAAGTGAAATGACGCCTTCAGTTTAAATTTAGACCAATTTGAACGTGATCCGTGTAGCCATTCCGGAATTCAACTTCCTGCGGCATATTACTGTAATTTCTCACAGTTCGGAAATCAGTTACGATTTCAGTTGCACTGTCTTCGTCTTGTCGATACGAGTAAATTGACATCCTATTTTTGAAATTTGGAACATTTTGAGCAATACCGTTTATCGCCACCCGGGCTAATTTCCAGTTGAACTTGATTGATTGTGCAAATCCGCCTTGCACTGTCTCTTTTATGACCCTCTCACATGTCTGCCGCACTCTCTATCCACGCCACTCTCTCACTACACACTCTCACTCTTGGCACCCATGCGCGTCACGTGAGTACTGTATGATGGCGTGGGTAGTAAACGGATTACATCGGAAATCGGAACCGTATGAAACATGATATATTCTTGATTCGGAAAACAAGAAACAATCGATTATGATATTTCGGATGCTTCATTTTTACATTATATAAAGTCGAGTGTCGTTTCAGTAGTTGGCCTAACTACACAAGCAGTCGCGCATTAGCAAAGAGCCATTTGCGAGTGGAAAAGTGAGAGAGTGTGTATATTGAGAGCAAGCAGAGCAAGCCAAATCGATCACTAGCTCAAATGGGAGTGACTGGATGCGGCGAAGAATCTTGTTTATCGAGGGATCAATCATCTATGAAAATCTGTTGTGAGAAATTGAGTAATGTACCATAATGTCCAGTCTGGCTACAGTATCCTACATCCGTCTGTCTCAAATGTCTGCCGCGCGCTCTCTCTCTCTCTCTCTCTCTCTCTCTCTCTCTCTCTCTCTCTCTCTCTCTCTCTCTCTCGCTCACTCACTCTTTCACGCCACCCATGCTCACTCACAACACCCACTGTTGATGACGTGGGTATTGAACGGAATATGTTGAACTTCACGAAATGCTGAAACAACATTATGACAATAATTAGTGAAAGATGAGAAGTTCAGTGGTGCAGTTCACATTTTGATCGGACGCCACGCTCTCTCTCACTGCCTCACTCGTGGCACCCATGCATGTGCGTCACGTGAGTACTGTATGAATGGTGACGTGGGTATTGAACGGAATATGTTGAACTTCATCGGAACCCTATGAAACATGGTATATTCCTGATTCGGAAAACGAGACACAATCGATTTTTATATCTGTGTTTTATCAAAAGTGCATTTTGACATTTCGAGTGTCTTTTCAGAAGTTGACCCAGTGACACCACCAGTCGCGCAGCAGACTGTAACCGCTGAAGGCAAAGTAGCCATATGAGATTGGATGACAATAGGGGGGACTGGATGCGCTAAAGGGGGTTCGTTTTATCGGGGGACCAATCATATATCAAGCATATATGTAATTCAAATAAGAAAATCAGTTTCCACACGTAGCTTACAAACAAAACAATGAACTCTAGAGTATTTTTTTAAATGAAAAGCGGAAAAGTGTGACCTGTCGAAACGGCAAAGTGACGTCAACTCATGATGTCATGATGAGTGAAACATGATTCATTTTTCGCTCAAAACATGTCTCCAGCCTAAATACACTATGGGGATTCCGTTAGTGATGTTTGTTTTTGATGAAAATGGCGAAATAGGAAGATATAGTGTTTGGGCCCACACGGTCCTACACCGGGGGCACAGAGTGAGCCCGTCGGGCTCACACGGTCCCACACCGGGGACACTCAGTGGGACCGCCGGTCCCACAGGGTGTGAGCCCGGAAAAATCAAAATCAAAATTTCAAAATTCTGTAAACGCAGATCGATGCGGAATGCTTTTCTCATTATGCATACAAAATTTCATGAGAAAATATTTCGATATGATCGAATACGGAACGCGGGCCCACTCGGGCCCACACCGGGGGCACCCGGGCCCACACTTTTGCTATTCCATGTGGCGAGTAGTGTATGTGCATGTGCTTTTCACGTCGCTTTTAAAAAAAATTCAAAAATGTATTTCTGGTAAATTAGAATCTTCTGAACAACATCATGTAGTTCAAACATTTTGAATGCAATTAGGAGAGCCGTGCTTTTAAAAGAAAAATATTCGTTGATGGTGGTTCATGAGTGACTCGACGTGCTCGCCCTGATCGGAGACGGTCGGCGGCGAGGGAACACGACTGGCCTACAAACGCACGAAATCAATCGATAATTCGATAAACCATCACCCACCTCTGGCTGTTGCCTTTTTCTCTTCTTCTTTGTCGGAAAAATTGCATCTTCCATTGACTCCACAGCCTGAAACATCATGATTATTGAAACAAATCCATAAAACCAAAATATGAAACAACAACACTTACCTTTAGAGACATCGATTTTCGTCTACTGCTTCTTCGTAATTCCTGCTCCATAAGTACTGTAAACACATAACATATGCATAAAATCATCATTACGAAATCGACGATTGTGATTTATATTCAAACAAACAAGAAAAACAAGTAAGAAAAGAAAAACAAACGCGGAATAACGAAAGAAAACGAAAAAGAAGAGACGCGAAACACAAGGAGAAAATAACGCCGGTTATACGGTAGTCGGATAGAGCGCACGATTACACGGCAATTAGGAAATGACACCAGGCACCATGACACCAGACACCAGACACCACGACACCATGACACCATGGTGTCGACACCACGACACCACGGTGTCGACACCATGACACCACGACACCATGGTGTCGACACCACGACACCATGACACCACGGTGTCGACACCACGACACCACACTTCTCACAACAGAAAGTTTTTCTCATTCCCTGTTTCCTTCTCTCTCATACAGTCTCTCTCTCTTACGCTCTCTCTTACGCTCTCTCTTACGCTCTCTCTTACGCTCTCACTTACGCTCTCTCTCTCTCTCTCTCTCTCTCTCTCTCTCTCTCTCTCTCTCTCTTTCTCTCTCTCTCGCTCTATTCAATTTTTTGTCTCTATTCCCCCTTTCTCTCTCCTTCTTTCATACATTTTTTTTCGTTTTCCGCTACTCATCTTTGTCTTTGTATGATCACACGCGCGCTACTAATAATTTATCTCATTCAACACAAATACATGAAATAAACAACAAATCGTCCGTAAATCAACAACAGTCAACAGTCAACAAAACATTCAAAAGTACCGAAATGCGTAGTTTTCAAGATCGATCAAAAATTAAAACAAGTAAACAACCATATTATCAAATTCAACATTCCCCACATAATTATATATATCTGATATAAGATAATATACGGTGGAGTGGGAACGACTCAAACTAATTGTCATGAATCTGGTCGCAGTGAATACCGAACTCCCTGTACACCTTCTCCTTGTGATGATCTGCGAGTCTTGCACGTGCGTTTTTGTCCAGTCTAAGAAGACTAGTCACGAAGTAAGGGTACCTCTTCAACAGTCCGCCGACGGAACAGTGAAGCACCCTGTGAATGAACCAATTTGAATATGAACAATTAAATTAACGAACAATTGAAGCAATGAAAGCAACGCACTTGGTGGACTCCACTCCCTCGTTGCTCCACGTCCACTGTCCTTGCTTGATGTACAAGTACCTCTCAATGTGCAGGACCACGAGATCCTCGTCAATGGCCGGCGACAAAGGATCTTGAATGAGTCTTCCTTTGCAGCCAAGACACTTCGCTTGCTGCAGCAGCTTGCCCGACAACGATCCTGTCAATTGCACATGTCATGCTGATTTGCAAAACAAAACAAAACAAATTCTCACTTCGGAATGTAATGGTGAAGTGGTTGTGGTTATGATACTCGGCTTTCATGACAGATTCGTTCGGGTACGGTTGCTTGATCAGATCTAGCTGCGATTCGGTCACCACTTCATCAGCACAGCTGAAACGGTTATATATATATATATATAAATGTCCTTGCTTGATGTATATATTATCAAACCACTTGCAAAACAAAGCAATTCAGATACAGTACCTCTTAGCTGCACCACTTCCACTTGGGGTCGCCTTCACTGGCCGAACGAGAGAGAGAGACGCAGGTGAATCGTAGCGCCTGATACTATGAATGTTTCCATAAGTCCCATATTTACCAAAATACTAGTTTGATTGATAAGCGTACCTCTTGCGCGCCTGTCGTGCCTTTGCTTCCTCTTCTGCGGTGTCGAGTTGAATGGGGTTCTTGAAGCTGCCCATGGGACCGTCACTACGCATTTGTTTTTATATTAAATGAATATTAGGCAAACTTTAAAGTTATCACTCACCGGAAAGCCTTCACGCGACGACTGAAATTGATGTTTGAATCGTCTCCACCCCGCCTGCCCTTGCCGCCTCCACTGCGAACATAGGGAGTGTTCGCTGCGTATTGCCGAGACGTGATCGTTGCATTAGCAGCCATCCACAACTGCTCCCTTTCCTCGTCGCTGAGGCTACCGCCGACAGCGAGACTACAAACGTGAAATGAGCCTCTAATCACAATATTCAGTACGCACGTATGAATACAAAATCTCTCGCACATCTTCCCATGGCAGTGCAGTAGCTCGAGATCGACGTCCCACGTAACGTACTCTCTGCAGATATGAGTAGACATTCAAAGGATTTATGATAGGATGTACTCACGTCTGAAATGGAGGGTCTCGAGTCGTCACCAGATACAGTCTCGTTGACTGTGTCTCTCCTTGCATGCTGCTCCTGTCCACGTGGAGATCTATCACGCTCTGCACATACGCCTCTCTCGCGCGACCGAAACGACCTGACGAAATAGTAGTATAGTTCACAGACGTACGCCTGTTTGCAAACTATGAACCATGCGTCCTGTCTTTCAAACAGAAAGCGTATGCAACGGAAAGTAAACTGCTCACCGTAATACACGTGATCCGGAGTAGAGAACGGCAGCTGTACGTCGTTATCAACAGTGTGCTGTAGATGGAAGTTCTGGAGAATCTTGCGCTTCTCGTTATAACCGTATCCGTCCCACGTGGCCGGAGAGATCTGGAACTTCTGTGCACGGGGCGCCAGTTGAAGAGGACCCATTCCACGCACAGCAGAGACACAATCAACGATTTCATCTGAAATTGAGACGTTAGTTGGGTCAGTTGGGTCACTTTCTTGATCACTCACCCTTGACGTACTGCTCCAAAAGGACAATCAATCTGTGCATCGGCTGTCTGGACTGCCCAATGGCACGGGGGCTCTTCAGATCCGCGTTGTACTTCTCAATAGTGTTGCTAGACGGAGTAGTCAAGCCAACGCCGCCGAGTATCCGTGCCGGTAGACTTGTTCTCTCGTACAGAAAGTCGGCTCTCGCATCGAGCCTGGCAAACAAAGTCCATTTGTGATATAACATATATAAATACTCACCACTTGATCACCGAGTCCTGCTTCAGTTCCTCGCCTACTCGACGCACATCTTCGACACACGTAGCCTTGTCCATAGCACCGAGCACCTTGTGATCTCCGTCGTACTGTCCAAACAGCGCACCGTAGAGATTTCTCGCACAGGGGCGACCCAGAGCGCTTTGCATGTTGTAGTAGAGGTGCGTGCAGCATGCGAGAGATGTTGCCATGGATCCGACAGTCGTCTGAAATACAAATAAGTTATCTCTCTTACGCTTTCTCTCTCTCACACACGCGCGCTCTCTCTCTCTCTCTCTCTCTCTCTCTCTCTCTTTCTCTCTCTCACACACACGTTCTCTCTCTCACACACACGCGCACTCTCTCTCTCTCTCTCTCTCTCTCTCTCTCTCTCTTTCTTTCTCTCTCTCACACACACGCTCTCTCTCTCTCTCTCTCTCTCTCTCTCTCTCTCTGTGCCAACCTGTTTGATTGTTTGCAGGCTACTTTCTTGATCTGTGATAAGTCAGCGAATCCTCTTGTTCTTGTCCACCTCCATCAACTAGAAAGATCTATCGTAGTGTACACATAACTATACGAACGTAACAGAAGTATTTAACTAATGAAAAACATACCTTGTCCGAAAAATGAGAGAAAGCTCGCAGCAGCGTTGCCGACTTGTGGTCATTGGAGATGACATACATGGCAGTGAGCCAACGCGGCTTCTGACTCGCCCGGGTTCTGAACGACACTCAAGTGATTGGAAGAAAATAATAACTTACTGGAAATCTATGGATTGGAACAGGATGGGGGTGACGAACATGTCACTGAGCTCGAATGTCACATCCACCATAATCGCACCAGGCAGGCCGGCATATTTCTCGACAATAGAATTAGCATCACCTAAATAATAGTAATCCAATCATATTTCAACAAGGTGATAACTAACTGATGGACTGCTGTTGGTCATCTCCGCCTTTCGCGAACTTCTCACTCCATTCGTCGACCTCCCTTCTGAGTCGCTCTATTTCTTCCACAGACGGAAGAGTGTCGGCTACCATCTCGAACACGGCCGGGTCATAGCAAAGAAACAACTTTGCATCACCACTTGCAACGTGCTCCTGAGTTGAAAAAATGGCAGGTTTATAGTCGACAAGAGGTATGCCCTACCTGTACAAATCGCTTGTCTCTCAGAAGCTGGTCCAGAGTGTCGATACTCGTTCGTGCAAATCGACCGGCTTTCGACCGCGGGAGGTTTGGCAACGTCTTCTTCAGATCCGCCACCTGTATGTATCGCGATTAGCAATATTATAAAATAATTGTTCATCTACACACACCTGTGTCGGCAAGACATGGGCACTTGACAGATTGAGTGCGCTCGTCGCCGCCTTCACACTGCCTCCGGCATCGTACAGTGCAGACTCAGTCATCATCTGATGTGGCAGAAATGAAAAATTGGGAACATAACAGAGAGAAGATGAGAGGGGTACCTTCATCGCTCCTCCCATCCGAACAAAGGCTCCCGTCCCATTACTCTTCTTATTGCCGTTCTCAACCAGAGAAACGGAGTGTCCGTCGGCACAGTAGTAGTATGTGATGAAACCGATTCCGACTCGCTCTCCGTCCCGAGACAGATGTGCTACCTCAAACAATACAATTCCAAACAGTAACACGCTAACTCGTAACCCGGCAGTAACTCGGTAACACGCTTACCTTCTTCTTCAAACGAGGATCACGAGGCAATGTGTAGGAGGTGATGTTCAGTTGGTAGCTCGACACTGCCGTCAAGAAGACATCACCGTCCTCTAGTCGAAACGGATATCTTCTCGTCTTGCTTTTCTGGACTGTAAACATATCATAGATAGCATATATCACATACACTTACTTTGTCCATGTACGTCTTTTCCAGTCCACGGAGACAACGCGTCGCTCCTCAAATCCTGTGCGTCCACCGAACCATCGATGAAGTAGGTGAATGTGCCCTGGCCCGTGATCAGAGGAGGCACGGCGGGAGAACAGCTGTTCAGGATCCCTCTGGCTGACCTATATGACATAATTGATTGAAGGATGACCGGAGTGTTCAGACAGCGACATGAATATTTGCCAGTGGCGTTACCGCCCTGTCTTGCCTATTATTAGATATATAGATTACTAGATTGCATCACTCAATAGAAAAGTTTCCTTTAGTCGTTTAACAACTTACAGTTCATTGGGGATCTCCGGATCCAGAAGAGCTGCAATCATCTTCTTAGAATCAGACAGCGCGTTCCACGTTCCATGAGAGCCCTCGAGATACATACAACCTTCTTCTCCGACACCACACTTGTAAAACTGAAAAAAATAACTTGACGTCAGTGCCTAACAAATACACAAAAAACGTAGTTTTTTTGTTGTTGAAATGCAGTACCTGGAATGGCTGAAGGTTATTCGATGAAAACATCACGCTGTCTTCCTCCGGGCAGTTCACATCTTCCTGTAAAGGTTAATAGTTTATCAATGAAAAATTAACCAAAGTACATACATTCACATACCTGAACGAAGTCATTGACGAAACTGTTCAGCGGGAGCAGCGAATCGGCGAGCTCTTCCTGCCAGTCCCCCTCTTCATAGAGATCGTTGGTCATTTCTTCGGTCTCCAACACGAGGCTGGCACTTTCGGGGTGACCCTCAGTCTGCAGTGTGTTATTCTGGACTGTTCCCATCCCTAGTTCGTCCTCTGCGTCACACAAGACCAGCGACGGTCTCGTCTCTTCGGGCGATTCGGTGACGAGTTTCTCGCGAACAGTCGGTTGTACTTGATCAGACTCACGCGAGCGACTCCTCTTGCGGTCGCGCGAACCGTGGTGGTCACGCGAGCGATTCCTCTTGCGGTCGCGCGAACCGTGGTGGTCACGCGAGCGACTCCTCTTGCGGTCGCGCGAACCGTGGTGGTCACGCGAGCGACTCCTCTGACGGTGACGGGACTTCTCTCTGCTCATGCTGCGCCTGTTCTCTTTCTTCTTCTCCTTCTCCTTCTTGTGCCGATGGCGTTTCTCCGAGCGATCTCGCCTCACATTCGCGTCTTCGTAGTCCATCCTGAAATAACTACTGTACTGCAATAGTTTTAAACGTGGAAATGCGAGGTGGACCGGTTAGCGTACAAAATAATTAGAGGAAAACGGCGAAAGAAAATATTGTGAACTCGCAAAACCACGATTGTTCAAAGGCCTTGATGCAGTATATTACTATAACTTATCGGTATACTACTCACTATAAAGAATTATTGCGTACTAAACAAGAAAACAAACGAAAAACAGAAAAAGAGAGAAAGAAAATCACAAAACATAAATTGATTATGAAAAAAGTTCACGCGATTGCTTTCGAAAAGCGCTGGAAAAACGTTTCGCAATCACGTGGTGTCGTGGTGTCGACACTCGGTGTCGTGGTGTCGACACCTGGTGTCATGGTGTCAACACCATGGTGTCGTGGTGTCATGGTGTCGACACCTGGTGTTGTGGTGTCGACACCATGGTGTCGTGGTGTCGTGGTGTCTGGTGTCTGGTGTCATGGTGTCTGGTGTTAATTCCTAATTACCCGATTACACTGTGCGCAGAATGTCCACTAGAAAATATTTGGCTCGCAAGAGCAAACCTTGTCATGTGCGCAGATTGTCCACCCCTGTTTCAAACTCTCGCATGCGAGTCAACTGTGCGCAGAATGTCTAAAAACGCAGAGTGTCATATAGAGAACAAATAGTGCTTATTATGAATATCAAAACGAGAAATCATGGATGTGATTGGGAGAGATGTAGAGAGTGTCTTTTGAGCAACAATCGCGCGAGACTATGTTGCGATAATCATAGAAAATATATGCATGTGCTTTTCACATCGCTTTTAAAAAATATTCAAAAATGTATTTCTGGTAAACTAGAATCTTCTGAACAACATTATGTATTTCAAACATTTTGAATGTACTGAGAGCCGTGCTTTTGAAAGAAAAATACACGAAGTGAGGCATTCTTTTGGATTTGCCTTAAGGCTTTGCTACAGAGTAGATTAATGGAAATACTTATTTTGTTTACACAATCTTTGATAGGTGGTTTTGATTGCAGAAAATATGTTTACAAGAAGTTGCAAATGATTGCGTGACCAGTTCCTAAACCGAAACGTTAGATCGAATGGCAGCTAGCTGTGAGGTATTGACAAGTAGTTATTCAAGCCTCCACCAGAGAAAAAAAATATTGTAATGCTTTTTCCAGTTTAGACTCTCTGCTTCATTTTGTTGTGTAAATAGTGATGAATAGTGAACAATTAAAATTCTGCATATTTTAGCCAATTCTCGAACTGCATAATTGAACGTAATATAACGCCAATCGAAATGAATTACATGCATATCAACTCTTCCACAGCAAGTTGCACTATAAAATTCATATTCGATTGGTAGTGAAATCTTTCCAACGCGAAAATTTTATATGTGTTTTTTTTCATATATGTGATTTTTTTATTTAGTAGTGTACGCAGTGTTGCATCTGTTGCAAAATAGGAAAACTGAACTGATGTGTCATTGCATCCCAATTCTGAATTTATTTTCAAACAAACGTGGAATTAACACTTTTAATGTCAGTTATCAGCAGTTTCATCTGTTTTTTTTTACATGCATAGCAAATCTTGTACTGCAAGTTGCTGCACGATACACTATTCGATTGGTAGTGAAATCTTTACACATATTAAATCAGTTCAGTATCTGCTTAGTTTCCGCAATATCGGCTCACTTTTCTCTATATGATAGTGATTTACCATGAAATGCAAAATCGACAAATCGATTTGTTTTCAAATCACGATTGAAATTTGCACTTCCTATTCACATCATCTGCTCAGTAGCTAGTCACCCCTGTATGGGATCGTTTGCGCAAATGGGACATATACAGCCATTTTGTTGAAAAAATCTTTATTTTTAGCTCTGAGAGAAGCTCTGTTGAGTCTGACTAAATGAGACACGCTGCATCCGATGAGCTATAGCACGTTTTGATCCGATCACTCTCCTTTCTGCTGGACGCTACTTTTATGGCATTTCGCAATGGTAGGGGCGGGGTTTCAATCTCGAGACAGACTCGATTGGCAAGAGAGTATGCGAAAACGACAGAGCAAGTGTTCGCACCTCGTGGCGAGAGAGTAGGCAAAAGCGAGAGAGCAGATGTTCGCACCTCGTGGCGAGAGAGTATGCGAAAGCGAGAGGGCAGATTTTCGCACCTAGTGGCGAGAAAGTATGCGAAAGCGAGAGAGCAGATGTTCGCATCTCCGCCAGCTTTCTTAGTTGTAGTCTGTTGCGATGAGTCACCCCGATCGCCTAGACACCGCATAGAGCAGTTTGGGCCATTCACGCCCTGTCCCCGCTTATTGCGTAGTTTGTTTCCGCGAAAATGAAATTTTTTAAATTTTTTTGTTATTAGTAGTGTGTCTTAAAAGAGTGAGGTGAGAACTCCGCTGTATAAGCAGTTTTGGCAACAGTTCGCTTCCATGCAGATTGTGAATGAGGTGAGGCGCGACTTGTTGCGTCGCGCCTCACCTCATTCACCCCTGCCACCCTGCCGCAGGAACACCCTGCCGTCAACCCTGCCACCCTGCCGCAGGAACGCCAAGGAGGACAAGAAGAAGAAGGTGAGTGGGAGTAGAGAGTAAACGTCAACGTAGGTTATTGCTTGCATGTTTTTGATAGTTTTTGATAATTATATTTCTGTTTTTTCAGGGTTCACAAGATATTACAATAACTATTATCTTTTAAAAGGACTTCCGTAAGAGAAGAGTTTGTGTTACTCAACGTAATGCAACAAAAGCTCAGTTTTATTATATTGTAATTTATTATATTAACACTGCAAAAAATAATTTGTTCAGGATGTGGAGGATGGAGGGATACTTCAGAGGAGCCGGTGAACGGGGAGATGGGGAGAGGGGAGGAGGAGGAGAACATGCAACGCACAAGGTGAGTCAAGCAAGTTGTGCCTATCCTGTTTATAACGTTTATAACGGTCTCTTGAAGGCGAGGGTGTTAGTAGCATTACGGTTTTTACTACCAAGCATATTGCGGGACAAGCATATTGCTGTTCATGTTGTGGGTGTTATAGTTTGTAGTGTGAATTTCAGGAAGAGAAGCACGTGGAGGAGGATGTTTTTGAGCAGGCGGAGAAGAAGAAGGGAGCCGAGATGGACTGGCAGATGTGGGAGGGCAGGTGGGCGGAATCGTTATTCGTTTCGGAGCACAGACATTGTTTAGGTATCATGATGCTAACTAAACCTGTTGGTGGTAGTGCATGGCATCGGAAACGATATGACTTTGATTCAACATTTATTCAGTATCACATTGTATGATCGTATGTTTCCTACTACAAGTTTTTAATGGGTAATCGCGATGGGGTTTATCTAGTAGTAAAGTATTGGGAGTTTATGACCTCTTTGCAGCTTTGTGATGGAGCTGTTGCGATCATCGTACGAGCCGTCGTACGAGGGAGCCAAGAAGAACACGATCAACGTCGAGGTCGAGGTCTACTTCAACGAGGGAGGCCAGCTCCAGGCTAGGGTCAGTTTGTGATGTCTGCTTTGTTTTTTTTCCGGTGTAGAATGGAAAGGTGTCTCGAATGACGCATGTTTCGAATGTGTGTATTACAGTTCAGCCGCCCTGCCAAGCCGGTGCAGTCGCCGCCTCTGCACCCGTCAAGCCGGAGCTACAGGTAGGGAGAGGGGAGGGATACTGTAGCTACCGTAGCAAACTGTAGGAACGATCGATATCGGGATCGGAGAGTGGGAGCGGCTGGGAGGCGGATCTCGCTGGCAGCTGGCTGCTTCCCTTCTCCCCGTTCGTTCGGATATTAACGTTTCATTCTATTTACTATACATACTATTGATCGGATATCGATTGGTGATGACGTGCATTTTCTCAGGCTCACTACGCAACGCACGCACCTGCTGCCCCGTCAACCCTGCCGCAGTCCGCACAGGGCATCGCCACAACCAGGGACCAGCAAGGATTGCCGCCTTGCCGATCCGGCTGCTCCGCACCTATCGCCATTGTAGCGTCGTGAGTGGCTCCAAATGAGAGAGCGCGAGGTGAGGCGCTAGTGTATAGTGTATAGTGTTGTGTAGTGGTAGTATGGTGCGGCACAACGTGACTGAGTATCGCGAGGGCGAGTCACTTCCGGTGGCTCACGTGATTTCTCTAGTTCGTGGTGGAGAGCTCGAGTTTTGGTTGTTTTGGTGTTATTTGTGTTTGTCTAATAAACATTATTGTTTATACCGTGTTCGCGTTTGATTGCATTGGTCTCACATTTCCTCTCCCTCTTTGTCTCTCTTCTCTCTCTGGTTGGGGTTGATTCACATTGTGGGAATTTGGCTTGGTGGAACTCGAGGAAGTGACTTGGTAGTATTGTCGTCAGTGCACGGTCGTCAGTTCTTCTTGTCATATTCAAGTCAAGTCAAGTGTTTATCCGGAATCGTTATAGCTGAATATGACAATCACAATCACAATGATAGGATAGGAAGCATACAGTGGGCCAAGATCTTATGGGCTAACGCCGGGGAAAGACAGTTGGGCAGACTAGGTTAGTGGTGGAAGACGATTCTTGATCGATAATTCTCCGATACTTGATCGATATTCTTTCCATAGACCATTAGAGTACCATTGTTGATGTGACCGCGCCGGAGACTCCTTTGCTTTGCACATAGTATCTCCTCGCGCCTGAACTGCTTCCACATGAGCTACTTCCCGCCGGCTCAATGGATGTCTTGGGAAGGATTCTTGTCGATGCGCCCGATCATCCGGCAGCGGCGGGGCAAAATGAAGACCCGACCGCACGCCGCGGGGAAAGAAGAAGAATTCTTCTTCTTGTCATATTCCTCTTATTAAATCGTCGCGGTCATCTTCGGTGTACAACAGGTTTAGTTAGGCTGTGAGATTTGCGTGGCGCCGCGTGGATCTAGGAAGTGTCCGTGGAGGGCTGAGGGGTAAACGGATCCGCCCCGACCACTGCGTGCCCAGCCAGTCGTCCAAGTGACTGTGATCGGGCGAGGCCGCTCAATTGGACTGGGCGTGCTACGTGCGTGTGGTGACGGTGTCACCGGGTAAGTTTGCGCGCGTGTGTGTGGGACAGCTACAGGCGATTCGCAGAGCGAATCGGGAGTAGTGTCTAGTGTTGAGTGAGGAGAGCAGTTGCGGGCGACGCGCATTGCGGGTCGGGGGCAACGCTCTTGTGAGGTGATCGGCGATCGGTGCGTACAGGCAACTCGCAGAGCTAGTTGGGAGTACGCGAGTGTCGTGTCGGTGTGAGCTAGTGGCAGTCGACTGCGATCGATTAGTTGCCGGAAGTGGCATTGGATAGAGAGTGATTATCGATTCGATATCGATTGGTTGGCAGAAAGAAAGAGGCACACAGAGAGACTCGAGTAGTCGGGACACAAAGACACCCGCGGAGTGAACGAATTCCACCAGTGGTGCTCTTACACCATAAATAATAAACGCAACATAATAATTGCGATAACAAACAAAACAAAAAAGGGGGTGAGACAGAGAGAAAGACAGAGAGATAAAAGCCGTTTCGGGTGTAAAACGCTATACGGCAAAACTTTGTCCCTCCCACCCTCGTCAGTAACGATAGAGAGACGTGTAATTTTTGAATGGATAGTATTGTATATGGTATATAAAAAGAAAGGAAAGAAAACGCGAAATAACTATCATAAGCAAGCAAGTTACAAGTAATGAGCACAAAACAGTGTGGAGACGCTTGAGAATTTGTTTGTGAGTGGCAGTGGGATGGGTGTGGCGTGGCTACAGCGTAGTCTGCCGTAGGTCTCCTTGAGGTCACTCGCACTGAGTGTGCAGTGCTGGGTTTAGTTCAAAGATCAATATTTCCGGTGCGGGCGTTAATCACTTCTCAATTAAAAAGTTTCAAAAAGGACTCCATTTTTTCAAGATTATATTTTATAGTGAGAGATTTATTCTGCATAACTGCGTATGCAATTTTCATGTTTATTTCTTGACTGGGAAAACCGTTTCTTATAAATTTATCTCGTAGTTCTTTGATTCTAGACATAAAAGTCTTCGTCTCAGTACAACATCTGTATATTCTTAGTACTTCTCCATTCAAACAGTTCCACGATATGCTGCGTTTCATGTTTGTATTGTATTTTGGATAGCGGACTATTTCGAACGAGTATTCATCTGTCTTATTATAAAGTGAAGTAATTATTTGATTTTTAATGGTTATTTCGAGATCAAGGAAGACTGTTTGTTTATCAGTGGCGCTTGTTTGTTCGAGTGTTAGTGAATTATGGTAAATAGACTGAATTTTTGAGATAATGTCATGGTCATTGTGTCTATATATTATCAGTAGATCATCCATGTATCTATATCCTCTTACCTGGTAATGTTTGAAATTGGGATTTTGTTTCATGAATGTGTATTCCATGTGTGAGAGTGTCAAATCAGCAATGAGAGGAGAAGCATTATTTCCTTGCGGAATGCCGGATATCTGTTGATATATATTGTCTCCATAGACAGCAAAGCTGTTTTGGAGGATATACTCAATCATAAATTTGACGTCATCTTTCGTGTAGGTTCTGTTGGTGTTTCGGGATGAATCATTTTCTTTAGGATTATTGTAAAAGACTTTATTGTAAGTTACGGTGATATAGTTTTTACCACTGTTTTTAAAACATAATTCTATCAGTTCGAACATGTGTTTCTTAACAACGTCATGTGGAAGATTTGTAAACAGACTGCTGAAATCTGCACAATAGACCAATTTGTTTGAAATGTTATCGATACCCCTAAGGTCATCGACGACTTCAATGCTGTTATCCACCGACCAGTACGGGGATGACTTTTGTCCATTTCGTTGTCTAATAGTTTCAGAATAGTTTTTGAAATGACTTTTCATGTGTTTTAGAATTCTTTGCGTATCTATAGAAATAGCTTTGATACTGCTATTATAAGCGCCTGTGATGAATCTAAATTTTATTGGAGTTTTGTGCATTTTTGGGATGGCATAAATTTTGGGTAACGCTAGGTCCTTACTTTTGGTTTCGAGGTTGAGGCTTTTTGTGGTAATTTCATGTCTTTTAATAATAGATGAATATGTTTCACGGTCATATATTTTATATGTGGGGTTAGAAGCAATATTTTTTCATGATCAAAACCTAATTCTTTGTTCATGGTTATTACGTAAAGTTTTTTGCAAGTAAGTGCAAAATTACCTGCGGCTTTGTCAATGCATGTGATGATGAAGTGTTTTTGAAGTTCTTTTAGTTCTTTATGCAAAGAATGCCAATTATTTTCATTAGAATATGGAATGTATTGTTTTCTCAGCTTTATTTTAAATTGTGAGAGTATTGAATTTGTGACAAGATTTTCAATGTTTTTATGGAGTTGATATTTGTTAGCAATAAGTTTGCAGAATTGGTTTAGTGTAGTTTCAACCTCAGTTTGGATATCATTTATTGTGTACCTTTTTTGTTCTCTGAATTTTGTTCCTTGTTCCATAAGGTTTCGTAGTTTTGGATTCTCGATTATGTTTAGATTTCCAGTTACTATATGATTGTGATGAGAATTAATGAAGTTTTTATAAGTTGTTTTACATTCACATTCACTTTCAATGATGTTAGAAATCATATCGTTGTTCAATTCTTTTAAAAATGAGTTGTAATTTGCTATTTTATGGAATATAGAAAGTTCGTTCTCGTATGTTATTCTTACTTGTTGTATTTTACTTCCAACTAGCGTATTAGTTTCTTTAATGCATTTATTAATAATTTTTGACAGATTAATATTTTCCATAAATTGGCCATAGTATCTTATTTTAACGTAGTGATAGTTGTCGGGCTTATGTATAGTATTTTCTTTTTTGTAATTTGTGAGAAAATTGCAAACCATTGCAAATATTTTTCTTTTGACGTATGGTGATAGTAGATTGAAGTCTAAATTATTGATCATGTAGTTTGTTAGCGTTTCTACTGAATGTTTGGATAAGCATCTGTAATATTTGTAGAGATCTGTTCTTTCAAGTGATTCTATATTTGTAAGCAATTCTTGTATAGATTTGGTGTTTTTACCCTTTTTAAGTGATCTTCTCTTTTTACCTCTTCTTTTCTTTGTTTCGAATTGAATATTTTGACTGTAAAATGGATGATTTTTAATCTTTCCAAGAGTTAAATTGTTTGAAATATTTCCAAAAGATTTTATTTGATCATTTAGACCAAATGGGTATGCTGATATTACTGTTTTAATCCAATATAGTTCTTTCGAAAGTCTAATTTGAGTGTTACTATTTTCTTCATGATTGTCAAGAATTTCTATCGTGAAGTCTTCTGGGTTGTGGTCGTTTGCTTGGAAATGATTACTTATGTAAGTATTGTATTTATCGTTTTTGAAGGAATTTCTGTGTTTTGACATTCTTTGTTTCAGTGTTGTGCTAGTTTCGCCAACATACTGGATTTTACATTTGTTGCATGTAATAAGATAGATTAGGCACGTTGAAGAGCAATTAGCATCACCGTGTTTCATAGTAGGATGCGTAAATCCTGTTTGACTGCTTTTTGTTGTGTTTGCGAATTTTAGTTTGGGGCAGATAACGCACTGTTTTATAGTACAGCGTATTCCATTAGCTGTGGTTGAGGTGGGTATAATGGCCATTTTTGACTTCCCTTCCCTCCGGCATTTGATATTGTTATTTTGATAGTAAGTGAATTGGGTGGTTGGGGTGTTCGGTGTTTAGTGGCCACCGAGCCGGAAGTAAGTGGGTGCACTGTGGTGACAGAGTATATTTGTTGGTGAAGTGATGAATAATAAGTATTGGTCGGACTGGGTATCCCTGTCCCCTCATCACGGTAGGCGTCAGGACACACCACTGTGCGGTAAGGTACCGTCCTGATCATTAATCCTCATCATGATGAAGGCGATTTTTTAAATTCCGAGGTTGAATCCTCGTGGTATTTTACTTAATAATGGATGTCTTGGATAGGTTGTAAGCTCAATCAATGTAAATTTTATTTAGCCATTGTTGGTGATAATTGTTGATCAGCGCGGATGAAAGGCGAGTTTGTTATTGTAGCGTTGGTTGAATACATTGTGACTGTTCTTTTATTTTAGAAGTTTTGAATTGGGAGGGAAAAGTTGTGTTTTGAAAAGTTGTTATGTCAGAAGGAAGGTAGTCAATAATGATTGGTAATCTTGAATGAATATAACCGTAAAATGTAGTAAGAGTGATCAGGACTAAGTCCTGATAGGATCAGTTGAATGTATTAGAGACAATGTCTCTTAAGAGTGGAGTCAGAAGAATAAACTTCTGAGTGCATTCCAAAGGAATACAGTAGTGAAAGAGTCACCGCCATTTGGCGGCGTGGTGGGTGAGGCGAACCTCGATCGCTGCCCGCTAGGGGTAGCGTGGTGGGTGAGGCGAACCTCGATCGCTGCCCGCAAGGGGTAGCGTGGTGGGTGAGGCGAACCTCGATCGCTGCCCGCTAGGGGTAGCGTGGTGGGTGAGGCGGACCTCGATCGCTGCCCGCTAGGGGTAGCGTGGTGGGTGAGGCGAACCTCGATCGCTGCCCGCTAGGGGTAGCGTGGTGGGTGAGGCGAACCTCGATCGCTGCCCGCTAGGGGTAGCGTGGTGGGTGAGGCGAACCTCGATCGCTGCCCGCTAGGGGTAGCGTGGTGGGTGAGGCGAACCTCGATCGCTGCCCGCTAGGGGTAGCGTGGTGGGTGAGGCGAACCTCGATCGCTGCCCGCTAGGGGTAGCGTGGTGGGTGAGGCGGACCTCGATCGCTGCCCGTTGGGGGTAGCGTGGTGGGTGAGGCAAGCCTCATAAGGAAACAAGCTCATGATAGCAAGTGTAGTGATGAGAATTAATGATTTAATAAGAATAAGAAAAAAAGGAGAAAAGGGTTAGTGCATAATGGATAATAATTGCGAACGGAGATATTGATCATGCGATCGATATTCCCCCCCGGGTCAGAAAAGGGAGTGAGTCACAGACTACACAGTCACCGAATCTTACCGGTACAAACAATAAATAATAAACGCAACATAATAATTGCGATAACAAACAAAACAAAAAAGGGGGTGAGACAGAGAGAAAGACAGAGAGATAAAAGCCGTTTCGGGTGTAAAACGCTATACGGCAAAACTTTGTCCCTCCCACCCTCGTCAGTAACGATAGAGAGACGTGTAATTTTTGAATGGATAGTATTGTATATGGTATATAAAAAGAAAGGAAAGAAAACGCGAAATAACTATCATAAGCAAGCAAGTTACAAGTAATGAGCACAAAACAGTGTGGAGACGCTTGAGAATTTGTTTGTGAGTGGCAGTGGGATGGGTGTGGCGTGGCTACAGCGTAGTCTGCCGTAGGTCTCCTTGAGGTCACTCGCACTGAGTGTGCAGTGCTGGGTTTAGTTCAAAGATCAATATTTCCGGTGCGGGCGTTAATCACTTCTCAATTAAAAAGTTTCAAAAAGGACTCCATTTTTTCAAGATTATATTTTATAGTGAGAGATTTATTCTGCATAACTGCGTATGCAATTTTCATGTTTATTTCTTGACTGGGAAAACCGTTTCTTATAAATTTATCTCGTAGTTCTTTGATTCTAGACATAAAAGTCTTCGTCTCAGTACAACATCTGTATATTCTTAGTACTTCTCCATTCAAACAGTTCCACGATATGCTGCGTTTCATGTTTGTATTGTATTTTGGATAGCGGACTATTTCGAACGAGTATTCATCTGTCTTATTATAAAGTGAAGTAATTATTTGATTTTTAATGGTTATTTCGAGATCAAGGAAGACTGTTTGTTTATCAGTGGCGCTTGTTTGTTCGAGTGTTAGTGAATTATGGTAAATAGACTGAATTTTTGAGATAATGTCATGGTCATTGTGTCTATATATTATCAGTAGATCATCCATGTATCTATATCCTCTTACCTGGTAATGTTTGAAATTGGGATTTTGTTTCATGAATGTGTATTCCATGTGTGAGAGTGTCAAATCAGCAATGAGAGGAGAAGCATTATTTCCTTGCGGAATGCCGGATATCTGTTGATATATATTGTCTCCATAGACAGCAAAGCTGTTTTGGAGGATATACTCAATCATAAATTTGACGTCATCTTTCGTGTAGGTTCTGTTGGTGTTTCGGGATGAATCATTTTCTTTAGGATTATTGTAAAAGACTTTATTGTAAGTTACGGTGATATAGTTTTTACCACTGTTTTTAAAACATAATTCTATCAGTTCGAACATGTGTTTCTTAACAACGTCATGTGGAAGATTTGTAAACAGACTGCTGAAATCTGCACAATAGACCAATTTGTTTGAAATGTTATCGATACCCCTAAGGTCATCGACGACTTCAATGCTGTTATCCACCGACCAGTACGGGGATGACTTTTGTCCATTTCGTTGTCTAATAGTTTCAGAATAGTTTTTGAAATGACTTTTCATGTGTTTTAGAATTCTTTGCGTATCTATAGAAATAGCTTTGATACTGCTATTATAAGCGCCTGTGATGAATCTAAATTTTATTGGAGTTTTGTGCATTTTTGGGATGGCATAAATTTTGGGTAACGCTAGGTCCTTACTTTTGGTTTCGAGGTTGAGGCTTTTTGTGGTAATTTCATGTCTTTTAATAATAGATGAATATGTTTCACGGTCATATATTTTATATGTGGGGTTAGAAGCAATATTTTTTCATGATCAAAACCTAATTCTTTGTTCATGGTTATTACGTAAAGTTTTTTGCAAGTAAGTGCAAAATTACCTGCGGCTTTGTCAATGCATGTGATGATGAAGTGTTTTTGAAGTTCTTTTAGTTCTTTATGCAAAGAATGCCAATTATTTTCATTAGAATATGGAATGTATTGTTTTCTCAGCTTTATTTTAAATTGTGAGAGTATTGAATTTGTGACAAGATTTTCAATGTTTTTATGGAGTTGATATTTGTTAGCAATAAGTTTGCAGAATTGGTTTAGTGTAGTTTCAACCTCAGTTTGGATATCATTTATTGTGTACCTTTTTTGTTCTCTGAATTTTGTTCCTTGTTCCATAAGGTTTCGTAGTTTTGGATTCTCGATTATGTTTAGATTTCCAGTTACTATATGATTGTGATGAGAATTAATGAAGTTTTTATAAGTTGTTTTACATTCACATTCACTTTCAATGATGTTAGAAATCATATCGTTGTTCAATTCTTTTAAAAATGAGTTGTAATTTGCTATTTTATGGAATATAGAAAGTTCGTTCTCGTATGTTATTCTTACTTGTTGTATTTTACTTCCAACTAGCGTATTAGTTTCTTTAATGCATTTATTAATAATTTTTGACAGATTAATATTTTCCATAAATTGGCCATAGTATCTTATTTTAACGTAGTGATAGTTGTCGGGCTTATGTATAGTATTTTCTTTTTTGTAATTTGTGAGAAAATTGCAAACCATTGCAAATATTTTTCTTTTGACGTATGGTGATAGTAGATTGAAGTCTAAATTATTGATCATGTAGTTTGTTAGCGTTTCTACTGAATGTTTGGATAAGCATCTGTAATATTTGTAGAGATCTGTTCTTTCAAGTGATTCTATATTTGTAAGCAATTCTTGTATAGATTTGGTGTTTTTACCCTTTTTAAGTGATCTTCTCTTTTTACCTCTTCTTTTCTTTGTTTCGAATTGAATATTTTGACTGTAAAATGGATGATTTTTAATCTTTCCAAGAGTTAAATTGTTTGAAATATTTCCAAAAGATTTTATTTGATCATTTAGACCAAATGGGTATGCTGATATTAATGTTTTAATCCAATATAGTTCTTTCGAAAGTCTAATTTGAGTGTTACTATTTTCTTCATGATTGTCAAGAATTTCTATCGTGAAGTCTTCTGGGTTGTGGTCGTTTGCTTGGAAATGATTACTTATGTAAGTATTGTATTTATCGTTTTTGAAGGAATTTCTGTGTTTTGACATTCTTTGTTTCAGTGTTGTGCTAGTTTCGCCAACATACTGGATTTTACATTTGTTGCATGTAATAAGATAGATTAGGCACGTTGAAGAGCAATTAGCATCACCGTGTTTCATAGTAGGATGCGTAAATCCTGTTTGACTGCTTTTTGTTGTGTTTGCGAATTTTAGTTTGGGGCAGATAACGCACTGTTTTATAGTACAGCGTATTCCATTAGCTGTGGTTGAGGTGGGTATAATGGCCATTTTTGACTTCCCTTCCCTCCGGCATTTGATATTGTTATTTTGATAGTAAGTGAATTGGGTGGTTGGGGTGTTCGGTGTTTAGTGGCCACCGAGCCGGAAGTAAGTGGGTGCACTGTGGTGACAGAGTATATTTGTTGGTGAAGTGATGAATAATAAGTATTGGTCGGACTGGGTATCCCTGTCCCCTCATCACGGTAGGCGTCAGGACACACCACTGTGCGGTAAGGTACCGTCCTGATCATTAATCCTCATCATGATGAAGGCGATTTTTTAAATTCCGAGGTTGAATCCTCGTGGTATTTTACTTAATAATGGATGTCTTGGATAGGTTGTAAGCTCAATCAATGTAAATTTTATTTAGCCATTGTTGGTGATAATTGTTGATCAGCGCGGATGAAAGGCGAGTTTGTTATTGTAGCGTTGGTTGAATACATTGTGACTGTTCTTTTATTTTAGAAGTTTTGAATTGGGAGGGAAAAGTTGTGTTTTGAAAAGTTGTTATGTCAGAAGGAAGGTAGTCAATAATGATTGGTAATCTTGAATGAATATAACCGTAAAATGTAGTAAGAGTGATCAGGACTAAGTCCTGATAGGATCAGTTGAATGTATTAGAGACAATGTCTCTTAAGAGTGGAGTCAGAAGAATAAACTTCTGAGTGCATTCCAAAGGAATACAGTAGTGAAAGAGTCACCGCCATTTGGCGGCGTGGTGGGTGAGGCGAACCTCGATCGCTGCCCGCTAGGGGTAGCGTGGTGGGTGAGGCGAACCTCGATCGCTGCCCGCAAGGGGTAGCGTGGTGGGTGAGGCGAACCTCGATCGCTGCCCGCTAGGGGTAGCGTGGTGGGTGAGGCGGACCTCGATCGCTGCCCGCTAGGGGTAGCGTGGTGGGTGAGGCGAACCTCGATCGCTGCCCGCTAGGGGTAGCGTGGTGGGTGAGGCGAACCTCGATCGCTGCCCGCTAGGGGTAGCGTGGTGGGTGAGGCGAACCTCGATCGCTGCCCGCTAGGGGTAGCGTGGTGGGTGAGGCGAACCTCGATCGCTGCCCGCTAGGGGTAGCGTGGTGGGTGAGGCGAACCTCGATCGCTGCCCGCTAGGGGTAGCGTGGTGGGTGAGGCGGACCTCGATCGCTGCCCGTTGGGGGTAGCGTGGTGGGTGAGGCAAGCCTCATAAGGAAACAAGCTCATGATAGCAAGTGTAGTGATGAGAATTAATGATTTAATAAGAATAAGAAAAAAAGGAGAAAAGGGTTAGTGCATAATGGATAATAATTGCGAACGGAGATATTGATCATGCGATCGATATTCCCCCCCGGGTCAGAAAAGGGAGTGAGTCACAGACTACACAGTCACCGAATCTTACCGGTACAAACAATAAATAATAAACGCAACATAATAATTGCGATAACAAACAAAACAAAAAAGGGGGTGAGACAGAGAGAAAGACAGAGAGATAAAAGCCGTTTCGGGTGTAAAACGCTATACGGCAAAACTTTGTCCCTCCCACCCTCGTCAGTAACGATAGAGAGACGTGTAATTTTTGAATGGATAGTATTGTATATGGTATATAAAAAGAAAGGAAAGAAAACGCGAAATAACTATCATAAGCAAGCAAGTTACAAGTAATGAGCACAAAACAGTGTGGAGACGCTTGAGAATTTGTTTGTGAGTGGCAGTGGGATGGGTGTGGCGTGGCTACAGCGTAGTCTGCCGTAGGTCTCCTTGAGGTCACTCGCACTGAGTGTGCAGTGCTGGGTTTAGTTCAAAGATCAATATTTCCGGTGCGGGCGTTAATCACTTCTCAATTAAAAAGTTTCAAAAAGGACTCCATTTTTTCAAGATTATATTTTATAGTGAGAGATTTATTCTGCATAACTGCGTATGCAATTTTCATGTTTATTTCTTGACTGGGAAAACCGTTTCTTATAAATTTATCTCGTAGTTCTTTGATTCTAGACATAAAAGTCTTCGTCTCAGTACAACATCTGTATATTCTTAGTACTTCTCCATTCAAACAGTTCCACGATATGCTGCGTTTCATGTTTGTATTGTATTTTGGATAGCGGACTATTTCGAACGAGTATTCATCTGTCTTATTATAAAGTGAAGTAATTATTTGATTTTTAATGGTTATTTCGAGATCAAGGAAGACTGTTTGTTTATCAGTGGCGCTTGTTTGTTCGAGTGTTAGTGAATTATGGTAAATAGACTGAATTTTTGAGATAATGTCATGGTCATTGTGTCTATATATTATCAGTAGATCATCCATGTATCTATATCCTCTTACCTGGTAATGTTTGAAATTGGGATTTTGTTTCATGAATGTGTATTCCATGTCTTCCTTTTCCTCTTGCATTTCAAGCTCAGCAAGAGGAAAAGGAAGAGGTGGGTGGAGGTTACTATAGGATACAGTAGTCCGGTACTGGCTAGATTTGATTGATTTCGGGGGTGGGAGTGTTTGGGAGACGGCTCTCGTTTGGCGAGGGTCGTCCTCACTCTCTTTTTCCCCTAAATCGATCTGTTTTCACGCACTCTTCTGCCGCCCTCTTCTCTCTCTCTCTCTCTCTCTCTCTCTCTCTCTCTCTCTCTCTCTCTCTCTCTCTCTCTCTCTCTCGCTGATAGCGTGTTCGGCATGACCGATGGTTCGATTCCGCTAATGGGCTACATGTTTTCTTTACTTTTGATTCTGTTTGAATTATAGTGGAAGCAAAAATTTTGCAAATATGTTTCAATAAAACGGAATATTGTGTTTTTAAAACTGTATAAATGGCATGTTATATGGCATGTTTATAATGGCATGGCACTGGACGCTTTCATCTTGAGAGTCGAACTCACTATCAAGATTGTAGGTCAGACATTTGATTGCTGGCCGTGAACCCGGCGCAAATTTGCGAGCGTGTTGTTCTTGTGGAATGCATACACAACAAAATAATTGAACGCGGACCGGTTCTAACTCGGAAAACCAGATACCAGATTGCAACAACGTGCTATCCACTACACACACCACACCGCTCTTGCAGGCATTGCCGAATGACCAGGAGATGGTGGCAGTACGGATACGGAGAGTCGCCGAGAAGCGTATTCCCTTCATTTGAGACGTCACAAAACGCAAAACATGTTGAGAAAAAAAAGCGTCGAGAATCGCATTTTTTTCGTTAAAATGGGTGTGGTGGTGGAGGTGAGGGGGGAGACGAAGGAGGAGCGCCGGCGGCGGAGATGGAAGACGGGCGGCGCTCACTCAAACAGTGAGCGTGCCCAGCGGCGAGCACACCGTGGCCCGAGCGAAATGCGCCTTCTCAGGCTCGACCAACCGGCTGAGTCGTTCGCCTGGTGGTGAACGGCAAGAAGGTGAAGCTCGACGGAGGCATGAACCTCGTCCAGCCTGTGGTGGAATGGATACGGAAGGGGAGAGATAGAGAGAAAGAGAGAGAGAGAGAGAGAGAGAGAGAGAGAGAGAGAGAGAAAGATCGAGGCGGAGAATCAGCTCATCGAGAAAATCTGTTAATTTCACGACAACAGCTTCTTTTCAAAGCCGAGCCGAAGGAAGTCGTGGCACATGATTCGTGGCACATCAGTGAAGCATTTATTATAACATTTGTTTTGCATGTGTTTGGATCGAACCATTGCACAAGACAAAATCACGAGTTCAGAACATGTGAAGGTATCCGTTCTCGTGATGGACAGTGATGAGCTGCAGCTGCACCATACGCGACTGCTTCAAGATCTGGTCGTGCGTTTTGCCAGAGCGCTGAAGAAAATGATGCTTGAATGATCACAGCCACCCACCACATAGTTCTGGTCGGCTCCGTTGAGCGCCGCGGCTTGGACGACGGGACTGCACATCGTATTCCCGACAACCTATGTAAAAAAAATAAACTTCTGCAATCATTCATGTTTACGGTTCTTGTGACGTTGTAGCTCAATAACATGTGTCATTTTGTCTAGAAATAACTTGCCTCGTCATCGGTGGAGTAGATGCCGAATGTGTGGTCGCCCTCGTAGTGCGACTGTGCATTGACGTTGTTGAGGAAGGTGCTGTTGCAGCGCAGTCCGTTGTTCGAGTTGCACGCAAGAGCCAGCAGACCCAGGCCGGTGCACTGCGACGAGCCCTGGTTCGCGCCTAAAGAGAGTTCGCGAACTGTCAGTCTTTGCAACACACCTCCAGTCGAGACGAATGTGTCGATGAGACTAGTTAGCGGCGCGCCGAGATTCACACTTGTCTTGTCCACACAAGTTCCGCCGAGAATTGCCTGATATTCCACAGTAGACTGAGGATAGCTTGATATGTATCTTGATGTGTTATACGTGTTGTCACATATTTTGTACATACCTTTCTGGCGATCGGCGAGCCGAGCGAGTAACCAATCACGTCGACCTTGCGGTTAGTGTACGCGGAAACAGCTTGGATCATGGTACGAACCTGTACAGCAAAGTTAGTGGCCGTAAAGCTTGCTCACCTTCTGCACATACGAGCAAAGCATCCTGACAGAGAGCATTGGGGTGACACCAGCGTTTCCGTAGCTGGTCGCATAGATGTGGTTGTCCGTCATGTTTCCGAAGCTGGAAAGGGACTTTGATTTTTTGTCTATTTGAATAAACTACATTTTGAAATGCTGGCGAACGATCTCGAAATTGGACGCCTTGTTTGTGCTGCCGTGCACGAGAATGACGGGATCTTTGCTGCAATATCGATCGCATCTGGCCAGAGCAGGGCTCACTCACTCTAGCACAGTGCCAGCCACATGATCGCCTCCTCCGAACGATCCACCCGCCCCAAGGTTCGCGCTCTCGAGATCATTTGCTGTCGACTGGAATATTTATTTATCATCATTTTGCGACGCGGTCATACCTGTCCATAGGTATCGACGAGGAACTGTTTGAAAGTAGCGTTGAACGTTGTCGACGCGGCTCCAACGAGCAGAAGGAAGTAGAAGAGGGTGCGCATTGCTCAGTCAGTCTCCACGGGTCTTTTCGCATCTGCCGCCATGCTTTTGAACACATCCCTTCCATTGATTGCGACATAAAGGGGAATAGACTGAAAGCCAACACACAAATGTACCGAGATTCAATAACTTCTTTTGTTCGCGGCGATGCCGGAAAGTGAATGCCACGTTGTTGCCACTCGATCAATCTCCACTTTGTTCCGCTTTGCCGGTTTCATAAGTTGTGTCAATGTACAGAAAAAAATGTGTGTGTTATTCGTTGCGCACCTGTTATCATGCACATCTTCTCAAATCCTCAAACAAAGTGTATTTTGTAGGGTAACACACGATATGAATCACAACGATCTGAAAATCGCCCGATACTATTCGTTATTCGGATAGGCGTTTTTAATCGCGGTTTATTGGCTGCTCAACGCGAGTTCGGCGTGGTAATTGAGTGGTATACCGGTTGCGCGCTCGGTAAAGAGAGCAGTACGAGCGCGTATATAACGGGACGCCTGCCCATTACTCACCATCCAAACCTATTCGATCATCATGAAATTCCTCGTCGTCGTCGCCCTTGCTGCTGTGGCCTGCGCCAGCCCCCTGCCTCCCGCACACGCAGAGGCAGAGGCCGCCATCAGCTCCCGTGAGTTCGAAACGTGTTGATAGATGGTGATAGACGTGTGCAGGTCTGAACGAGATGGGCATCACCAAGGACGTGCAAGACAAGCTGGCCGAGATCGCCAAGGACCCCAAGCTGGCCACCCGCGAGGAGAAGGAGAAGGCCGTGGAGGCGTTCAAGGCCACCCAGCCCAAAGAGGTGCAGGACGCGCTCGACAAGATCAAGGAGCACAGTGAGTTGCTCAACAAACTGATGTAAACGATATTGATTGTGTTACAGTCAAGACGAAGGAGGCCGAGGTGCTTGCCGTCTTCGACAACAAGCAGAACCTCGTCGATGAGTTCAAGGCCATCATCATGGTGAGGGCAGGAGCCAGCTAGTCTGTCGGGAGTCATAACGTAACATTCAAAAAGGTGTCGGTTTCCGACGTGAATTGTACGGGTACAGGAAAAAAGAGTGGGCATCACGTGTTTCAAACTTTGTTCTGCAGAAGGACGAGTCTCGCGAGGAGAAGGAGAAAGAGGTGGCTGCGTTCGTCGCCAAGCAGGACAAGAAAGTGCGCATGCACGCTTTGGTCTACATCACACATGCACCTTTTCAACCATGTATTTCAGATCCAGGACAACTTCGCTGCGGCCAAGGCCAAGATGGACGACGAGATCAAGCAGCTCGTGGAGAAGAAGAACGAGAACACCGAGCAGCACTAAACAGAGCATGCGTATCATACAATGATTCAGACAATGATTCGATTAGTGAAGTGATTCACGCACAGAACTGAGTGTAGTATTGCGATGATCAGTGCGGGGGAAAACATACGCAGACACATGAACGAACCGCATCGCATCGTTAGCGAGGTCATAACGGTTATACTGCGTATTACTTGTGCATACAAAGGGGCGAGCGAAACGGGAGCGAATGTAGAAAAACAATCTTGTCAGCTAAATGGGCAAACTTTTCAGCTAAAACTTTTCAGCTAAAAGTCCGGTACCTCAGACTCTCACACTACTCACTATTTTTATTCGGCTACGGTTGGGAACGACCCGGAGTTAAAGGATGTATCCGGGCATCATTCGTTTATGCCAAAGTTTTTGCTTTAATATATGCCTTACATAATAGATAAAAACACCTACTAGATGAAAAGTTCTGAAAATTTGTTTACAATGAGTTATTACCGAAAATACAGGTTTAGACCATATTGGAGTAAGGCTATAACTCGCTAAAAAATGAAGTTTCCAAAAATCGGTCAACGCAGTTCCGGGAGACTCTCAAAATCATTCAAATAACCCATTGAACACATTTTGATATCTTTTGAAATGACAGAGATATTGCGATTTGAAAGACGTCCCAGGGACTTCGTGGCAGGACCAACTTTTATTGCCCGTAGTCATCCTTTAAAGCAAATACAAGACAGTACGTGTGTCCCGCAAACGGTTCCGTCTAACGGGTATTAGGGGCGGCGCGCAGCGGCGCCCGTTTGTTTTGATCTGTGGCGCGCGCAACGCGCCACTCCCGAGCCACACGCGATTTACTCTATTCCAATACAATATACTTAAAGAATGTATCCGGGCATTATTCGTTTATGATATAGTTTTGCTCTAATATATGCTTTACATAATAGATAAAAACACCTACTAGATGAAAAGTTCTGAAAATTTGTTTACAATGAGTTATTACCGAAAATACAGGTTTAGTCCATATTGGAATAAGGCTATAGGGCATCCCCCCCGTTCATCGTACGGCAGTCATTTCGCCGAATGTTTACTAGACAGCATTTGAGGCATCAATTGATCGTTATCGGCCCGTGCGAGACCATTCGGCCGCGCAACTCGCGCGCTTGGCGGTCTCTTTTTAGGGAAATGAGGGTCATTTGCAAGTCTAATGAAGCAGAGTTCTCCATCTTCTAAAGTTAATTACTCATTTCAGAATTAAGCAGTCTTCACAAAATTTTGATATGTGATGGGTATTCCAATGGGAAAGCTCCAAAACTTAATTACTCTCTTCAAACTTATCGCACAGCGCCCAGTTTTCTGGAGAAGATGCCCAGATAGAATGCTCAGAGATCTCTAGTGCTCGATTTTTCGATTTACGTCATTTTTACCATGTTTGAGCACAAAAACATACAATCGGGGCAAATTTGCATAAAATTCTCGTCTGTCTGGCGAGCCAGCAATATTGCCGTACGCTGAAAGGGGGGAATGGCCTATATAACTCGCTAAAAAATGAAGTTTTCAAAAATCGGTCAACGCAGTTCCGTGAAACACTCAAAATCATTCCAATAACCTATTGAACACATTTTGATATCTTTTGAAATAACAGAGATATTGCCATTTGAAAGACGTCCCAGGGACTTCGTGGCGGGACCAATTTTTATTGCCCGTAGTCATCCTTTAATTAGTCTGTGTTATTTGTTAGCATATTACTTTGTAAGACCTATGAACATGATTCGTGAAACCAATATCGGTTGCGGCATCCAAAACAGCCATTCTCTCGCTCTCTCCCGCTTTGCCACTAAACGTGTTTACGACGAAGACGACGGTGTGCATCACGTACATAAGCTCCGCCCACTGCCTTCTCCGCTCATTGGTTGCTCGGCCCACTTGCCTGCGCACTCGTTTGGCCGCGCGATTGCCCCGCCCTTCTCATGGTGGCTAGCCGTGCAGGGCATCGCCCCAGTTTTGGCGCAAAAACTGCTGGGTGGTGTGTGGGAGCGGAGTGGAGAGAGAGAGAAGTGAAATAGCGCGCGTCAATGAGAGATTCGCAGGCAAGCGCGTGAGCGATTCGATCAAGCTCTGTGAAACAAGCATGCGTTTCCATATTCAAGATACGTTTTCGAAGAGTTCTACGGAGTAGAGAGAGAGAGAGAAAAACGCAAAATAGCGCTCGTGAATGAAAGGCTGACAAGCAGGCGCGTGAGCGATTCGACCAAGCACTGTGAATGTGAAACGAGCATGCGTTTCCATATTCAGGAAACGTTTTCGAAGGTTTCGAATAATAATACATTCGTGGGTAACTTAACAACATGTTCGGCACACCAACCTGAAATAATTTCTTCGAAATTTTAGAAAAGGACATCCATTTTCTTTCGAAAAGTACATGAGTAAAGACAAGTAGTTTATTTTGATTTAATTCAACAAAAGCAAATGCATAAAATCTCTTTGCAGCTGACTAACATTTCAAAACAAACCTGCTCTTTAAAAATAAGTTTTATACCTCTTTTTTTTCTTGTTAGCCGGTTGAATTCAGTTATTCAGGATACTGTAAATCCCAACATGTGACTTGCAACAAATAATGTTTCAAGATTATAGTCCCTATTTGCCTTTTCATCGATCAGAAAGACAGGTTTGTTTTCAAATTTTAGTCAGCTACAAAGAGATTTTATGCATGTGCTTTTGTTGAATTAGATCAAAACTTTGCTCATGCACTTTTCGAAAAAAAATGAGGGTTATAGTTTTTTTTCTTACTGGTGCACTAATCGTCTGGTTCTCTTGTTTTGTACGTTATCGTTTCTTTTTTTTCTTATCATTCATCTACCCCGAAGAGCGCGACTTATTGCGAGAATAAAACTATATATAGATGGTTAGTCATTTTTTATGGGAAAAGTGACTCACATTTTGCCAGCATGGCCTCAAACGCTGTTTGATCGGCGGGAGACTTGGCGATCAAGTCATCGCTTGCCTTCACGTTCGCAGTATCGGTATCTACAAGCGACGAGTCCTTGACGATAGCGAAGAACTGCTTCACCACAGCCGGCTCCACGCCAGCCAGCTCATTCGGCATCTCTCAATCAGTCGTTCTTGTCAGCATAAAACAACTGCCATCTCACTCACGGACACTGTACTCTCATTCCTCTGCGATAACAGTGGCGACGATGGCAAGAAAAGCGACAATGAACAGCTGGCACATGGATATGATTATAGCTGACTTATAGTCGCCGCCGGGAGGATGGTTCCTGCTATTGACAGCCGGGCGGGTCAGTTGGCGAAACTCAGTCGCGAGCGAGAGAGGGCAGACAGCGCGGGAAAGTCTTGAGTGTGTCGCGGCCTCTTTGATTCGCATGTCGGCTTCTTTGATCGATATCATCGTTTGAATGCGCGTGCTTGGGTCTCCTCACGACAAGTGGGTCGATCAATTGCGATTCGAGGGTAGATCGAGTTTCTACCGTGACACGGCGAACTATCCCCCAGAATAATATTGCATGTGATTGATCGTGAAATCATTGCATACGCTATACGCAGCGTGCATACACACACCCGCCGCTGATCTCTCATACACAACACATACTCTGTCGCGATCTGCCGGCAAGAACAAGATTCACTTGCTATACTTGTGAAAACAACTGACAATCGACACTCGCAGAGTGTCGTCTCAAAGATTTCGTCTCAAATACGTCTCAAATATTTCACGAAACTGATTATGAGTACGCCACTCTCCATTCATTTTCCCTTTCATCACCTATGACTTCTACAAACCGCAACCGACTATTTCTGTTTTACTACCCACATTGTGTTTAGACTGGAATGCACCAATCAGATACAACTAACGTCTTCATGAACTTTGATTATGTGTTCTTTCCAGGAACAAAAAAAACGAACACCATCCTTGACCATCCTCTCTGATACTCCCCCAACATGGTGAGTCCGACATAAGGTGTCTCGAAAAAAGGGGAGCTTTAAAATTATATGTCGTCTGATCAGAATAGAATGCACGTTGATGCTAACAGATATAAGCTACTATTATTACTGCGTTTATATCGAAGAAAAGAACACGGAAGGAGCAGTTAAGAGATGGAAGGAGCAGTGGAGGAGGAGAAAGAGGAGGAAAAGAGATAGAGATTTTCTAAATGGGACATTCTCTCCACAGAAGAGATAGAGGTAGAGAGAGATAGAGAGAGGGGGCACAGTATTACTATAGAAACAACTAAGGCTCATTAATTACCCATCTCACTGTACTGACAGTCTAACATCACTCTTCCTTCCGCTCCCTTTCTCCCCCACCCTCTTGCTCTCCCTCCTCTCTCTCACTCTCCTTCTTTACATATCTAATGATAGTTCCTCCATCTCTTTTTTCATTCCTAGGTCAAGGTCACTATTAATTTGCCACCATCACATCACGTACAGTTTGTGAGATCAACACCGTATGAGGGAAACACGTCTACGAACAACAACAAAACCAACTTAAACCCATTTTTCTTTATACAATTTTTCAAACAGTCGTTTATTCCTTACAATGTATAACGCATAGAATCTTGTTATGTATTGTTTGTAAGTGTTCTCGTGCCTACTTGCACGCGATAGGAGTCCGCAGAGCGGACAGAGTGGTGACCATAGTTGTGGGCGCAGTCGACACCTCCGTCTCCCTCGCCTTGGATGCTGTCCTCCTCCCCTCTTCCTCCTCCTCTTCCTCCGCCCGCTCCCTCCTTCTGCGCGGCTTCTCGCTCGTCTTCTCCACTGAGTGGCGCAACTCGCTCTTCCCAGGCTGTCTCTCGTCGCTCTTCACTCGCTCGTCGCTTGTCCCCCTCTTTTCCTTAGAGTCGCGAGATTTCTCCCGCGACGCGCTGCACTTTGCCGTCTTCCGAGGCTCATCCTGCGTCGTAGAGTCACCATCCAATCCGTGTACTGGCTGAATTGTAATCAGATTGCAATGTTTATTGTATTCTAGCGTACCAGTGGCGTGGTGGGTCCGAAGAGTACTGAGGTGCGGGTGCCGACTGCGTTGGTGTGTCCGTCATGAGACGCGTAGTCTGCGGGCAGCGTGGGGAGAGTGCGGTATTCGGCGGCTTTCTGCGGGGTCTCCCAGCCTCTGTCCGGAGTGACCGCAGGCGAGTAGTTGCGGCGGTGGAAGGGAGAGGCACGCCGACGACGACGACGCTTCGGCTGCGGCTCCTCGGACGAGCAGCAGAGAGGGGAGAGCAGGGCTGGAAAGTGGAGATGAGAGAGCGAGAGAGCAAGACAGCAAGAGAGCGAGAGAGCGAGAGAGCGAGAGAGCAAGAGAGCGATAGAACGAGAGAGCGAGAGAGAGAGAGAGAGAGAGAGAGAGAGAGAGAGAGAGAGAAAGACGGAAAGAGAGGGGGAGGAAGAAAGTGGAAAAGAAAGATAATAAGAAAGTTAGAAAGAAAGCGAAGGAGAGAGACGAGATATAAGAGGAGGAAGGTGGAGAAAGTGCTACCTACCAACAAACAGCAGCAGAGCGAGCGCGTGGTGTAGTAGAGGGAGCAGATGCAGCATGGCCGACCGGGCGGCAGCCGCGTGCGGGAATGAGCGACCAGCACCCGCCCTCTTCTCCCAGCCCGTCTAGACAGCGTGCATGTGTCTCGTCCCCTCCCCTCCCCCTCTCGTCATTCGCCCTCCCGCCGTCCACCATGGGTGGTTCCTCCATCCGCTCATCCGCCAAGTCGAAAAAGGCCAAGAAGGAGCGCGCCAAGAAGATGTATCCTAGCCTAGCCTGATTCCACACTTTTCTTGCTCACATTCGTTCTCCACTTTTCCAGAACCGAGTCTCCGCACGCTGCTGCCGTTCAGTCGCCCGACGGCGAGTTCGACGTCCCCGTCGCCCCTTCCAAGAGGTGCGGTAGTACTCAGAGAACGATAGTTACCGTATACCTAGGTCGAGTCAGGTGGGTTTCTCGAGCAGTCAGCGCGAGAAGAAGGGTCAGTGCACGTTTCTCGGAGTGGTCACGGATGCGGTATGTCAGTCATGTCGCTCGTTGTTTTGCCGTTTTTCAAACTGACATACCTAATTTTTAAATTCACATTTCGCCTTTCATTTCACAATTCGCCTCACGCATTCGTGTCAGGACGCAGAGAAGGCTCTGGAG